>KZ505714.1:37500-87500 GCA_002844005.1 Limosa lapponica baueri
GGAAGCTTGGAAGGTTTGTCTGGGAAGCACTATGATACTCTAATGTGTAATCATCCTCAGGTATCTACTGTTGGCCACTGTTCCCCACCTGCTTTGGAAAATACATCATCACATAAGACAGCTTTTCAGCTTTTCATATTTTTTATGCTCTTGGAAAAAGGCTATTGTGCTAGATAGTCTTATAAATATCTCTTACAGGGAAGTTGTATTTTTCTTTTCACTCTTAGATTACCATCATGGTAGTATTCTCTACGAATTTGTATTAATTAAGTACTCGGAAACATCGAGTAAAAAATTAAGACTGCATGAATTTTATTCATATATTATTTAAGTTATTTAATAAAGAATTTTAGCATTTCATGAATGCATTAATAGTTGTCTATTTGGTGGTTGTAAAAGAACATCTTAGGTATGGCAAAAAACCCCATGTGTTTTTAAGAAATATAGTGTGGATCAAACACAATGACCACAATTTTTATTCAAACAAGTTAAAGACACGGAAATTGTCTTTCAGTGCATTGTATATCTGTTAAATGTATAGCCTAGATCCTAAATCAGGTTTCTGTTCTTTTATCAGTGGAATTGTATATAAGGGAATTTATTTGGAGGGACTTATTAACATGTTTCCAAAGATAAGCCTTCTTAAGGCATACATAGGCATTATGATCTGAAACCTATAGAGAGGATTTTCTTATATACTTCAGTAGATTTAGTTTAGGTTTAACCAGAAGTATATACCTAACAATGGGTAAATGCAATTGTCATTGAAGGACGTGACCACTTGGAAGATTCACTAACAATTTCATCATAAAAGATTAGTCATCAGCCATGTCATAACTGGACTGAAACATCTCGAGCACCTAGTTCTTTAGTACAGCCACTGGAGGACAAATTCATACATTTATTACGGCCAGCCATTTTGCTTATGCTCCAATTTCTGAAGGGGACTGAGAAGCTCTTTCATGAGGCTGAATAATCGTGCATACTATTTGCCTTCAGGCAAAAGATGATCATAGCAACCTCTGATCTTAGGGATAACTTTTTCTAAAGCAAAATGTTCTTATCTATTATCAAGACCATAATCAATAGCATATGCCCCTTTTAATGCTGTTTCTGCAGAAACATACTTGAGATTTTGCTATGCTAGGTTCTTTATTTGTTTCCAAAAGTATGAAGTCTCATTCTTTTCATCAGACAAGTTCTGTAGCAGAGCAAACAGCCTGGAGCTTGTGAAAATGGAGGGGAAGGGGGAAAGGAGGAGCAAGGGGAAAGGGAAGGCAAAAGGGAAGTGGAAAAACTTGTTATGATTCAAAGAATTTATTCTTCCAAAAGTGAACTGATTTAAGTTCTCTGCAGCTCTCTCCATCCAATTCTGATAGTAGCTGCTTGTTATGTATTAATATGTGTATTTTAGCAATTTCTGGATGTCCTAATCAGTTACCAGGCCTCTGCTATTATTCATTTCAGACAGAGAACCAAGAGTTCCTGTCCAAAGAACTTAGTCTTGTACTTGCCTTTCTTCTCTTATTATTTTTGTTTCTTAAAATTCCTTCCAGTTAAAGGAAAAAATATGAAAACCTAGGAAAAACAGGAAAATAAGCAATCATTCAGAAGAAGAACAATATTTCAACAGAAGAATTTTCTCCAGATCTTATCTTTTGCACACAGCTTGATAAATCTTATCTGCTTCTGTATGCCAAACCATCCCATATTTTGTTGTTTGAACCAAACATAGGCATAAATCTATCAGATGAGAGGAAGACTATTCAGCAACAGAGAAAAGTGAAACAGGGGCTCTAAGTTGAATGTATCTAAGATCAAAAGGCAATTATGCTTGAGAAACAGCACTACCTGCATCTCCAGAACAAAATACCCCATTTCTGAGTATAAAATATTGTCATTGTACACAACCATTCTATAAATTGTTGAGAAGGGAAGCATGGATACTGCTTCTAACAATGCAAGACCACCATTTCTGTTATTTTTTCTTAGAATGTTTCCCCATGCTTTTCTCTACAGAAATTAAGCTTCTGTTGACTACTGAGTGGGCCTGTATGGAAGTTAAATGTGAACTGTGTTTCTCAGATACTTACAAATTATGTCAGAGTAGTAGACAGAAGATAGAAATCAACAGCAAAAGAGTTAAATTAAACTCTAAGTAATTCATGACATCATCCTACATGTTCTATCATTGATCTCTCTTTTATTATTTTTTTCTGGATCTCACACAGGAGTAAAACAACCATAATCATAATTAGACCTTTCTTTTGACCTTTTTCACTAATTCTAACTTGTATCAGCAGATAATCTTTACTTCCTATGATTGTTTAAAGTTAAATTAAAAGCCCTTTTAACAAAGAAAAAATAAATTTTAATTTCTAATACGTCAAGTAGATCTTATGTGTTTGTTTTTAAAAAATAATGGTTCTACGTGTTTTCTTCCCTATCTTACTTTGAAGAGCAGTTGCCTTTTGTTTTTATATAGAATGGAAGACATAGCTCTTTCAACAATTTGATGAGTTTTGTTTTATTCAATCTGCGCCTGGAAATGTATGACTGAAAGGTCAGACATCAAAAGATTTATGCTTTCTTTTATATGATATTTTTGTAAAAGACCCTTCCCTTCTGTTCTTTGCCTTTGTATGTGTGATTTGTTGTCTATTTACTCTGCAGATGTTAGTTAAATAAAAAAATAAAAAAAAATTAAAGAAAGAAAAATTTCTGCAATCAGAAGAAAGTAATTCACTTGCTTTGCAGATTGCAGCAAATGTGAAACAGGGTAACCATACAGGGACAGCAGCCAAAATCCTCTTTGAGAGGGCCACATGCACCACTGAGCCTTGTAAATTTTTTTAACCTCACTCTCAGGCCTGGATTTATTTGTTTTTCTAGGCAGACTGATCTGGCTCCCTTCAGGCCCTACAAAATGATCTGTCACTGTCTACCTAGATAACCTGAGGCAGCCAATAATGAAGTCAGCTTACCAGGCCTTGCAAATGGGCCTGGTATCTTAGATCATGTAAGACCTTTTCATTTATTAGATTTCCATCTGAGGGCCTCCTATGCCTCTTCGTCTTCCCCTGGCATATATGCAGACACGCGGACCACCTACAAAGGTTCTGGAACAGCTTGAGAGCAACTTGGGAATTTGATTCAGGAAAACTGCATGTTTCCAAATTAAAGAAGCAGCTCCTTGTTCTACTTTGTTATTATATTGGTGTCGGTGTGCTTTTAATGGCCTTGGAGGCTGATCTGTAATAACCACAGCGTGTTAACTACTTTCAGCCCTGACACGGAGACTAATAAAGAGGAAAATATGAGACTTAGCTAAATGCAGGTCCTGAGCTAAATCTAAAATACAGAATTAATTTGGCATCTTAAGAGCGGATAACCCCCAAGTTTTGAAGAAGTTGTTCATATTAGAGATGTCATAACCATGAAGAAAAAGCAATAACATAAAGCAGGATTTTACATTCCCAACCTATGTTTTCCCAAGATACCCACAAAATCTATGCTTTTTCCCTTTTAGTTTCTATCCAGGTTGAGTGTAATTATTTTTTTGCCATATTTCCCATTGTTACACTGCAGTATTAAAAAAATATTGGTTCACACTTTTCCATTATCAGATTATGGATATTGTTGTGATCGCTCTGGTTTTAAATCCAGGCTATAGACTCCCCCTGCTCTGTATGATGCCCATAACCTCATACAGTGACACACACTTCCCAACCAAGAGTTAATGTAACAAGACTTTACTGCAAGCCTGACAAAAATAAATGAGGAATCAAGCTGACCACCTATCACCTTAGATGGAGATATTCAATAACGCAGCAACCAACCCGGTGATTTGAGCACAGAAACAGGATTCTGTAGTACATTTGTGTTATTAAACTCATACTCTCCAGACTTCACAGGTGAATCCTAGCTTCTTAACAGTGCACACTGCCTAAAGGACAGCAATGGCTTTGGCTTTCTACTAGAGCTCTCTAGTCGGTTTTCCCAGCAAACAGACATAAGTGCAGAGGATGGGCAAGCCCCCAGCTGAATCCCATGCTAGAGATGTAGCTTATGTATTTCAGGGGATCTCATCATCTCCTGGAGGCAAACTGGTGTGAACACTTGCTCTGGAACAAGACCCATGCTCAGTTTTCTACCAAATGTGTTATAATTGGGAGGTTTCAAATCTAGATCTGATATGGACTCTATCTATCGCTTTGATAGCATTAGTACTTGACCTTCATTTTCATTGATAATGTAGCACAAGTTCTGCAGAATTAGTTCCCTCATTATAGTTTACTTGACAGATAGGGTGGAGTGTTTCTAACACTGTTTAAAGATTTCCACTCACAGACTGAACTGCAAAATCTGACTTATGATTACATTTCATACAAATTCAAGTTTGGGCATGGGTTGCTTTTGGCTTTGACTGTGAGTGGAAGAGCATAAGGTCACAAAATTAAAAATCTAGAGCTTCTGAGATTCAGTGGTATAAAAAATGTACCTCCATAATAAATTATTAAGTGCTAATGTATCTTGCATGAAATATGAAATAATATTTCCTGCCAAGAAATCACAAGCTAGACATTTAGTCCCAAACTCTCATTAATGTCTCCGGAAATCATAACCCATATATTCTTAATAACTTTGAAAACCTCAATCAGTAATTACAAGAACATCCAGAAAACTCAGGTTCCAATCATTCAGATCATCACATAGATTATAGACAATCAGGGCAGGAGGAGAGAAGAGACGTTAAAGAAGCCACACCATAGAGAGCAAAAAGCAGGTAATACAGTCTGAGAAATTCAGTTTCTACATTACAGTGACAAGAACAACAAGAAAATAATTTACTACAAATATCAATTGCTGTCATAAGTTTGACAAACAACTTTATGGGAATACTCAAAATTTTACAGAGCTGCCCATTAGACATGAAAGTTAAAAATATGATAACTGAGTTGACTAACTTTAAACAACTTAATCAAGAATCTAGTCTTGTTCATGTGATCTAGCCAATTTCTTATGCTTTTATGGAAAAGCATCATGATAGAAAAAATATCATGGTAGAATTCCGTCATTCACCACCATAACTTAGAAAAATAGTCAATGGCACTTTACCAATGTGAAAACTATCAGACATCAAAAAGCATTAAATCATTTTACACTTGGTAAGGGTAACAAGAACTCTGCAAAAATATGGTCCTGGTGTGCAGATAGATCAATGAGGTAGTTCACTACCAAATTTCTGCTCTGAAGTATAGCACACTCAATACAAGAATTAAAAAAAATACATATGTGAATTAAGGGAGATTTGTCCAGCAGTGATTTATCTTTCTTTTGCAAAGCTCATGGTCTGTGACATAAAAATAGGAAGATTTTCACCTTTATGAGACATAGAAACACTTTAAGCTAGATTTTTTTTTCCCCTGCAGCTTCCATTTGACAGTACATTTTCCCTTTCTGAAGACTATTAAAGAATGATAGGAAAACAAAAAAATCACACAGTGAAGAAGAGAATGTACAGCATTTCTTTTTCATTCATACTTTCTTTTTCCCTTCCCCTGGGTATGTATTCAGGTTGCTAGTATTTGATGGCAATAATCATACATTATATGGAAGACTATGCATTAGGAAGTGGGAACTAGACTTTGAGGGAATTAAAAACCAGCTGCTAATAACCTTATTTTCAGGTAAATCTTTCTAACAGAACGGCTTTGTGGTGACAGTATATCCCATATAAAGATGACTGGCAGACACTAAAAGATCAATACTACTTAGAGATGATGATTATTAGTGTCAGCAGACAAGCAAGTTATTATGACCTTATGAAGAGAGCTGAGAAGCAGAGCCAGACTTGGAGCTGCATATTTTAAGCGAAGCGCTGGCTTTTCTGGCAAACATGCTTGGCAGCTTTAGCATTATATGTTCATTATAGATATTTTCAGCAGCATCTTATAAATATTATATCAGTCGGACTCAGGCCATGCCTTATGTCCATCTGTTCACATGACTGTATCTCCAGTTTACACTAATTGTACAGTCTCTTCACAGGAAAGCCCTGGAGTGAGAGCAAGGAGAACAACTCAGCACCTGTTTCTATAGTTTACCTGCATAAAGTGCATGACAGGACCATGAAACAAGGATTTATTTGGGAACAACTAACACAGGCTAGCAGAAACTGCATTAAATATTTCTTCTTTTTGGAGTGCCCTGGACCCCAGGGCCACACGCATGCATGCACATGCACAGTCTGCAAAGTTTTACCATTTAACCCAAGTAAGGTGGGAGAGACAAGCTGAGCACTCCAAATTTACCTCTTTCAGCTAAATGTTTCTCTACGTCACCCATGCCAATAAACCTAGCTACTCTAATGACCTGTATCAGTCTTTTAGAAAGAATAGACACTCTCATGTTCTTGTACTAAATAATCACCATAATCCTTACTTGCTGTGTCGTGTCCATTGTGATTATAACCTCCCTAATGAAATCACCTCTCTTATGCAACTTCCATGAAGTACTTAGCACACTTAGAACTAGCATATTTTCTATGAAAATTAATTTCCCCAACACAGAAATGTCTCCTCTCAATACCATGGCCATGATGCTAACAGTGCAGAGGCTTAGGCACACACACACACAAAAAAAGAAAAAAGATAGAAGCATATTCAGAAAGCTCTCTGAGGCCAATAATCAGAATTAGAAGAAGATTCCTGAGAAGAAGTCTATTGGTTCCTGCTGATGGATTACACTGGGGAATACAAGTGAGGTGGAATGACCTTCTTCCAATGATGCAAGAAGCTTAAATCTCCCAGAAGCTTAAATAATTCCATCATCTAAATTTAAGCTTAACATCCAGGACTGCTTGAAGCACAACATTAGATACTCTGAGATCATGGCCCTAAGCTCTATTCCCTAAAAGCACTTAGGCAATAAAGGGAAAAAGAAATCTAAAAAATCTGGGTAAATTAGCCACAGGAAAAGGGGAGAGGAAAAAAAAAAAAAAAAGAGAGAGAATGAAGAGGTTTCCCACTCCTTTATGTACTACTGCATGAGTTCCAAAATGAAGATGTCACCTTCACTCGCACACACTGCCTTTGCCTCCAGAAATGGTTGCTCCGTTGTGCCACCATGTGGAAAGAGGAAAACAAAGACAGTTGCCGTTAAACTATCAGCTCTCGAGGACCTCATTCAATGTGCAAACGAGCACAGCAGGAGAAACAACATAGTGTTATACAGAAGCAGAGGATAAAACGATAAACAAAAGAAAAAACTTGACAACAAAAGCAGCACCTGAATTGAAGTGAGAGAGAGCTCCAGAAGGACGAATAAACTTGCCCTTCCCTTCCCACTACATCTTGCATAAACAAAATTCAGAATAAAGAAAAGAGCAAGCAAAAACCTCTAGCCTGTCCAGAAGCAACAAAACATTCAAGGCAAAATTTCCCAGAAAGCCCAAATCAGTCACAATTCAAGTCAATGACTCACATTTTCAGTATCTAAAGCTACACACATCACACCAAGAAGTGATAAAAACCAAGGTAAACCTTCTAATTATGCTTTTGCCCTCCCTACCTTCAAACCCCAAATCTGTGGTATCCTGGGGAAGAAACTGCAAACTAGCACAGAGCTTTTGAATTAAACTAAATAGTATCAATGGAGAAAAACCCTACAAAAACCGTTAAGCTGTCACAAGTTCTCAGTGAGCTACACCAACTTCTGTACTACTCATGCAAATGAGCGGCATCTGTGTCCTGAATAAGTGGGGAAAAGATCTGCCTAGTAAAAATCAATAACACAGCCACTACAAAAAACAGTGGTCAAAAGACACTTATTTGTTTTTTGTGACAACCAAAGTGGTTCAGAATTAAAAGAACTATTTCAACTAATGAGAATTTTTGCTACATGTGAGTCTTCAGTCATCACATACTGGAAGAAATGCCTCTTGTACTGGAAGAAATGTACTTCAGAATCTTCCATGAGCTGAATCACAATTAATATCTTCTCTGAACCACCTCTATCAATAGAAGTTTATTATTTTCTTGTTCTCAGAGTTTTGGTAGACTTTAATAAAAGAGCTGAAATCATGTGACTAAGGCAACCAAACATATGGCATAAATAAATGTGCAAATTGCAAATCAGAATGACAAAATTCTTACAGGTAATAAATATACCAGAAGAAAATCAAGGCAAATGTTCTAGGAAAATAATACTAATGGTTGCAAAATTGACTTGGATCTTTCACAAAATTGTGTGGTTAACAAAAAGCTAGAGCAGCCCTAGCCTTCCGCTTTTTTGCAACTTCTACCCACAGATCTATTTCTTCATGTAGAAAGAGAAACTATTAAAAGCAAGTAGCACCACATTTCCTCTTTGTTAACGCTCTCAGCTGCAAACTTATGCCTGGGTTTCCTCATGGACTAGAAATGTCCTTCTTTGGAATATGTTTATCAACCATGTGCATGTTTTCTCCTCCTCTGCTCCCTGCAAATCCAAACCACTTTGGAATTTGTTTTTAAAAGTTACCACTGATTGTCCAGGAGACAGAAGTAGTTTTTCAAGATGCTCAAGAAACTGTTATTCTTTAAGTCCCTCTTCACACATAAAGGATCCCAAATTGCTGTTCTCTATGTACTTTTGTTAAAAAAAACCAGGTTGTTTAAAGGATATCACATTTATCTGTAGTCTCATTGCAATATGCATACAATTTTTAATCTACAACTGAATTCTTAGGAAGACCAGTTGTATCAAGGTCTCTGGGCATAAGCAATGTTGCCGTGAGAGCAATGTTGCCGTAGCACAAATACATAAACTACTATACCAAAAGTTACAGGAGGACTCATCCTGCCCCATAACACCATTACATTGCTGAAAGAAAAGTAGTGACTAAATCATTATGCTACTATAATCATTCACTGAGAGTCCACATACACCTTTAATAATACGTCAGAGCTGAATATTTCACTTACACGTTAACACTTTTAATATTTGAAAATGTAAAAAAAGTCAGTGATTATTACACTCTTGTTTCCTGTCATCCACTCATGTGATCAACACCACTTCTCTGGGACTGTGCCCGCTGTTCTTCAGTGGTGGGACTGTAACACCATCAGGCTGGAAGCAAATCAATAACCTCGCCTTCAATCAAATGCAAACACACGTTACATAAATGTTGACATCAGTCTGACTGCTAGAACTAATCCTCTATCAGATATCACTACAGATCACTATGAAAAGCCCTTTCTACTTTTCCACTTCTAATCTTGTAAAAGAACATAGGAAAATGCACACTAAGTATTTATTTTTGTTTGTTTGTTTGTTTTCAGAATCAGTACTGCAGAGCTTTAAGCATTAATTATCTGACTTTTCAAAAATACCAAATACATATCCTTCAGTAAATGTCACAGGATGGACCTGCAGATGTTCAGCAGCTCTAACAGGACCTATATATTTTATGTAATTATAGAATCAAATTAGTTTTTAAAAAATACATAAAAATCCTTAAGACCACAAACATCGCACTACCAAGCCAACCAAGTTTCTTGCATAAGGGGAAAACAGCTTATCCATGATTTTGCCTACATTCACATCTCACTTAAAATCAAAACCAGAATCAAACTGCATCACATGGAAAGTCCTGAGACATAATGACCTACTGGAGGTATTCATCCCCCAGTACTGTTAAAATTTTTTAAGGTATTTTGAAAATCTAAGTACTTGTGTCAAAAAAAAGCCAAAACCAAAGCCAAATAGATCCCACCAAAACTAGTTGTCTATCATTAGCTGGCAGGAAGAGTGTGATTAGGTCTTTTGACAGCCTTATTTATGTGTTTAAGAAACTCCCCATTTAAGGAGGGCAGGTATTGAAACCTTTCTTGAGTGGCTGTGTGTCAAACAGACAGGCATTTATCCCTTGTATGCCTAATTTTATTCATTTTCTGTGCCATTGAAAGTCAACAATTACAAGAAACGCAAGAACTGCTGCACATGAACTCGTATGCTGTTTAAGCAAGTCTAACTAAAAATCATCCAACTGAATCCTGGTTAATAAGTAAACTTATTCATTTCTATTGAAGGAGAAGCCTACCTAGGTAGAAATATACTCATTCCAGCTCTTGTTAATACACCCAGACTTGTATGATGTGACTTAGGCACACTTGTAGTTCCTCTAGTCCCCATCAGTCAGACCTGCCACACTGACTGTGAGCTGTGTGTGAAACTGCTCCCACTGCACGGGATCTGGGGACACAGCACTAAATGAACACAGGAACAGGAAGCTGCTCCTACAACAGTGAAGCTGCAGGGTGTTGTCTTTCCCACCAGTTTTTCAAAAAAACCCCAAACATAACTAGTTTTTGGTTACCATCATTAACAAGCTTCAGCCTACATAAATCTCAGTTTTCCTTCTGACTCCTTTGTGTTTACCGGCATCTTGGTTCATCAAAAAATGAAAGTGAGTGGCAGCAACATTCTCAGGGCACTTGGCAGAGCAGCAGAAATATGACAGATTCGGTGGGAGAAAAGATTGTTATTTTATGGCTGAAACATGTAGACCCTCTAAATGAGGCTGGGCCCTAAATAAATGTGGATGCTATATTTGGAAATAGCATGGGGCAGACCCACCAGCATTGCTACGTCTAAGACATGAAGACCCAGTGCATGTCATGTTGATTTACTGTGCATTTGGTGCATGCATGCACATCATAGGCCATTGCCACAGCTGTCAGATGTCTAGAAAGTGACAAATCCCTGTCCAAAGCAGTAGCCCAGTAAATTCCAGCAGAGTGATTAGGTTGGTAGATCTGGGCAATGCTTGGAAGAACTTAGAGTTTAAACAAACAGCACACAAAATGTTAGAGAAAAATTCATAGAGCTACCTTGGTACAACTGCCTTGGCAAATCATACACATGGCAGGCTGGGAGTTGAGTAAGATCTCCCAAGGCCCGGTCCCCCAGCCTTCACTCGGGACCAACCTTACTTCCTAAAGAAAACATTCAATAAAACACATTCATGATGTTTCCATTTCTTTCCCCCCAGCCATATCAGCAGAAAAACAGAGTGCTTTAAGAAAAAGGATTCTTCTCCCCAGCTCTGCATCAAATAATCACTTCTATTTCCTCATAATAAGTTCTTTCCATGAATTGAAAATGATTTCAAAGAACACGAACTGACGATTGAAAGCTACCATTGATGCCCACAGGATGTCATACATCTCCGTTTCAGGAAATTAAAGCAGTAACAAGAGCAGGCAGAGACAGTAAAATGACAATAAAAATGTATTTTAATTAAATTATTCTACAATAAAGCTAAAAGGAATCTAAAAACAAAGGCTGATTATCGTCCTCATCATGCTTGTTGAACAGCTTCAGCACAAAATCATTTCAAGATGAGCACTGAGCTAACTGCAAACAACATTAAGAGTCATCTCTGTTTCTCTCCCCTTCCTCGCGTGTCAAGCCATCATGATCAGCTTAAACAGCCCCATACAGCTCAAAATATCACCTGCAAGCAGAAGGAATCCATTCTGAACACATTGCTTTCTGTAAACACTGTCAACAAAAAGGGGGTCAAAAAGTGGTTAAAAGTCCTCTTTTCCCACTTGCACTTGATCTTTCTTTAACACGTAAACCAGTCATTTCTTGAGAAACCAAGAGAGAAAGACAACTTCATTACAGAGAAAAACTCTTTTTTCCGTCCTTTAAGAAACCAAAGCAGAGACAAATTATTAATGACTAACCATACCAAAATAGTACCTGATATATTCACAACCCAAGCACTTTTTCAAGGGACGATTTTTAATCACTTCTTATTTTTATTCTTCTTACTCTTGCTCTTAGGTGATCTTTTTCAGTATTTTGGTAGATATCTTCTAACTATAGTTTGTGTGCTGTTTGGGATAGTTTTATTTGTTAAATCCTCTAATAAAACACATTCTTTGTATAAGAGATAACAAATTTAGGAATTTGGAATTGGGAATAAAGGAAATATTCATTTTTTTTACAACTGTGGGAGCAGAAAATATATACATAAGAAAACACGGTGCTGTAACCTGAAGGTAGTTGCTTTATCTTTGCAATTGTGTGACTCCATTGCCCACACCACTGCATGGCTGCCACTTACGTAGAATTGTAAAGGGATTAATGTTTTTTCATGCTTCTGTCCCATTTTGTAGAGAAAGAGACTGATTTTTTTGAGGCAAGAGAGCTGGGTAATTTGGATACGGTTGCCTTCTAAAACAGGTTGTATTAGTTCAACACAAACATCTGCTTCTAAATTTCCCCTCCTTTTGAAGGCCTTGAACTTTTGAAATGACATCCCATTCCAGCTGGAGGTCACATAACTCTTTATCAGATTTTTGCAATTTCACTTTTTAAAAAGTAACTATTGCTGGTGCATTTTTTATTCCTCTGGTGAAGCAAGTCCAGCCACCCACCTCCATGTCTTCATGTCTTTTTTCAGCTCAATATTGTTTTTATGATCCACCTTACTCAGACTTTCACATGATGAAGTTACTGAAGTAGTTTTGTTGCCTTAGTGTAAAAGAAGTGTATTAGGAAGGCTGTGAATAAAACAAAGCTGCTATTTTAGCAGTATATGACTTGGGTAAATCCTTCAAAAAAATCACAAGGTAACTAAGCTAGCAGAAAAAACTGCCTGCCAAAACCCCCTTTGTTACAATTTTCCCCTTAAATGTCATTTACCATGAAACTATAAATAAAAGTTTTCATATAAAGTTTGTGAAAAATTCAAGAGTGGGATTAGAGCTTTCACACAGCAGAAAGGCACGGTTGCCCCAGTAAAATTTATGTCTCCATAACGATTTCGTCTTTGTACTTCAAATTAACCCTGTATATCACACTGATTCGTTGCTAACTTCAGATCCTGCTGCAGTAGCAGTTGCTGGGGTGTTAACAAGGATGGAGACGTGCTCAGGGTACTGAAAGGCAGCTCAGGGGACAACAGGGAACATGCACCTTCAAAAGCATTAGCTTACTGCAAAGGAGGAACAAATAGTACAGGACTTCTGGACAATGAGTGATTAGGGACAAAGCCTGATAAGGAAAACAAGGTGAAAAGCAAGGCTTGGTTTTTAACAGAGAAGATGGAGAAAAAGACCAAATTGATGTGTAAGTTGGGCACTGGGAGAAAAGAGGCACAGTGGGCACATGGAATTAAGAAAACAGAGCCACAGAAACAAAGTAGTAACTGCAGTTACATGATCAGGAAAGGGCAGAACCAGACCCACAGAAATGTCTCCAAGGATCAGAGAGAGTACAGTAAACTAGAAGAAATGTGTAAAGTTGAGGAAAACAAAGTTTAGAGAAAGAAAAAACAAATGAAAACAAAAATTACTATCTCACACCTTTTTTTTTAAAGCAATCTAAATATAAAGCTTTATATCTTACAATCCTAGATTTGTATATGTATGTATATACATATACATACTTTTAACTTTCAAATTACTACATTAATTTTACATTTAACTTTCAAATTACTACATACTCATAGCTTGTATTGATGGCTACAACATGCTGTGGATTGTAATCTTAACTCTGTAATCACACTGCCTGGTACGGAAAAATAGAAATTAATGTTACCAACACACCTTCCCTTCTCAGCTTGTGGTACTGGAACATCTGTGTTCAGAGCAGTGTTTTTTCTCTGGGCCTGGGGGATTAGGGTCACACAAGATCCATGCAGTGATGCAAGTGAGCAGCTGCAGACCTGAGAACCTAGCGCAGGGATGCCAATTGTTCAGGATCTAGGAGGCTATCAAGATCAGTAGGATGAAGCAGTAGCAAAATGCTCGCTACAAAGCAGCTGGATAACAAGCCTACAAAAAAATGAACAAAGGACAAGTACAAAGAGAAGAAGTCATCTTGTGACAAACAGGTCCCACATCAGTCAGATCAACATTTGGGGAGTTCTTCATCACAAGCAAAAGAAAAAATTTACTTCATATTTCGCACAACCAGTTATGAGGATGGTCTGTGATCCATTGTGACTTTGAGTTGCCACGAAGGCCTGAATGGCAGGATACACATTTAAACAGATCCACATTCAGTCCTAGCTTGTACAGGGGCAGAAATTTCACTATGGTGAATGGACTTGTCCTGTGCAAAATCATACCTATTCAACAGTGGGAGAGATCTTAGAGCAGCAGGCGTTTCATCATGCATCTGTCAGGTCGTGTCTATTCTCTCAAGTAGTGTTGTGGACAGTCTGCAGCAGTATCTATAACTACTGTCTTAATCATCATAGTGAAATAGTGGCATCTAAACCCAACAGTACCCTCTGAGTAGAGATTGAGAGGGCAGTGAGAGAAAAATGGGGGTTCTAATGCATCATACTAATGGACCTTGGCTGTCAGACTAGTGACGAGGTGTCTCTTTTTCAAGAAACAGGAGAGTTTTGTCTTCTTCTCAGTTTTGATGTTATCATTTGATCCTTTGAATGTGATCAGAATCATATCCTATGATTTTAGATGTAAATAGTTTGAGAGGAGTGATAGAATCTCCCTCCAAAGCATGTGAGACACTCCTACAGTAAATACAGATTCTTAATGGAAAAGGAGAAAGTTGACAGTAACTGTCACCATGCTACTGCCTCTAGTGTTTATTTACTCTTTGTGTGAAAAATACTATTTTCCTATTAAGCATGGATTTAAATAATGATAGTAATTATAATAACGCAATACAAACTCATGGAAAATCAGTGGTCTGCCAGATGTAACACAGAGATTTTAATCTACTGATATTTTCCTTGTTCCTTGTTTGTTATTTTTGTGCTTGAGTTATAGTGACAGATGTTTACAGTTCCTCCCCCTTTGCCATCATCCTATTGTTTACTTGAACAGTAGTAGTACTTCTTAGCTGTTTATATGAACAGTATTATAATCAGAGAGAGACTTTCCTGCCTCTGACAGTTATTCATCCCTCTTTCTGCGTTATTCCTGTCAGAGGTAATTTTTATCCCAGGCTCACTTTTTCAGAGCAACTATCTTAGGAGTGGTGCAGCACAGACCTCAGTTTAGCCACTTTCTCCTCCATATAAACAATGAGAAACTGCCTACTGGAGCATTGCAATGTCTTATCTAGGACTGTTTGCCACCAAAGATGCCTAAATGTAGGCTAAAACAAAATCAAATCAAAACTCTGCAAATAAGCAAGTTTAGATTCAAGTAAAATATGGAATATCGTACTCAGCTGATAGATTTTTAAAGGTAATTTCAATTACTGTTCCGTAAATTTCCAAGGTGTAATCAGATGGGACGAGATGGAAAAACAGGACTAGGAAGGTATTGTGTCCTTGGCACTTGTTGGTATCAGGAAGCTATAGCAAGCAACACACAAGAAGTCAAGTTTCTCTCACAGTAAGAAATTCATAGCTGTGCCTCTCAAAAAATCAAATGCAATCTGAAAATTCCAGAATGTTATTAATATGGACACATGATGACCTCAGTGTGTCATGACCCCACACCCACCCACCTACACAGACACATATCTATACTGTCCAAATAATCTTCCTGCACTTTGGAACAAAAATAATTCACTTCAATATACTTTTTTATTAGATCTTTGCCTGAGGGTAAGCTGAACCATAATCATAAAAGAGAGAGAAACATACACAGATTCAACACTGAAAAGTGAGAAGGAAGCAGAATAAGAGCATGTTGTTGTTGTTTTAAAGTAGATACACCAAAGGGATTATTATTTTATTAATGCTGCTCTAACTGCCATGATTCTGGTGTTATTTGAACAAACTGTGGCTTCTATTGTACTCTGTAGCGACACAAAGCTCTGCAGGAGACAGGATGCTTTGAACAATTCCCATTTTAGATTACGTCTAGAAATTGCATGTTTAAAGCTGAATTTATATGTTGAATGCAAATCTTTGTGACTGAACTAGCATATCAAACTGGTGCAGCTGTACACAATTAGAGCAAAATGCGGCTGCTGTTCCAAAAAGCCTTTCTTTTGCTCTGGTACACAGTGCTGTTCGTTTGTTCGGCAATATATCACTTATCTTCAACACATAGAAATATTTGTGAATTAGGAGCTGTTAGTTCAAAAGGATTTCATAAGCCTTGAAAAACCACCCTACACTCCATGGTACCTTTTTTGGAACAGAAGCTGTTATTTGTATCTAGATTTTGCCATTTTTAGCAAGTCTATCAGCAGCAATGCTGTTTGCTGGGTATTGTTGTTTTATTGGGGTTTTTTAAATCATATTTTAGTCATATTCAGAGCTTCTGTGTACTCCCTACCACACACACTCATGCACATACACAAAGGAAACTGGTTTTCACTGTGGCTAAATGATGTCTTTCCATTTCCTCATCTCAGAACATGTCAGGGCTTTGCTAAGGATTCCCATTCAAATCGACCAGGAGAGCACAGTGCAGACTGAATACAAATTTGTGCTGAAGAAGTGGAACAAGGTTAGCGAAGTGCGCAGTTGGCGAGATTGATGTTGATACCCTTCACTGCCAAGTGAAATGCCAATAATGCTTGTATAGCATTTTGTGAGGGCAATGGGAGTATTGATTCCTGAGCAATAATAAAGAATGAAGCTGCTCTCTCAGGTATAAAAATATTGGCAACTGTTACAAAGAATTGACTCATAGAGGCCTGAGTGTTGGCCTATCTTAATACAAATAATTCAGGCTTCAGAAGGATTTCAAGAGCAGCCAGGCATGGTCCTCAGGCACATTCTCTGCTATTAATTTATCTACAGCTTTCAAAAGCCTCTGTGTCTATCAGCCAATTGGTCTTTAAGGTGCAGAGACAAAAATGGATTTCTGAAGGCTTGTTGGGAGACAATGTGAAAAGCCAGTTGAGCCATGAAATTTTAACATATAAAAAAAAAACCCCTCACATTCCTTTCTTGTCATTTTTATGAGAAAAAGCAGAACATATGGTTTCCATGCACTTCATAAATACATTTAACTAGCATTTCATTGGGAGCTGAGATTTCTAAGTCTAGTATTTTTCTTGTATTGCTTAAAATAGTTTTATTCACTGAAAGTGTGAAGCTCCCAGAACATGAAGCTATTGTAGGTTATAGTACATCTTATGCATTCTCTAACAATTTACAGTATGCTGTCTGTGCTTAAACATGAGTACTAAGAGTTTTCTAAAAACTTTTGAAGAATTAGCTGCCCTCTGTGGTGTTGAAAAGCAAACACCTTAAGATGACTGCCCACTCATAAAATTGTGAGACACATCTGTTCACTCTGTTAACTAACAGGTTTCTGTTCCATCCATCACTGACCATCTAACATGTGACATTGACCATTGCCAGTGCACATCAACACTTGTAACAAAGGCAGTGATGAAATCCACACAGTGGTGTAGAATTAGTTTGCTTTTTTTGGTGACTACCTCACTGATGCTTGCTGTAATAATACACATTCAGCAGAATTGCTGCTGACATGGTGAACAACCAAGTTTCTTTCAGCAGTTATTAGATACTAAAAATCTATCATTCTTATCTCCTGTTTTTGCATTAACAGTAGATTTCCCACACTAAGGTTACAGGCTTGGTGATTTTTAGTCAAGAACAACTGGCAAATACAGGGCAATGAAAGTCATAAATAATTCCCAAAAATACCAAACATATTTGCCAGACATGAAGAATTCTAACCACTAAACTCACCTATTCCAACCAATCAATGTTTAAATCCCACATCTGTTGGAAAACAGACATCTGAGACCACTGTGGAGTAACTTATTTTGCCACAAATGTCCCTGCTGAAAAGAAATACAGAGACTGGAAAGCTTTCATCCTGGTCATGCTTTTCCTGAGTCAAATGCATAATGAATTTCTTAATTTCACTGGCTCAGAAACCTTCACAAAGACTTCACCTCTGGCTTTCAAATCTGCAGGGAAAGCTCTTGGACTTCAAAAAAATGGACAATCAAATGGGAAATTCATGCACTTGGAAATAGAAGGGCAGCTGGCCAGTGCCCAGCCCAGATAAAAAGAAAATGGGATCAACACAATATAGTTGATGGAGAACAGCAGGAAACATTACCAATAACCATGCCTATTGAATTACTGTTAGGAATGTCTTTGGATGATGATATATTTGAAAACTCAACAGACTTACAAATGTTTAAAAAAAATATTTTCAAGGAGACAAGGAGGTATTGGATCAGAACCATATGAAAGAAAGAACATTTATGAAACTTGATTCAAATAAATAATTTTAAATTTCCTCACCCTCAGAAAAGATCCTTTTCTGCACTTTTGTAAACATCTACCAATCTGTTATGTCAACAAAGGAAAACAGCCAAAGGAAGCCATGGCCTTTGTCATCTGGAAGAAAATGTTCGCTTCTGCATCTGACTACAATTTTTGGCAGCTGTAGCCTTGAACTATTCCTCACTTTATAGCGCCAAAAACTGGCTGAGAAAGTATGTTTTTGTTACAATTTGATGAAAGTCAGATAGTCAACTCTTGGTTCAGGCCCCATCCAGACTTTGACCAATAGTTTCTTAATTTCCTTGTCTCTATTCAACATTTTTGACAGAAGCCCACTTTTGATGTTAGAGGCAGAATAGGTAAAAAAGGAAAGGGTACTTCTTTTTGTCCTGGATCTCTTGTAAGTCAGTGAAGTATATGCAACATCATTAAGTGCTAATGCAGATGATTATATTTCATTAATATCTTGACCTTTCTTTTTCAGAGTCTGCTTACTCTGTTGTAAAGCTAGAGATGCATCTAATTGCTTTGAGACCATTTTTCTTCCTTTCGTCTCTCTCAAGTATACTGCATCTGTCATAGAAAAAAACCGTAGAACTTTACAGGCAATTAAGGACAATGGATGTGATTTCTTCTCTTGTGATGGGATCATGATACCACCTCAAATGTATTAAAATGTTTTACTACCTGTTTTTCTGTCAAAGAATCTTAGCTTTTCCTAGTAAAAGAACTTCCTGTATATGCATTCATGCTCATCTGACCAGCTTCTCTTTCTCCCAGCCCTGTGACTAAAAGGCTTCTCTATCACCTAGAATATGAGACATATAATGCATATTTCCTTTGCATCATGCAATTAAATAGGAATTCCAAATACCAATAGGAATTAAATACCTAGTACCTGTTGTTACTTTTGACTACTGAAACATTGCATCCCAAAGTTGACAATAATGTTCTATCTTTATTTTCCCCAGTTATATCGTATGGAAAGAAAGTACACTTGAATAAGGAATTTTTCTTCCATTTTATGTTATTTTGCCTCCATCAGAATCAAATTTCATCTGACATCACACTGCCTATTAACCTTTTAGACTAATCTGTAATATTTGCTATCCTATAACATTAACTATCATCTGCATGTTTCTTACCTTTTTTTCTTGTTTTACTCACCATAGCTATATTAAGAGATACCATTCCTAGAAAAGGAAATGATTGCAAAGATTTGAAAAGATGACTGTGTATGTTTAGAGACATGCCCTGATGTTTAGTGCTTTCTCTAAAAAAGCTTAGGAAGTCTCATTTCTTGAGACATCCAGTTTCTCAAAAGGATCTTCCAGACTTTTTAGTTCAAGCTTCCAGGGGGCAATGTGGCACAAGAGAAGGACAAGATTAAAATGAAGATTAATCTCTATCTGTACCGTAAGTGCTAGTGACAGAGCTGGGGAGAACAGATCACCGAATCGACATGAAGATGCTGAGCTTTGCTCTTTGAATCTGCAGGTTGTCCCTGTTGGTTAGACACTGGAGGATCATAAAAATGTCAAACATCAAAAGTGTCTCAGTTGTGCTTCTGGGTCTTGAGTTTTAACCCTGCTACCATGTTTTTGTTCCTTTACTTGCCAAGGTCAGACTCTAGTTACTCAAGCATGACTTAGAAGGGATTTCAGTGCACTTACCAAAACTATTTTTTTCCCCTTTTACCCATGTTTTTCAAATGTTCTGTCTAGTAAGCTTAAAGAAGCCAGCAGGAGGGAAGAAAAATTGTTCCCAGCTGTTTTTTTAAAAAATAGTATGTACACTGCTGTAGTGCAGTAAGGGCAGCTCTCCTTCTGCAGTTTGTTGAACAAAACAATTGGTGATCGGCTGAAGATATTAAAATTTCAGCTATAAATTCGTTCATAAAGTGAATTTAGTTATCTTAAAAGCTATTAGACTGAATGCCCTGGAGACTGAACTCATTGACTTATTCACAGAACTGCTACAGTGAAATATGAAACGGTGCAAGTTTTCAGCACATTGTCCCACTAGCGTGCTCCAAGCCTGACCTGCTAGAATGACCTATGAGGAAAGAGGTTAGTTTAGCCCTTATGTTCATTTCGGAAAGCACTCCTCTCACTTTAATCAATGGCAAAACTCTACTTAATGCAATGAAGGTTTGATCAGATCTTTGTCCTCTAGGAATGACAGAGCAACCACTGAATAAGCAACAGACACTAACGATCAAGCACAGATTTTTAAATGGCTGTAGACACACTCAGAAAAGGGGATAATCATACTCTTGGGCACACAGCTCTGGTCTTTGTGCAAGTGTACTGGTTGCAAAGGATCGTTAATTATATGAGTGTTCTAAATTTTGAATTTCTTCTGTTTAAGTCCTGAGTTCATGATACAATTAATTTGTATCTTCACTGTAAAAACAGATGTTTTGTTATCTCTTTGCTGACAAAAGAACTCTTGGAAGTTCTCTTGGAAGGACTCTTGAAGCAATATATTTGATTCTACCAACTACATGAAATTGGGAAAGTCACTTAGTTCCCTTTTTGTCCCACCCTCACTCCCATCTTTGTCCATAGGTAAAACTGGTTGGGGTGTGTAATAATAGCTACCAAATTAGGGGTAGAAAGGAGGAGACAGAAGAAGGAGAAAGGCAAGTTAGCTTTTTTACTCCAAATTTTTGAGTAAGAGATATCACCAGCACCCCAGTTATCACATCTGACGACAAAACCATACGCGTGTGCAACATGCTCTTATAATGCCCCTTGGAAACAATAATATTTCTGCATGCTAAATGTAGTAAGAGCTGTCATAGTAAAAATAAAAAAGATTGTGATCAAAATGTTTTGCTGTAAATTTTTCTGCCAAGTGCAGTGATAGCTACTATATGCCACATAAGACCCAGTGGTGAATTTTCAGCTTTTCATTACAAGCACCAGCCTGCAAGTCCCAAGTTGTTAAGCATGGTTATGGAAGAAATCTGGAGGTGGAAACCTTATCAATCACTGACAAAAGGGCCTTACCTAGCTCATAGTAAAACTACCAGTGCTCTCTGAGAGAGATTTCTGTTAGCATTTGGGAAAGGCAGTACGGTGGCCTCTCTTTCCAAGAGTTAAAGACCCAAAGTGTATGCTTTGATGTGCACTCTTTGTTAGGATTTGGGTTGTGTTTTTATTATTATTGTTATTATTACTATTTGCCACCTCCCACCACACCTGGCACTGAAGAGGTTTTGAAATACTCGAAAATATAAAATGAGGAACTGACAGTGTCTTATACCTCTGCTTTGCTGATTATGTACCCTTTCACTCCAAATTTAATTATTCAGACATTGTTTGTCTGTTGCTTTTCCTACTTTTATCCTGGATTTAAATTACTTTTCTCCTCTTATAGAAAATTATTATCATTGATGCTTTCCTTCTGCTGAGCATGAAATAGCACATTCTGGGCTTGAGTTTATATGTGGGTACTCTGCCACTTAGTTCAGTGGCAGGCACTGTATATAAATTCCTATTGAACAATGGATTAATTTCTACTGAAACTGAGAAAACCAATTAATTAAATTCTTTTACTAACTCAAACTATAACTTTCGCTAGCCTAACATCAGCTCAAAGTCAGATTTTCAGCCCTAACTGCTGATCTGACTTCCATGTAAAGCTTTTACTGTTGTGTTCTCACACCTTTAAGACAAACTTATGACCTGTAATTGAAGATTCAGGCATAGAGCATATAGGCATCCAACATTATGATGAATATAATAGAACTGGAGAAGAGAAACATGAGTTTCTGCCCATTCAGCTTCTTTATTATAAACATGATAAGGTTAAAGTCCCCACGCCAGCCAAGAAGGGATACTTAAGATTCAAGTCCATAAAAAACACGTTAGACGTGAGAAAGGGTTTGCAGCTCTGAAATTTTGCCAAACTGCTAAAAGCTGAACCATGAAGACAGAGGAACACACAGAACTTGACTGAACACCCACAGAAACCAGTGGGAGATTTTCCACACATTTCAGTCAGCAACAGATCAAGCCATCTAACAAGTTTCAGAAATATTAGTATGATTTTTTCCAGTCTCACAAGTTGAGTAATACATCCAAGTACACAACCACACCTCAGTGTGAATTAAGAGGAGTGGAAAATACTGACTTTCATGTAACATACATTTTTGTCCTTGGCACATATGTACCAAGAAAAACATAGCTAGATGTATAAAAACTTTCTTCTTCTGAAGTGAGAAAGTGAAATTCTTCTAATCATTCACTTTTATCACCTTATTTATATCACTGAAAGCAAAAGAAGCCTTTAATAATATAAAAGGATCTCAAGTAAACATATTTACCTCTAAAACATGCATTATAACCAAACACCGCAAAGTGTAAAGCACTTCACAAGTATATAACTGTGATGTGTAGAGCACTTCTTAAACATATAAAAAGATGACCCTGATTCAAAAATATTACATTCTAATTAGACAGTACATACATAAGGGAGTGGGAGGGAAAAGAGTGAATTGATGAAAGCATTGAAAAGAAAGGATAAGACTTAAGTACCTATCTTGTTAGCCCCATGACTCATAAATGTCTTATGTATATAGACATGCATCTATTCACTGGATGAGTAGGCCAACATTTATGGTCCTCTTTTCTCAAATTGTGTGTCTTCACGAGTCATTTGAAAAGAAGACTGTGAAGGGTTGTCAGACTGCTTCAGGAGGTGGGCTGAAGAGAAATGGGGCCCATATGGACAAAGTTGTGAGAGCAGAGGAGGAGATGCATGTTGAGAAAAGCTTGCAAGTCTTGTTCTTGGGTTGAATAAAGGGAGGATAGAAAAGCAGGTGAAAGTACAAAAGTAAACAGGTGAGCAGAGTCATATAATACAAGACCTTGAAGTGAAATCATGGCGATTCAATCCAGGTAGCAAAGGAGATGTTCTGTGCTGTATTTAATAGGCCAGACAGCTCACATGCAGCTCTTCTTCTAAGTCTTTGCTGCATCACAGCTTCTCTGGAAAGTTCTTTCCTTAAGTATAGCTTCACCATCAATGACCAAAATATGAGTCTGAAGTTACAACTTGAAAATTGCATGCGGATTCATGTTTGTAGCCTCTATGGATTGCCAGGCTAGGAAAAGTTACTGGAAGTTGCTGCACTATGAAAGTGAAGAACAAGGCTTTCAAACACAAATGTGGCATGGCATTTAGTTTATACAGCAAGGGAGAAATACAGCAAGTAAAGCTGGCACATTAGAAAAAGGAATTAATAATTGATTGCTTATAAATGTGTTAACAGCTCTTTACAATGACACATAATGGTAGGAACAGCAATTTATTACTGAAAGATCACTAACAGCTTCTAAGTATGTTGATTATCACAGTGAAAAAAACATGAGTGTTTTAAGAAAATGTCAATAATTAGATCCCTCTTAGGTTATAACTGTCACATAAACAGCTTGTAAATGACTAAAACAGTATTCTAAAATAAACTTCCACTGGTTGTCTCTTGCTGTTGTTACCAAAGCAAGATCTAAGGCCAGGATGCAAAGACTATAATTGACATATGCAGCCCGGTTACATAGCAAAGTAAAAAAAAAATTTAAAAAAGCATGAAATCATCCATGTTTGAATGTGTATGTTTATTGACTCATCTTGGTTTTTCACCTCAAGAAGAATGAAAAATGCTAGTTCTTAAGCAAGCAAAAATACCACCTGTTTATATTTTACATAGAAAAAAAATATTTAGACATGAGATAAGCTTCAGGCAAAATTCAGACTAAGCAATTTGTTCCTATGTATGGAAAAAAAGATCCAAAGCGCAAAACATGCTAAGGAAAAAAGAAAATTTTGTGCTCTTGTCCACATAGCTAGAAGTCATTTGCTTTCACGGTTATGATGATGTGAAACTGACAACCCCATATAGAATTAAAATAGTACATTACTTTTGCAGAGACTGGATTGACTTTGACAGTATGTATTATGTGCTATACAGAAAATCTTATTAATGCATCATAACACATCTTGTTCTTCAAAATCAGCATCCTTTTATTGCAGAAAAATAAGCTGACCCCTATAAAATTCCACTCTCGCTTTTTGTTAATTATTTATGTTCAGCGTGCGTTGTATTCCTCATGTACACATACATAAGACTAAGAATATTGAATGTACTGAAATTCTAATTATTGGCAGCATTGTAGTTCAATTTGAAGTACGTATCGAATTGAAGTACGAAATCTATCTGAGTAAAACTGGTTGTAGGAAAACATGTGCATGGGAGGATGTGAATGTGTAAGCATGGTAGAACAACAGCTTCAGCACAGCTTCTGTGCTTCTGAAGAAACAGGCACGTATCCAGGAGCCATAAAACAACATGCTGAAAAAGATTATCTCAATTAATTCCTCCATTCATATACCTGTTCCTTGACTTTACATCTGCTTTCTTCATACTCGCTCTCTGTTCTTTACACGCAAATTTTAGCACAGGAGCTAAAAAGTTGACTGTTGGTTTAAAAGACTGCTGCCATGAACCTAGCCCTAATCTATATGAATTTAGTAGAAGTATTCTTCTACATGCAAATTCGGGAAAATGCTTCATTGTATTGACACACCAGAATGAGGCACGGACCAGTCAGAAGTAAAAACCTGCTCCTGAGCTACAGCAGTAATTTCAGTTGAACGAAGTAAAAATTGGCTCAAAATTTCATACAGAATAAGTATCTGTTCGCTTTTTAAAAGGCAAAACACTTTACAAAATGTAGAAGTGGATTTTACTAAGCAAATAGTTAATGGCTCACTCCAGTGAATAACAGCATGGACAGACTGAAATGCTTAACCTACAACATATTTTATGTTTTCATTCAAATACGTCATGAAAACTAAGGCTGTTGTCTTTCTGCAAACTGCTTTGTTATGCTAGCCCAAAGCTTCTTCTGCAGCACTCTTACCTTCCTCCTCATGTGCAATGACATTTCTGTTATAGTTTAGCCTCATGCTGTCCATACGCAAACATAGACTTGCACACATCCAATACTATAATTAATGTCACTTTCAGCCTTCATATGGTAATTTTATTTTAAATAGAAAAACAGTAATATATAATTAGTTGCGTAGTCAGCAAAGGTGCTGCATGACAAAGTAGACCAGTTTATACAGGAGCTGTGCATGGAATCAGATCAGATTTGATTCATAGGTAGCATACTAAAAACTGTACACTGGTCTTTGTACATCGAACTTTAAATAATCATTACCAAGGCTACACTGGGTTAAGTGGTTGTGGGAAAACTGTGTGGCATAAGATGCTATAACAAGCAATAAAACTCTGCAAATTAAGACCAGTTAAATAAGCGCAAAGGAGTCAGGCCAAGGTTATGTGAGCTGACTTACTTATTATGGCCAAAATGAGCCGTGAAACATAAAACATTATAATTGTATCTCAAGATGTCAAGGTAATTGTGTCAGCACTTGCTTAGAGACTGGGGAAGCAGCAACATAAAATTGCAAAAGGAAAAGCAAGACGGAAGAGATCAAAGTGCTAGGTGATGTGCTGTAGAAGGTGGGACTGTCAAAATGAAAAGCACAATTCAGACTGTTGAAGAATGATAATGACTATACTAGAATGCATTGTATTCACTAGTATAGTAATTCTTCTAACATCCTATCCATTATTCAAGCTAAGTCCACTTGTAGTGCTAGTACACAGTACACGTAGTACAATTTTCTAGAAGTCATGCATGTTTCACCAACTTGAAATTTCTTGAAATAATAGGCACAAAATTTTCATTCCGAGCAACTGTTGCAAATTAACCTAGTAGATATAGACATAGTAGAGTAGATAGAAAGGAGACCATTAACCCTTTTCCAAATAACAACAGACAATCATGTAACAACAAGGAGCCTGACTGTTAAGAAGAGTTTAAATGAGATAGGTTAAACTTCAGAATGTCACAGAAAATGCCATGTCTGAAATTATATGTTTATTATAAGAACATAATATGCCAATATCCCACCTAACCAGCACAGTGGCAACTCTTGATTTCAAACAATTTCAATGGATGCCTGAGAGCTAGTAGAGGATCTATAAAGACTATCCCCGCATTATTTTGCAAACCTAAGTGGGTTCTTTAATTAATAAAACATCTATAGAAAGAGATGTAAGTGCAACAGGGGACCTGACACGCCAAAGTGCTTTCTTTATCCAGCATGCAGCTTTCATGAAACAAAATAATTAATTACATTGCTTTTGCTGTAATACTGCAAGAATGAAAGCTTAAAATGGGTTTTTACTAATATTGTAAAGGTGCTTTAGGCAAAATTAAAGGTCTTAACATTTATTTATAAAATCCATACAAATATTTTAATTATAGGATATTTTAAGATACATTTAACAGAAAAATCAGTCTTCTTTAATAAATCATGGAGCAGAATGGAGTATTGTAGGGACTTTCAATAAAAACAAGCCTAACTCTTTTTATTAAGCTATATAAACTGCCTTGTGATAATGTTCCAATTATTTAGTCATCCACCATTAATACAAAGTAACATCTGCTAAACTACTCAAATAACTTAAAAAATTGAAGAGATATTGAATCAATCTGGATGTTATCTTCAAAAACCCTGAAATGTATATGACACAACACTACCTGTGACAAAATCAAACCCATTATGTTCCTGATTTCTCAGCTGAGGTATCCCATGAGTTTTCGCATGAGAAGCGTTGTGGAGCTTTTCTCTGAATCAGCATACAAATTTGATAATTCTCCTGGACCTGCCTCATTTTGAAGAGTGTAAACATCAAAGAAAAAGGAAGAGAAGAATGGAAAAAGTCTTCACATAGGAATAATATATTTCTGGCCTGACAGCATGAGAATTTTTACACTATGCTGATTAGATGGTATTCAGACAAATTACAAGTACACCACAAAGAGACATGGGGTAATAAAATCTGTTTTGAGTGCTTTTAGTTAGGGGAAAATATTTCTGTCCAGGAATTACATAAGATTTTACCAAACTGGTATCTGACTAAACAAGGTTATAAGCCAGATAGAGGCTTTCTATAACACATTTGGAGATAAAACTTCGTGGAAAAAATATCTCAAAGCCACCTACTTTAAACAACTGGGAAATGTTTAAATACTTTGTAACAGTTGCATGCCTTTGGCTGTAATGACTGCAGATACTAAAAAAACGCTACAGCTGAACACTTTCAAGATACCAGTGAAGGAACCAGCTTTCATAATATTATGAAGGAAATTACAGGACTGAAGAGCATCTTCTTTACATGGGAAGACTTCAGCAAAATTACTTGTATGTGTATTTTCTCATAAAGTGATTAAGAAATCAAAATACAAAACCACCTGCAGTTTGGTTGACTGACAGCACTGCAATAGATCCACTGTACCTTTCAGAGCAGAGGATGTTTACTCTTGAGCCAAAACAGGCTGGATGAAATGTGAGAAGATTACAAGACAGGAACTGAAAGTTCTATAGAACAGGCAGAGAAATAAGCAGTTGTTCAAACTCATTTTTCACCTTAGATGCATGAAGTCACACCATTGGGATGAACCAAATGTTGTCTGCTCCACAGTAAAGCCCCCTAGTTTTCTAAGGTACTACAGTTTTTAAAAAAACAGGAAAAAACTTTGATATGGCAAGAACAGGTAGGTCCTAAATTAGACAGCATATATCAACCAAATCCAGCAATCAAATATTTAAAAGATTTCTTAGAGCTTAAATAAAAAGTAATGGATGCCCCCTAATAAGAACTTCTTGAAATCAGAAACTACAGTCACCAGGACTTGTCTTAAGACACAAACAGACGAAAGGTAAGACAGAGAAAAAAGCTAAAACAAAACCAAGTGCCAATACAAGAGTGCAAAGAAAAAGCATATAAAATATCTTTTACTCTACAAGCTTTCATTTACAATGTATATTTCTTGAAAATAATTTCCAATTCTGAAGCTGTTTTGTTAAACTTTTCAAAAATATCCCTCAAAACAACACTTTTCCTACCTCTTTTTAGAGTGAAAAGCACTTTTCAAAACACTGTAAGGTGTTGGCATGTTAATACCCATGCTATGAAAGCATTGTTACAACAGTCTCTGCCACTAATAATAAAAATAAGAAGGAAAAGTCCTTCTTGGAAACTGGACTGAGAAAACTGTATTCACCCTTTCAGTATAGTTGTCTGCAGAAGTCAATGAAGATCAGCTTCTGAATCAATACAAACCCATGGTAAGGGAAACAGTGGTTCAGAAACGTAAATCTTTTGATGAGTCAGTATTATTAAAATAGTTAGGGAGAAAAGTCACAATTTAATTTTATGTGACAGATTCAGTTCCTAGCAGTGGTAACAACTGAGTTTAAGCATAATGCATAGTGCACAGTGCATGCTCTACTATATGTCTCCCTATATACATATATAGAATATAGATAAGGAAAAGTCTGAGAGTTCAGGTTTCTGATTGCAAGTTCAAACAGGTACTGCTAGCAACTGAACAAATATTTGTATCCCAGATTTCAAATATTTTCCATCCACTGGATCTCAGAATTTATAGTCTTGAAAAGAACAGCAGTCCAAAGTTAGGTCAACCTCAATATCTGTAATATGATTTAGATAAACTTAGATCTTATTTCCCTATTCTTCTAATATTGTTTCACTCCAGATGAAGGTGACCTCTGTCTCTTTGCTTAGCTGTAGATAGTGATCTAACTGCTGAACTGGAAGTACCAGAGATTTTTAACAAACATCAGTTGGACACAGGCTATTTCCATGAAAGAGCCTGTACTTTTACATGTCTAAGAAGAAAGGACAGAAAATATGGCATGCTGAATTTTTTTTTCAAGATATGTAACAGCAAAAGAAGCAACAATAATAATAGAAGATTGTATGTATCAACGAATGAACAAAAGACATGGAAATATTTGACACCTGAAAAAATGTTCCTTGATTCAGTATAGAAGGAACGGCTGGAGGGAATAACACAACAGATACGTCAAAATTGACTTCCAGGGAAACTGTGGAATGGTTCAAACTACCTGCTTTGTTTTAAAAACCTTTGAGATACTAAGCTATTCTAAGAGCGCATTGTAACATTGGCATTGTTTTGGCATATCAATAGATCTCAAAAGGAGATTTCAATAATAAGAGGAATGTTTTTTCCTTTTCATTTTAATGTAATGAGCATGCAACTTGCAACAGTCCCATCCCACTGCAGAGTTCTAAAGTTAACTTAAAGTGTCAGTCTGTACTGGCCATCACACTGAGTTGACCAAACTAACAGTCCACCTCTTGCAGAGTAGAATTTATTTTGTCTTGTATCCCAATATTAAAGATTAGTGCACTACATGTCCACACACCTCTTGCATACCTGCGTACTCAAGAGACTCCCTAGCTTGTACTTAGCATAAGATCTGTTTAGCTTACAAGATCTGTCTGGACAAAGCCCAAGAACACCATGGCTGCAAAATAACTAAAGGTTAGGATCTCAAGGAAAATGAACATTTTTCCAATTAAATTTGAGAAGTTTAAAATATTTCATTTAAAATTGATATACATTTTCTCCAAACTAATATTTCTATTTTTCTTTCAATTATATCCTTTCCTAACAGGCCCACATTGGTTAAATTTATAATTAGAGAATATAAGTTGCAGTAATTTTTTTTTTATGTGGCTATTATATGATAGTCTTCATACTAGCATCCACCTTGTTAATGAACAGAGGATAATCTCAGTAATTTGCATCTCCTACTGATATTGATAGTACCATTTGGAATTACAATAATTCCACATGTCTCTCAGCAAAGAAAATTCATATTCAGCAATGATTTTACAACTAATGACATAAGAGTAAAGGATGTCATACTGCAATGCACATAAATTCCATGTCTCTCTTAAACACAGTTCAAGGAATAATGTAATTACTTAAAAATTCAACTTTGCTGTGAATTGATGTAGTCACTGACTTAAAAAAACAAACAAAAAAACCCCTACACATGTATGCTTTTCATAAGTATGCAGAGAGTTCCATACCTCAGAGATGGAACACAAATATAGATGAATTGGAATGGAATGGAATGGAATGGAATGGAATGGAATGGAATGGAAAAACCTACAATGCTACTGCATACGTAACTGTTCTAGCAGCTAGTACACTCACAGCACTGACAATGTTGTATACACGTCCACTACAAATGGACTGAAGTTAAGGCTGCAGTACAGCTTGCTCTTTCACATACTCTGATTTTTCAGATTTTCATTTGGCAAATTTAATTTTCATTAACACATTTTCTCTATGAGTTCTTAGAAAAAGCTTTTTCATATGGTTTATCTTGCACAGTTGTATTCACACAGATGAAAGGTAGAGAAGGAATGAATGTGTAAAGCATTAATGACAAGTATAACTAATAGCTTCACAGATGCCATAACAGGACAGAATCTGAATTACAGTATTTGAGCAAGAGAAGTTATTAGACTTTTTAAAGAAAATGTAAGTAAACAAACATTTCAAGGAAACACTGGACTGAAAAGACAGAATTACTCCAGAGTAGGGGCTGGGGCTTGTTTTTTAATGACAAATTACTTTGCTTCTCCTCAAACTGGCAGAACTTGAGAAATCCAGTGTAATTGGCAAAAAGCTGTCATTTCAAACCCAAAAGAGTGCTAAATGCCATTGTTTCACACTAGAGGTCACCCCCGGTAAGAAAATATAATTGTAGTATCTTTTATTTTCCTCCTGTAGCTGGTACAATATTGAAAGGCTATACCTTATAGTAAAGAGGTAGGATTTTTTTTATTTTTTTTAGGCCAGTATGCTAAACATCATTTCAGTCAAGCAAATGGAAATTTCATTAAACGAGGTTCACTTTTCACTATCATACAGAACCTGTTAATTACTCACCATAATGAGACAGATTTTGTTAATGAAACCATATGCTTGATTTTAGGGATTGTCTGTAAATAAACAATATAATAACTTTTCAGCTGAGAAAATGTTATACCTGTCATGACCTTTTTGATTTTTTCTTACTTTATTGGTAAAGGTCAGCATTGATGGCTAGGCACTGCAGCATACATGTACACAAAATGTCTGACATTTTTTTGCATTTGATCAAAAGAGGTAGAATCTGTATAATATTTAAAGTGAGTACACCTGAACTAGTACTATTCGTCATTGCCTTTGAATTTCAACAAAATGTGTGCCTATGTCACTGAAAATACAAAGATTAATGATTTAAGGGAGTTTTCAAAAGAAAGAACTGTATGTTAGGTTCATGATAAGACCAAGATACAGCCACAGATACACATACTTGTGCATTACTGTATATGTGATCTTATATTTCTAACTAGGATATCAAAACTTAATGTTTGAAAATAGATTCAGAGATAAAGGTTAGCAATATTGCATTTATTTATTTGTGTCAATGTTTGTATTGAATGTAATTAAGAAACATTTTATCTCTTCCATTGCTCTGTAAAAATGCCAGGTATTCTTCAATAAAAACATAAACCATTATCTTTAAGTTACCAGAGCTTAAAACATTTACCACTTATCAGTGTTTACTTCATTCCTCCATCTTTTGCAGCAGGGCAATCTTATTCACAGGAGAAATACAACTAAGGTTTATGCCAAAAATCTGACTGCAGCAAACGAAAAGGAACTGACAGGATCAGGCCACTTCACTGGGTTTTGGTTACTATGTTATGAACAGTTTAATATGATATATGCGCCAAAGCACCTTGGATAGTCAGTGAACCGTAATAGCTTCATTTCCCTGAATACTCAGAAAATTACCCATCTGGCTTGCCTGGATTTTCCTGCTTCATTTGGATAGGGTGCTTACTGTCTAAAATGGATGATGTATGTCACCTTTGAAATGCTGTATGATAAAACATTGCATCACATAGCCATATAGTTCTTTTCTACAAATAGACACCTACCGCAAGCCTTGGGGAACAGGAAGGACAAAGCAAACTACTCATTGGAAAACAATGTGCAGCACTGTAATATACAGCACTATAGTAATGTACACACAGTCGTGTATAACCTTACATTTCTTAGCCCAAGTGTTATTGCAATGCCTGCAGACTCTTAAATACGTTTAAGACATTATTCAGGTTTTCTTAATGTAAAATAAAATAACAAAATTTATTTCACTCTTTAAAAGACTATAGGAAAGTGATGGCAGTTGTCTTCAACAATTATTTTTTTTGTAATACAATAAAGAACTCGCACTTTTACTTTATCTTGTGGGAGTCTGGGAGAAAAAAAGTATTTGGAAAGGATTTTTTTAGGCAAAAAGAAAAACCTAACTAACGAAGTTTATATGCCTAAGGGTGTTCATAAAAATAAAAGCATTTGAAGTTCCAGTCTGTAGAGAAGAAAAAAACCAAGTAGGTTAAACAAAGAATGCGCTAAAAATTATCTGCATTAGGTGTGTGACTTTATGTATTTCAAAAATATAGCTTAAATGCTGATGATCCAGAGGACTTCTATAGTTCTTCCTCTAAAAGCATTTTAACTCATGCTTTTTACTCAATTGAGAGTTTATTGAGTGGGGTTTTTTGTTTGCTTTTCTGTTAAGAGTTGATGAGCTTTTTAAAAGCTTGTTTAAGACTGACATGGAGTCTAGTTTTAACTGGGCATTTTTGACAAAAAGGTTAATTTTTATTTACACTTAATATAACTGAATTACAGTCAAAAGCTGTGATCTTTTTGCAAGGGCCTGTGAGGTAGAAAGAAGAGAGAAGACAGCAATTCATAATTAGTCAACAGGCAGTAGAATTAAATTTCATTATGAAAAGGATTTGAAAAGGCTTGCAAGAGTTCGGGAGAGGGAAGGGAAGAACAAAAAACCAAAAAAAACCAAAAAAAACAAAACCAAAGAAAAACCCCAAAACCAAACCAAACCAAAAAAAACCCCAAACACACCCCCCCTCAAAAAAAAAAAAAAAAAAAAAAACACCAAAAAAAAACCCCAAACCCAAGAACCCAAGAAACACTTCCCTAGGAAAAGTTGCTTCCAGAAATCAAATAATTCCACCCCTGTGTTTATCCTAATGTGGCTTTAACTTCATACTATACCATTTTCCAGTATCTACTAACATGCTATTAAATCTTTGGATCATGCAACCACATTTACAAGTAGTTAACAAAAGTTATTATTGCTATAGAGACTGAAAAGTCAGAAGAATCTGACATAATAGGTTAGCAGTGCAGACATGCCGAGATACACAGGCACAAACTCAGCCATAACTAGTAAATATATACAGATGTACCAGGAAAGTTGGCAGTATCTCAAAATCAAATGTAATTCTGATTTAGAATGAAACTAATTCTGTCCCCTCCAAAACTGCAATAAAGATTGATTTTTGCTTCCCAAAAACCTCTCACAAGCAAAGGGTTCTTAACTTCATCCTGGATATGTGTACTGCTGAAAATATATGCTTAATATACTAATATAATAAATATACAATACAAATATTTGAGCCAGAAATGACTTTAAGATATTATCCCCTTATATCCTGTAATCAGTAGAACAAGATACACATTTAGTATGAGATGTACAGCAAGCTACCATGAATGAGGATCAGTCTGTCTTATGTTCTATGCAGAGAACGATAAGTTGGGTGGCAGTGTTGATCTGCTTGAGGGTAGGAAGGCTCTACAGAGGGATCTGGACAGGCTGGATTGATGGGCTGAGGCCAATGGTATGAGATTCAACAAAGCCAAGTGCCAGGTCCTGCACTTGGGTCACAATAACCCCATGCAGTGTTACAGGCTTAGGGAAGAGTGGCTGGAAAGATGCCGAGCAGAAAAGAACCTGGGGTTGTTGGTTGACAGCCAGCTGAATATGAGCCAGCAGTATGCCCAAGTACCCAAGAAGGCCAACAACATCCTGGATGGTATCAGAAATAGTGTGGCCTTTAGGACTAGGGAAGTCATTGATCAGCACCGGTGAGGCCAGCCCTCAAGTACTGCGTTTAGTTTGGGCCCCTCACTACAGGAGGGACATTGAGGTGCTGAAGCATGTCTAGAGAACAGCAACAAAGCTGGTGAAGTGTCTAGAGTACAAGTCTTATGAGGAGCAGGTGAGAGAACTGGGGTTGTTTAGCCTGGAGAAAAGGAGGTTGAGGGGAGACGTTATCATTCTTTACATCTGAAAGGAAGTTGTATCAAGGTGGGAGTTGGTCTCTTCTCCCAAGTAACAATCAATAGGACAAGAGGAAAGAGCCTCAGGTTATGCCAGAGGAAGTTTAGATTGGGTATTAGGAGAAACTTCTTCACCAAAAACATTGTCAAGCAGGCTGCCCAGGGAAGTGATTGAGTCACCATCCCTGGAGATATTTAAAAGACATGTAGACGTGGTGCTTAGGGACATGGTTTCATGGTAGACTTGGAAGTGTTAGGTTAACAGTTGAACTTTATGGTCTTATAGGTCTTTTTCAACCTAAATGACTCTGTGATTCTATTCTATGATTCTTCTGCAAGAGACTCAATCAGTTCATACGGCTTCAGCAAGAGGAATTACTTTAAAATAATCAACCTGTGCTTCTCAGCGTCTCTCATTTTAAGGTCTAAACAGAAACAAAGAAGGCAGTAAAATAAAATTACAGTCTTAGAAGTCTTATTTTTGTAATCAGTTATCTTCTACATATTTTCTTGGTTCTGGCAAGAGGAAATAACTATACTCAATTTGAGAAATTCTAGAAGCATATTATTTCATCTGAAATCCAAATATTTTGATGGTTCTAATTGCCTGGAATAATATCCAAAGCTTACAAAACCAAAACAACTGTCACTTTGCATCTCTTTCTCTGCAGAAGCATAGGCATCTGCATGGTCCATTTCATTTTAATGATCCAACTGCCACTTCAAGCTCTAGAAGCTATGGTGTTACAGGAAGCTGCACCCTTGCTAACATAACCTGCTATTCTCATGAGCCTGATGGTGCTGCTATGCCAGTGCAAACGTCTTACTTCTGGTACCAGCTTCCTCACCAAGACCAAGTCAGAAGTTTCTATAAAGAGTTAAACTGCACAGTGCAGAAATTCTCTGGTAGCTGGTGGAAGTGCAAGTGTGGAGACACCTGAGCACCACACAACTCCAGGAAACAGCCTGATCTTGAGAATTCTGTCTATACACAACCCATTTTTACTGACTGACTTCAAGAATCCCATTCTTTCATAGACGAATATGTGTGTGTGCGTGTTTCTATGTGTATGTGTGTATGTGTTTCTATGTGTGTGTGTGTAGGTATACATAGATATAGATATAGATGTAGATGATATAGATATAGATTAGATATGGATATAGATATAGATATAGATGATATAGATATAGATATAGATAGATATAGATATGTAAAACTCCAAGTGTGCAACACATCAGCCCTGGACTGACAAGGGCCTTCTTGCATGTGCTGTTCTGTGTCTGGAAGAGTCTACAGATGGAACAGAAGACAAGACTAACATGGAATGAGTTCTCTGGCAGAAATCTCATTACAACAAGAGAAGGGCACAGAGTGAATCAGTTCTTCCAGATGGTCTGTAGAAAGGCAATTTATGAGGAAGAGAAAAAGAAAAATAAGGTGTCAGAGAAGTGCGGAGAGAGAGGAAAAAATAAGCAGCTTTCACCTTCTTTCTGATATCAAGCAGCAGCTGAAGGATGGTGGCTGCTGTGTGACAGGGAAGAGGAAAGGAGCAAGCAGAGAGGAGCAGGATGTCCCTGGTACAGTTGAGAGCATTTAGAACTCAAAATAATAGCAACCAAAATCCTGACAAATGACCAGGACTACAACTGTGATAGGGAATGGCAGTTCTTATTGCTTTACTCTACAGAATTCACTTAATGTGCAAGTTGTTAAAAACAAAGTGAGTCCGCGAGTAGGGCTGGGGACAGATAGTCTAAACCAAGGGTGAAAGAAGAAAGTAAGGTGAGACAGGAAGGAGCTGGGTTTGATAGGAGTAAAGAGGTGAAAAGTAAAGACAGTGACAGTCAAGAATTGCGGGGGAAGCAAAAATATCTGATTCTAATATTTGTACAATACGTTGTACATTCATGTTGTACATTCACGTTACTCCAAAGCAAAAACAGGAGACATCTTTATGCCCTTGTGAGGCAGAGAGGTTCTCAATTTTTCAGCTACATCTGGAAGGCTACAGACAATAACACTCAGGTCTGTCCTTCTGAAGAAATATTTGTCAGCTTAATCCTCAAGACTAGAAAGAAGAAAACACACTTGATCCAGAATGGGTGGTCCTCAAGTTGACTCTCCCACACTTCCCCTTTGCCATAGGATCTAACAGCTCTAAAAACATGCTAAATAGCTTTTTTTTTTCATATTTTGCTGTAAATAACCAACGGTTGTATTTCTATGTAAAATTAGAAAGCAGTATACATGAAGAGAACTGTTTGCAGATTTACAAGTTTTTTACCATATATGTTGGCCATAATGCCTAAAATCCTAGTCCAGTACTAAAAACATGACCAGGGGGATCTAAGATGAGTTACAAGACCATCTACTAACACACTGCAACTGCAAAAGCATAATTTCTATGCATGAAAACAGATTAGCTAAGCGTGAGAAAGCAAACACTCAAAATTCAGCCCAGTTTTTTTTTGTTTATGAGTGAAAACAATAATAGTAAAACAAAAACCAGGAAAAAAAAGGTGATCTTTCTTTAAAAAAAAAAAAATTTTTACTTAAAAGGGGCTGAAAAAGGAGAACTAAAGGACTACATCCCAAATCTCGTGATATACAGTGCATCATGCCAGTACATGGTTTTCTATATTTCTGAAGCCTAATTTTCATACTACATATGTTTATCAAACTATGGCACAGATTATAATGCTGCAATAGTATTTGCTTCCTGATGGTCAAAGAAAACCCAACCCTCTCTACAACTGATTTTGTTCAGAAACATGAAAATGGGTATTTTTCTGTGAAACTGACTCAAAGTAGCAGAAGCAAACCTACAGAACACATAGACCGTCAGATCCTGAAACCACCTGACTTCTCAGCTTTCTCTCTGTGTCATTAAACTTGCTGGTTAACAGGTATTTTTTAAAATAATGTTAACATATCATTCTGTGCTTGTGTGAACTAGACTACAGTACAGGGAGTTTTCTGTTGTTGCAGGCCTAGTTGATGGCTCAAAACACAAGTATTCATGAAAAGTGTTCTAGAAGTTCAAAAGCAGGAAAAATTGTGTGATGCGTCTCAGTCTTCTGGAAGAGTAACCACCTACACCCTTACGGCAGATGCCATCATGATTGCGTAGAAGGAGGAAAGCACAACAACAGTAGTTAAACACCCAAATATTTGCTCTTGCAAGCTAAAGCTCTACAGAAGGTGCACAACTGACTATTGCTGCGCTCTTGGACTACAGTGGTCTGATTTACAGCAAGAACTCACATACCTTTACATCATTTTAACTTGGGGAATGGCAAGCTGTGACAGAGAGCTGGATTGAGTAATTAGGAACAGGAATCTCACACTGTTTTTGTCGCATGGGGTATGTATGTTTGACTATTCCTTAAACTGCAGTTAAAAGTGAACCTGAGACACAATGCTTAACCTCAGTGCAAAAGTTGATTAGAACACTGTCATCATTGGGCCTATATCTAATTTTATTGAAAATTACTTGGAAAAGTATTTAATTCAGACTGTAATTAAATAACCACTGTTTCCTTTTATTCTTTGTAATTGTGCATGTGCCTACAACTATTTTTCATCAGAACTCCCTTTGTCTAATGGCATGCTCCGACTAAGAAACCAAAACACTGGAGAAATAACAAAAAGACACTTGGTAGAAATTCAGAAATAAGGGTGCATCCAGGACCTGATTATGGGCAGTTAGAACTCTGGTGTCCCTTTTACCTTTTGTTCTTCCCTTTGTCTTTGTTCTCTCCACAGCTTCAGCTATTTTTATCACTGCTCACTGCCAAAAAGGTCTCTCCATTTAGAAACCAACATGCATCTATCTGACCCTGTTCCAGAGTCCTTCTTTTTGACAAGGAACAAGTACAAGCTGTTGGCTCTGTGTCAACAGCAGACTTTAAAGTCATCAGCAATAGGAAGCAACAAAGAGATTTGAGCCCTCTTTGGCTGAAAACTGCCACCTTTTTAACGTTCATGTTTGCCGTGCCAGTTCAGCAACCTGAAGTCCAAAGCAGACTCTGACTAAAGCCTTGCCCTTAATTAGAGGAAATAAATTTTAGTACAAAGCCAGGTGGCAGAACATTTTCAGATATCTGAAGTGAGTGATTAACAGAATATAAACTCTGGTTTATAGGTAGAAAAAAAATTAAAATTGAGATCTGGGCTTCTATACAATTGCTGTATTTGTTTGAACCACAAACATAAGACAAAGGGAAACAAGAAGTAAGAATTCCCCAAGAACATGGTTCAATTATATTATTATACAGTTTTTAACTCACAACAAGCACTATCCACATGTAAGTTTACAGATCTAGTTAATGACAGGAATATATCTGAACCTTAAATTAGTATTTAAAAATTAAAACTTCATATTAAAATTATTTTGTTATGTATGTGTAAATTTACAAATACCTTCTGATTTCTTTCCTAATGTTCTTCTGTAGAAAGACAATTATGATCATTTTTGTTTTAATGTGGGAAAAAAAATCTTCTTGAGACTCATTGTAAGGCAATAAATGTAAGCTCTTCACGCACTGAAAAACCACTTTTGAAAATGAGATAAGCTCATTTCAGCACCTTTGAAAATTTTACCTAAAACACTTAGAAAATAGAACGTGCATCTAGTCGCACCATATGTCTTCAAGGCAGCTTTCATTACTGTCACCTTGCCATAGTGTGGATTTAGGATAGGAGGGAGATACTCCTTTGCATTCTCTCTGCAAAGCTCAACAGATTTAACAGTCTGTTTATTTAGAGAGACAGGAGCAGAGGCTAAAAGAATATATACACATCTGTGATTGATCCCAATTCTTTTCAACTCCATAACATTAAAGGGTGGAGTGTTTCAGACAAAAGAAGCTGGGCAATTATGTGTCTATAAGAACAAATCAATTTCACGTAAAAGCCAGTTTCTTATATAATTAGTCTTGGTCATTTCCCAGGTTGTCAAAAATCATAAACTAGTAGGCTAGAGATCTCAAAGCTGACTCAAACATCATAAACTTCAAAGGAGGGGCGAGGAGAATGGAAAACAATGACACATCTTTTTATTTACCATCTTTGTTTTAAGTCTTTAGGATAGACCAAGGACAAATTTCAAATTTTTCTCTGTAACTACAAATAAAGAAACTTTTCTCCTGATTTCTTCATACCCTCAGTGAAAGATATAGTTTCTATTTAATATCTGTTCTCAGAAATGAGACCCTGAGGTAAACACTGAGATATCACCATTTTGTGACAAAACAGCAAGGACTGGGAATGCTCCAAAATTGTCACTAGAAAGAAGAAAATGTTCCCTTTCCTCATTAATAGAAGGCTTACAGTTTTATTCAAAGTAAACCAGACATAGAACTTTTATTTCTTTAGGTGTGCAGCTGAGCCAGTTCTGCTGCTCAGTTTCCTAGATTTGCCGGGAGATACTATTACTTGTATGTTCACAAGGCCATGATGAAAGGTCCTTGCTTTAAACAGAGTAATTAAAATTCTAGGAGTGGCGTGGCTACACAGTGTGGCCATACAGTCATGGCTCACTAAGTCTAGACTTCAAAGCCCAAACTTCATGAATCTTTAGATCAGACATCCTTTAGACAGCAGTTCCATAGTGGAGAACACCACTGATCTTTGGATCAAACCATTCACGTATTTTCAAAAAATGAAAAATCCTCAGTTTGCAAGATATCCCAGAAGCATATGATAACTTAAAACCTTCATCAGTTAAAAGTAAAACTTTAGAACATTGTAATATTAAAGAAGTTTTCTCATCTACTTTTGCCAGTAGCACTGGTAGCCTTGTGGCACAAACTAGAAAAAAGCATATTTTATTACAGGTAAGAGTTAAATAGAAATACCTCAAGTTGGGCTGATATTATCCTTCAGTTGGTCCAAAATCCAGCTTAAATCCACTTTTTTTACTTCAATCCATCTTTGATTTTTGTACTGAAGCAATCTCAGCTGGTTTGCTTAACCATGTACCAGTGACTTAATATTTTTCTCTGCAATCAAAACAAGTTCAAGCAGCCAACTCTCCTTCCTCTCATGAAAACTCAACATCTCTTAATGGCTTTTCCAAGCGAAGTCTGAATCTTTGTTTGGTCACTCAGCGTGCACAGTGATAATGAGTCCTTGTCTGCTACAACGGTTTGTATTTATGTTGGCCGATTTCCCTCAAGCTTCCCTCAATCTGGAGAAAGATTTATAAAATTCAAATTCCCAGGTGTTCCTTCTGCTCCCAATATTTTAGTGAACAGTGAAAATTTTATAATAACAAAACAGACAGATTAGAGAAAAGAGGACACAGCTGGCAATAATATTGACATGATTCTGGGCAGCAGGATGGGTAGCATTTTAAGGGCATTTTATATTTCTTCTCCCACTATCTACCATTTAAAATTCAATTGCACTTAGATGGGATTTCCATGGGAATTAAATGTCCAACTCCAGTTGAATATCAATAGAATTTTGAGCCTCTAATTCCCACATTTTACTTTGAAGATCCTTGCCATAATCCATTTGGAGAGCATATCTGTCCACCTACAATAGACTTCCAGTTAACAATATGCTAATCATATATTTATTATGTACATGCAAGCTCACTTTGTCAAATGAGGACAAAAAGTAAATAATTATAAAGGCTGTAGGAGTAGGGAAGAAAAACATTTGATGAAATTTATCCCAAGCACAACATTTTTTCATTCAGAATATAAGAATACATGTACATTTCTATCTGTGAAATAAGCATTTGACATTAATGAAAATAAGAAAAAATAGTGACACAAAACCTTAAGTTCTGGTTTATGCAATGTGTCCTCCATGACATATTTCTCAGACATCTGTTTCCACCACAAGAGAACTATAGAGAGTTGAAAAAGTGCAAATTCTCTTCATTGCAGTTTGTTTAAAATGCAGTACCACCTCTGATTTCACTAATTTCTTTTCATCCTTTCAAAATCATTTCTTAGATAAATGTCTCTTGAATCTCTGTTATTTTGTTTGACTGACTGTCTGTATGTTATGCAGAAGATCTGCTCAGTAATAGGAGAAATCACCTCTGTGTAAAAGATTGGGAGTGGGCGATAGTTCAATTTAAGAAAAATTCTTGGAGCATTTAACTTCAGCCACAACCACACCTAATAAGCCAAGTTGCATTATGTGGGGTTGTTATACTTCTGACTTTTCTTTTCATGTTGGAAACCTGAAATCCAGCCACAGATGTCACAAAAAAATAATTTTTACCAGCATTGAATTAAAAATATATTTTGGCAGTTCTAATACCCAGAAAGTATGAGACCGACCATACTGACAGAAAAAAGTATAAGGTTATTATTATTAATTAAATAACAACAGCAACAACAGCTTATGATTTAGTCCCTGTACTTCTTTTAATAACAAAACTTCACTCTCCCCAAAACCAGCAATGGAAACCAAGTGCATAAAACGTCAGATGCGTCTGCTCTCTTCCCTCATCTACGTGTAGAAATACACACCTTCTCCAGTGAATCATTTACTATAGTGCTAAGTACACGCTGGGACATGTTTTAGAGGCAGGTCTGTTCAAGGACTGTGTTTCACTTCCTGATACAATTAATTGCATTATGAGTCAGACTTCTAATGAAGAGGAGTTGTTATGTCTCATTGCAACTGTCCTGGGAGAGAGAGACAGCCGCAGAGACAGGGAATTTGGACAGCCCTGTACTGTTTATCAGGCATACAAGGTCAGGAGATAAATGGTCAGAAACCACAGGATACTTTGGTGGGTCTGTTACAGTAATTTTGTTGTATCAGGTGAATCTTAGCAGGCCCTGGAGGCTGAATATTGAGGAGCTTGTTAAGAGCTAGGGAGGAAGGGAAGTGGACAGACTAGATAAAAAGAAAATATCAGAGTACATTAAATGAGTAAGTATATAAAATGCCTGCAGTTGCTTGCCTGCAATTCCAATGAATATATACCACCTGTAAAACTAATGCAAAGCATTCCTACGGTTTGTAATAAGGACAGGGGAGCATAGGGGTGCAGTATAAATTTTATTCAAATGTTGTTTAAATTATCTAAATTCAGCTAGAAATTTTCCAAGGATCAACATGAGATTGCCGGTACCTCCAGCTTTTGATTAAACTAGAAATGAGTCAAGAATGGATTCTCTCACGTGTAAGAGTACTTCATTTGCCCTTTTGTCAAATTAGAGCCAAGATGCACAAAGTGTCAAACAATTTAACAAAAACTAGGTGTATGAACAATTTCAGACATACTCTAATCCCAGACGTATTACAGCAAAGAGAAAATGAAGTAAGTATTACTGTCCTGCAAGACTGCTACAATAAGTTTGGGGAATGCCGAAAAAATGCAATAAATAATTATTAGAACTGAGTCCAACCATTATGTTCCTGTAATAATAGTAGTTTTCACTCTTCAGTCACCAGACACCCTGAAGTCCTGACAAATATTAATATAACAAGATGCCAGAATGCAGATAACAAGTTTCTAAATGTCTCCTGCATCAGTGGGGTTTAGCTTCAACAGACAGATCTGCTTAAATTTGACCATTCCCTCACAATGTGGCAATATTGTAAACAGATTAAAAAACATCTAGATCCTTACAATCTTTAGAAGTAGATATTGAAGCAAGGTTTTTCTTATTAAAGCTGGGTAAGTACTTTTTTCACCAAAATTAAGTATTTGTAAAAATTTTTTATCTTAGGCCCATAAATAGGAATTCTGTTAACATGACACTCTGTGAATTCAAAAGTAAAAATAAACACTCACATACATGGTTGTAGTATCCTTTTCAGCTTCTATTTTATGCTGGTTTAGCTTTCTCAGTGACTTATTCACCCTCTCCATCATCTTTATCAATTAGCACTCTACAATTAGGCTCTATTAATTCATTTCATGGAAAATATTTTCAACACTACATTACCGTGTCTTCATGACACATTGAGTCTCAATTTGTTCACTTTTCTTTCTTAGTTGTTCTCTGAGTACTCAGACAAAAATTTAATCATGATCAAGACTGATCAAAACAATTTTGTATGCAAGTTACACTAACATGCTTGCCAATTACAGGTAAAATACACCTCATTTCCCAGTTCCCAGGTAAAATACACCTCATTTCCCAGTTCCCTCCTACCTTTCTCTGAGGTATACACCACCAGTAAACCTCTTGCTATCACTTGATGCCAGCTTTCTTTGCTTTTCTCCAATTAGTGCAGTTTACCACAATACCTTACATTTTTCTGTTTAGTACCACGTTGGGGCCAAGTAAACAACTCACAGTAGTCTTTCCAGATGAACCTTGAAGACATGTCCCTCAGATAGGATTTATGAACATCTTAAGCTCACTCTGTTCTTACAATGTAAGAAGGAACGTTGCCAAGCTACTAACGCCCCAGGATCATGGATGCAGGCATAACAGTACATAACATGCTTACAAAGCTGGCTCCTGTAAGACTGCGAAGATGTAGCTTTTTAGTCCAAGATATTCAGGTTACTGTCATTTTTTCTTTTTGTAGAATATTTAATTAATGGATGTTAAATATCAGCATCTTCCTTTCAAAATTAATATCATGCAAACATAGAGAAAAAAAGAATGTACAAGCAGTGTTTTGACTTATTTTTAAAGGTTTGGGGGAAGAAAAGATGCAGGGAGGGAGTATGTAGTTGTCACAATGAGTAAACCACCTGTTAGGGAAGGACTAAGGTCATGTAAAGGTTATTTTCCACGGTGTCTCTTTATGTTTTTATTTTAAGGGTTCACAGACATTTTAGAACAGAAGCTTCTTATAATCACACTGCATTCAAAAAATTCTAAAAGTGAATGTACTCTGCTTTTCATGAAGAGGAGAAACCTCAACGTATAGCAATGTGGGCCATTTTTGACTTCACCAAACCATTTGCGTCTCTCTGTTTTGTGACTTCATAAATATGTACTTCATGTCTACATATCCTATGACTTTATAAAACAGCTATCCTAGTAGTATATGAGCAAAGTTTTGCATTTCAAATGAAATTGTTGTCCCATGAGAGCCAGATTAAACACCCAGTTAAGCACTGATTTAAATGTAAAATTAGATTGGATTACCATCATGGCATTCAACTTGATCTGAACTCAGAATGTTTCTGGGCTCATTTATCCTTGCAGAAAATCACAGTGTTTTGCACTGAGATTAACACTCTGACATGGCAAACAAGCATGCCATGTAACATCTGAGGAAATAAACTTTAAAGAAAAAGAAACAAAAAGGCATAATTACCCAAGGCAAACTGTTTTGTTCATTCAGCGATTACAGTGCCTTTTAAAAGCTTACAGTCTACCACGGTACAGGACAATTTAAACCTCTGTTGCTTTCCTCTGTGAAACTGAGGTACTTCACTTTTTTCTCCTTTACCAGGCCTTTCTTTTAGTAAGACGGTATTTCAAACGCAATGTATATCCACTGAGCTACTCAGCACATAGGAGAGAAGACTCACATCATTACGCATTTACCTTTGCATTAGGTTGCAGTGCACAAATAAGCAAATAGTTTAACGATTTCAAATGGGTATAATTTCTTTCAGGTTCAAGTATCAGTTTGCTTGTTTTGCTGCTGCTAATCACCTCTTAAATAAACAATTGCTTTATCTGTGTACTGTGCCTCATTTCACTTTCAAATTATGTGTGTGTTTCGCTCCTAACAGCTTATTATGATCTATAATTAACAATTTTACAGAAAGCAGAGCCTTGCATTGAAAAAAGCCCACATTCTATCTGGGAAACACTTGAAACACAAGGCCTCTATTTTAATAACAAAACTGACAACTTGAAGATTTGCGTGTATTCAGGTACTACTGTCTTTTTCACTCAACTTCAATACATTCACGGATATTCAATGTATTTAATGTAACATTTTTGAAGCAAAACTATCAGAACTGGAGAAATAGATTTACACAGTAACACTGAAGACTCCTACAAGCAGTCATTCCTTGGAACATCTTAGCAGAATCTACACAAACATCAAGAGTGAAAGATGACTGAAGGCAGACTGAAGACAGAAACGGCCATAACAGGATTTAGAACTGAACAAAAAGACCCAACAGATTCTTAGCAGACTTCAGCAGATTGAAAGCTCTTTCCATACTGCATTGCCATAGGGCCAGGGTTTGTGCATTAGGGTGGGCACCGAATTTGTAGGTTGGATTTGTAGATTACAGAAATTCTGTGGCAAATTCTTAATATTTTTCTGACTAGGAACAGAATTTCTGAATTTGATCTGTATTCACTTTTGTGCAGTTTTAAAGTCTGAAAGAGGGAGGGCAGGGGGAAAAGACATGGTGGGGAGAAATCTATTTCTAACTATACTATTAAGTCTTTGATCATTTGCATGCCTTTAGTGTGAATAGTACCCTTCACAGCACTGCCACGGAAAAGATTGTGGTTGATATGGGCTGGGCTGGGTGATTTTAGCTCCTAGTAGAATGAGAACAGACCAGCAAGAGTACAGATGTAGCAGCAGAGCTGAAATTATGAGATACTTTCCAAGTTATGCAATTGATTATTCCCCTCATAGTCTGCATTACAAGGAACTGGTTATGAAAAAACATATCTCGACTTGGACAAATATGAAAGACACAGTTTATAACCCAAATGACCTGGGGCATCCCACGGGAATGAATTAGTTGATTAAATATTGGAACTTCACTTTCAAAGAAAGAAACAACAACAAAAATGCATTCAACAACAGAAAGGGTGTTTGGAACTAGTTGCAAAACAACCCATAAATCTTAGAGGAAAGATTCCAAGTTCCTCTGTATAAATCTTCTCCATCTTTTTTTTGTTTTGTTTTGTGTTTTTTTTAGTTCATGCGCACACACACGAAGTATATATTATACATTTTCCAGGGAAAAAACATTGTTACTTAAATTACATTCATATAATTCCTTGATAAAAAAAAAATCAATTTAGCAGATCAATTTTTCTTAAACAAGTTCATCATTCTCTGGAGCAATGAACCAATCAATAGGGAATGTTTTTCAGATGCTTTGCAGCCATCCCACTTTAGTAATTGCTAGAATTTCATATCGACAGGTGATAGGATACTTTGAAGGATAAATTGATCTGTTAGCCTGTAGTGCTACAAGGCAACACCGCAACAATAAAGATATATTCCCAGAGGGCCAGGATTTTGAAGTCAAACAGGAGGTAATGCTGTTACATTATGCATTTGACCCTGGAGGTAATTCAAGAGTGCAAGCTTTCTGGTCACATTCGAAGTGACAAAAAGGAAAGAAGCAAGGAACCGCTACTACATAATTTTGAAATGATTTTTCAATTGAAGAAAAAGATGTTTCATGGCACCATCTAACTGTTGGATGCTTGGATCCAAACAAAAACCCAAACCAAATTCAAAAGATTGCTAAATGATGTTCTGCATCAGTAGGATTCTCGGGTCTGGTCACAAGTTCCTGACTGAATCAGGAATGGCATAAGAAATTACACATAAGGTGGCCAGAGTGAGTAAAAGGATTTCTACTTAACTCTATAGACAGGAACAATTATTTGCCTTGTAATGATTCTTGAACAGCTGCACTCCATATTTCCAGAACCTACCAACTCAGCAGTATATCATAACACATGAAAAACAGCTACTGAAATCAAGGATTGATTCATTATGAAGAGGACTCTCAGCTGTGTGCTCAGGTCACAGTGTTGAAAGCTATTTGGAGAAATGTGCCAAAGAGCAGAAGCCATCCACACTGCCAAAAGGAAAATTTAAGACCTGTACTCGTGTCTGCTAATGGCCAAGATCTGGACTTTATCTGACCTCAATTAAACCACTGAGTTGGCTACAAGAGTGGAAAAGCATTTGCTCTGCATTTCTGAAAGTCTCAAATTTGGGAAGAAGCAATTAGACAGGGTTATCTAGCAACACGGTCAGCCCAGGGAGGTTAACAAAAGCAGTGGCATCCACAGGTGCAGGATCAAGTGCTGCTCTCAAGTACTTAAGTACATACTCCAGCAAATCAGCTGCAATTTTCACACCTTGGAGACAGTCACAAGCACAGTGAATGCTGCACAGCACAAAACGCTAATGCTGTCACACACATGGACTTCAGATGCTGGCAGTGGGCACCACCTGCCTCATCTAAATATAATCAGATAGCAAAATTGCCTTCTTTCCCCTTTCACTTCACTGGTTCAAAGCTGGCTCAGCTAAATATGATATCTGTAATGAGTTGGTATGGCCTGTGTAGTGGAATATGTGCAGAGTCAGTTATGGCACTGGTAAGTTTTTTTGAGGCAAAATGGGGATTCCTTCTTCCAGAGGAGGTAAAAATGAAAAGCTCTATACTATGGAATATCATCAGTGATACCAGTATGTAACTTCAGAATAGTTAGCTAGATGACATCTGTTAAGCAATGCAGTCATTAAATACACATCTAAATGAAAATCTTTACCCATCTTGCACAAGACTTCCTCCAAGATAATCCAAGTAGCATCTCAGTCTGACATGTTTCAATCAACTTTATCTTGGTTTTAGATCCTCTGAAAACTATATATTTCTAAAACACCTAGGAATGCTGGTTGTATCATGTCCTACCCCATTATTTAGACCATGCACCTCAGTCTACAACTGCAATATGCAGATGAGACAGTTTCAAAGTAACTTTTTTATCATATAGTAGATTAAACAAAAAATACCACCAAAATCTCCATGCTCAAAGTTTATTTGATCTTATGTGATGCAATAATAAGAATCATGAAGTCTCTTTTTATCACATACTGCATGAAAAATCTGTACTTAGTTATATGTCATTTTTTAAATTTGACTTTTATATATATTTCTTTAAATTTAATGAGGAATAACTACTAGATCACTGCACACTCCTATCTCTGTGCTTAGCTGGGAAGTTGCATAAAAGAAAAACCTTAATACTATCAAGAATTTGTCTTTCAAATATTGTTTTCAAAGTTGTAGAAGCTGATTTAGTACAGCTAAGTCTATGGCAGTCAAGCCCAACCGCAAGCAATAACTGACTACCATTTGCTACAGAAGTTAACCACGTCCATATAGGCAGAAGCTATCTGTGCCCAACTCTGAAGGATTTAAAACTGAATCTTCTGTAGATTTCCTGTGAAAATGTTCAATCTTAGAAGCACTATGTTTGAACGTTCATGCTACTATAGAATAGGTATGATTGAAAGGAAGGTAGAAATTGGCTATTAATATTGCACCTCATTGTTGGGAATAAAAAGACAAAATTAGCATTTTTGCTTTTGAAATGAACAGTTGTGCAGTTGGCACATCAGTGTGGATCATAATGCAAGGAGGAAGTAACAGCAGCAAATGCAGGGGACAGGGGACTTGATTACTGTTCCTACCTCTTAACCATTTAACCTTTCTTGCCATCTAACTTTAACAGGGCTATTTTCCATTGCAGCATACCAATTCAAACATATATGGCAAAAGAGTTTCCCATACCATGTAGGGGACATCTTTAATGTATTTGATTTTACTGAAAGAAAATTAGTTCAGCAAACCAGATCATTTTTAGGTCACACTGTTTTTCTCTTAGTTTGTCATTTCTGAAGTTCTTAACCTCAATGACTGGGAAAATGCTGTCCCTGGTTCTATTTATTTTAATAGCATGGGTGTCTTGTACCACTTATATCCTGCTACTTGAGTTGAACAGCTTCTAACAAAAGAAAATTATTTCAGTATTTACTACCATAAAGTGCACTCTTAGCCAATGAAAAGTAAGAAAGAAGTGGAGCGTCTCTCACTCGTGCTCCAAGTGGCATAAGCACAAAATAGTTTATAATGTCTGCCCAACTATTTTTGTAGCTGAGCAGAAACTTAAGTATATATATCTGATGATCTAAGCTCATAACATAGATGAGGTATGACAATTCTGAACTATATCCCCACAAGAACAAGAACTTCTTTTTAAGAAATGTCAAATAGAAACTATGACATTTGTTATAAGGTATGCTGATAAGCCTTTTTCCCACTGTGTGTGGGAGGAGGGCAGGCAGGGAAAAATCACTATGAAATTCCTCCAGTAGGACTCAGAAGACACCAGTTCAATTCCCAGTTCTGCTGCAAGATCTCAGACAAGAAACTCTACCATCCCTTATCAGTATTACCCATCCTCATTGCCAGCTCCTTTCAGCAAGGACCATCTCGTTAAAGATTTATTCAGCCCTTAACAGCACAGGCTCAAACTCCAAGGTAATTAATTTGGGGGCAATTAACAGCAGTTACTGATAAAGTTAGGTACACCTACAACAGAGAACATGTTACTACTCTGTAGCAGAGTACCAAATAGATGCTACAAACTGCAAATAAACTTCCTGAGGGAAGTAACTTGAAGAGGTAACTGCAAGAAGAAGCAAAGAGATTGGAAGTTATCTTCTATGTCAGAAGAATGCCTCACAGAAAAAGAAGGAATGACCTTCAGGTAAGTGAAACCACCTCAGAATACCTTCTACCCACTAATACCAGAGGATGTTAACAGCCTCCAGCTCACCAAGGCTTCCCGACACACAGCACCTGAAAGCTGAGTGAGAAACCTCTGGTATTAATTCCTTCGCAGAGATGCTGAGAGATGTGTCCTGCACAGCTACCAGCTGTGATTTCATGCCCAGCAGCAAAGCCTCCCCAACTCAGGCTGCAGCC
>KZ505714.1:90000-190361 GCA_002844005.1 Limosa lapponica baueri
GAGGATTTTCTCAGTATGTGAAACTGGAAAGTGCTGGATGTTTACAGCCTGCAGGCTCACCCCATGATCAAAGCACGAAGAGCATTGCCCTGAGGTACTTCCTTGAAACATTCCAATCTGAACTCAGTCACCAACTGCATAAGAGTTATCCCATAAATGATATTTGAATTTTCCATTATTTGATTTCGTTTTTCTGCATTTACAGCTCTTTGAATGATGGCTAACATTCACAGCCCAATTATTTTCAGTAAAACTTACCTAAATTTGATTTCCCACAAGCAATGACACATAGTCACAGTTTGAATAGAAACACCACAAATATAACATTTGAAGCTTGCATATAGGATTGATTTTTCTTCCCTGAAGATATAGTGCATTGTCCTTCAGGATCAAGACTCCTATCTATAACAATATATAACTGTGGACACAGATTTACTTTGAAGAAAGGAAGACATTTATCACCTCACTGAACCCTGGAAAAGTGTGCGGGTTTTTATTTTAAAAAGAGAAACCTAGCAGGGTTGAGTTGCAAAGATCAGAAAGATGATGGTGGGCAGTGAACACGATTCTAAAAATGATCAACATGTGAATATTAAAAAAAATTAGTTTCCTGGAGAAGTACACCACAATAGAAAAAGGAATAATATCTAAGTTTTAGGATTTGACCCCTAAGTGCATGAACACTTAGCACCTCTGAAAAAGAGACTATTAGTTCAAATTTAATCACCCTTAGGAGTTACTACTATTAGAGACTATAACCAAGAACCCTTGAAAATTTTGCAGAAGGGGAAGAGGAATAGAGAAGACACACTCTTCCTGTGCAAATAGAGAACTGGGATTTCTTCAGCTGTGATGTTTTAACAAAGGTTGGGAGCTGTGGCAGCTGACAGCAGGAAATCTCAGGGATTTGAATCTGCATAGGACTCAGATAACACTGTCAAGATTTCCCTGTGACTAGTATTTCCCACAGTAAATATTTGGTTGGGTTAACTAATACTTAATCACAGATAGGTATTATTTTTATTGAAACGCCCCTTCATATTTCTCCTATATTGATGTCCATTAGTAGGGGAACTGTACAAGCCTAGAAAGAGACTGCCCATTCCCAAAGTAATACCTGAAAACTATAAATTTCAGGTTGACAAGTGCAGAGGAGATGTGCACTCGTATAGGGAGGATAGAGGAAAACTACCCACACCCTGCAACAGCAATTTCCCCAACATGTCACCCAGAGCACACACATAGCACATTGACCTGTGCTAATTTGGTGCCTCAAGCTGCTTCATGACCTTAGCAAATCTGATACATTTGTACCCATAGTTCCAGTATCATTGCCTCAGTCATTTCTGGTTTCTCCAGTGACTGTCCTCTCCCTCCTCAGGGGCTCCACAATCTTGGCTTGGCACGATTTTGTACCACCATTGCAACATCAGGAAGAATTTAGCTTGATAAGTGGTTAAGTGAGCTGAAGATGTTCAAAGATGTCTTGCAATTGCTTGTCTGTCACTTTCCTCACTTCACTCCCAGAAAGATAATTCATCATTTCTGGATTAGTAGGACCTGACATATATTCCTTCAGATACTAATAATTGGACCAGTTTCTTTCAATGAGAAAAAAAGTTTGAACAGGACTTCAAGAACGGAGATAAGCCATATTTGAGCTTTTTTGAAATCACACTCTATTTCTGAGTTGCATGAACATCACACGTGGAAAACATTTTCTAGCTATAATTCTCACGGCTAGTTTTTTCAATCATCACTAGTTGAAAATAAAGTTGAAAATAAACAATCAACTTTTGTGTGGTCTACTGGAACAGAAATATATAAAATTATTGATAATGATAGTGAATAGAAGACACTTCCCAGCTGCCAGGAAGATGTTCCATTTTTAAAGAGTTTGGTGCTATTTATTTTTTGATTCTGTGGAAAAAAAAATACAAAAGTAGTTGCTCTGAATGCATTCTGTGAATTAACTAACAAACAAGAAAAGGCTAACTACAACAATCATCTCTTCATTCAGTGAAATGAGTTTGACATGATTTCTCTGTTATTTGCAGATAACTGCCAACAACAGGAACTGTTTGAAAGTACATTTGTGCTTATGAAAAGAGCAGTCCCACACAAAGCAGGTACCAAAACCAAAATACAAATGAAGTGAGGCCACCAGCAATTAGTGTCCAGAACACAAAACAAAAACAGTTTAAAATCAGTAAGCTGCCTAGCTTAATGAATAAATCCCTTCCAAGAAGTATCATAGAAAAAGGTGAATGGCTAAAAAGCAGTGAGGCATTCAGCACTATATTCATATATATATTCAGCATATTAGGACATGCACCTGTTGGAATGAGTCCAGCAGAGGGCCAAAAAGGTGATCAGAGGCCTGGACCACTTACCCTATGAAGACAAGCTGAGAGAGTTGGCGTTGTTTAGCCTGGAGAAGAGAAGGCTCCAGGGACACCTTATAGCAGCCTTCCAATGCCTAAAAGGGGTCTACAGGAGAGATAAGGAGGGACTCTTTATCAAAGAGTGCAGTGGGAGGATGAGGGGTAACAGTTTTAAACTGAAAGAGGGTAGATTGAGATGAGATATTAGGAAGAAATCATTCACTGTGAGACGCCTGAACAGGTTGCCCAGGGAAGTTGTGGATGCCCCACCCCTGGAAGTGTTCAAGGCCAGGCTAGATGGAGCTTTTGAGCAACGTGGTCTAGTGGGAGCTGGGCTGGAACTAGAAAATCTTTAAGGTCCCTTCCAACCTAAACTATTCTATGATTCAATGATTCTGATTTTAATAGTAAATGTCACAAATTTATGAACAGTCTCATGTGATTAAGTTTCCCAAAACAGCAGAAACATATTCCTGAAATAGCAGTCCTATATGCCATATTCAAGTTATAAATATTAATTTTTCTCTAATAATTTTAATTCAAAATACGTAAATAGTTCTGCCTGTAAGAGCAGAAACTAGAACTCAAGACTTTCACTCCATTCCTCAACTAGACAGTCACGTTCACTACACTTGATCCAACAGAGAAAGGCAGAGAGAGAGAAGCGGTCATTAGTGTATTGTGTGTGAAGTTCAATTCCATAGATTTGCTTCAGATGAGTGAAAAACACTCCAGCTTGACCAGGGCCCACAGGAGATGGTGCCTGGGGAGAAAGGTGGTGGAGACTGTAGAAGTTTTACTTTTCAATACTGGCAAGACTCAGACACTGAGTTCTGCACTTCTTCAAGACAGAAATACTTTTTTGGGCAGACGTCTATAGACTAAAAACTTCTACTGCCAAAAAGAAAAGTTAACTGAAAACTGGTGCTTGGAGCTGTGGATCATGCTTTTGCATATGATGCCTAGTTCTACTTGCGTTGCTTCATAAGGACTAAACAGTTTTCTGAGAAAATAAAGTATGAAATTTACAGAGGGCTTGAATCCAGGTGTGCCAAACACACATCAACGACCAGCTCAACTTCCCTGCCGTAAGGTTGACTTTGCAGTGTCAAAGGTAGACTTTTATTATAGTCCTACATTAAGCAATTGTGTGGAAATGGGAGCACCTTCTGGAATTCTGTTTAATGCACCCACTAAAGGAATGGGCATATTCAAGCTGATATCAAATCGCATTCAAATCCCAGTTTTGTCACTATTTTTCTTGTCTTTGAAAAAAACACAAAGCTTTAGCCTTAGTTTTCCCATCTTCAGAATGATGTTAGAAACCCTTTAAAAAATCATCACTATTTGTAAAACAGTTGAAGCTCAAAAGTATTGTTAGAGATGTATTGGGTTTTTTCCAAGTATTTTTAGAAAATATATATATGAAATGTTGTCTTAAGTATTGCAATAAATTACAACATTTAGAGAGGCGTAAGCTCGTTATGAAGATATCATTTGCTTTTTTGAACAGCAAGATTATGTATTTATTAACATCCTTCTCCAGCTATTCGACAATTTTCACAGAGAGATGCCAGAAAATACCCCATGAGAATTTCACTCTCAAGCTAAGAGAATGTTATTTAGCCCATGAACATTCAAGGGTCAGTGTAACAGAAGTGAAAAGATATTTTTCCTAAAACAGACAGTACAGGTCTAATAGAGGGGAAAAAAAAGCTCATACTATGTCGTCTTCTTTCACCTGTAGAGGACCTATATTTTCAATAAAACAAAGAATCAATTAATCAGATTTTAATTGCTGGTCACTTAGAGGATGTGCCCATCTTTTGACATCACTGAAATTGTGCTGTCAAACAAGTCCTATGACTCTCCTTTCATCTTCTTTATTCACTTGTACAGTGCTTGAGATTGTGCACTGACATACTTGAGAATCAGTTATCACAAATATAACACATTACTGAGAACCAACCGTGCTTGTGACTCTGCCAGAATGTTTCTGTTCTTGAAGTGCTCAGATGTCAGGTTGGGGTAATGAAATACTCCACGCTTGAGGTAACTTTGGTCCAATAGAGAAAGAAGCAATGTCTTTTCTTTTTTTTTTTTTTTTTTTCCTCTTTAACCCAGAAAGAAAGATTTTACTGGTACATAAAAAATTCATTTTCAAATCAACCTTTGGGATAGAAAGGATAAGGTGCATCCAGATTTCAGTTCTTCCAAGGTCTTAAAGAAGACTTCCAGATAATCATATACACATGCAGGTTTCTTACATGAATCCTATGCACCAACAGGTTTCATCTGCCTGAAGCCTTTTATGCAAATAACTGTATGCAGAAGAATTGCATACTCTTCTCTAGTAAAAACATATTACCCACAATAATATCACCAGCCATTCAGTCTTCTAGAGCATACTGAAATGTAACACAGTCAATGCTCCCATCTACGTAAAGGGGAAGTCTACATACACCTGCGAAGACCACATCAAAAGCAACAGCAGCAACAATATCTCCTCAAGTAGGAAAGTAGTATTGCTTCTCTCTTCTTCTCTCCTTATTCACATAAATATCATGGTGTTAAAACAAAATCAATACAGATGCAGGATACTTAAATTTACCTTGACATCAAATCACCGGCTTATGCCCTAACACTACAACTCATGCATGTAGAACCACAGTCCAAGGATGCAACTTCAATTTTGTGGAGATTTACAAGATGGTAGCACAATTGATTTCATTGTAAAAATAACTACATTGGATAATACATACACGAAATAGCTATATTTTGGATAATAATTACATTGCACAAAAAAAAAGGAAAAAAGTATCCTTACTCTTATAATTTCAAAGTACAGCTGCTGTGGCCAAATCAGCTCTGTAGACTGCATGTCCCACCAAGACACAAACAGAAAATGATGAGGAACCAGTTGACTGCTCCTCTCACTCTCTCAATTAGGCAGCTTAGTTTTCGATTTCAAATTTTCAGCTGCCAGAAAGCCTGGAAGATTAATTGAATACCATCCCAGGATTATTCACAGTCTTCCATCATCCCTTTTGCAAGCACAGGTACAGTGTGCAGCAGCACAGGAGATGTTTTGAGTCCTAGAGCCTCAGCCCGACAGCTTTGCCACGCTGTAACAGCCAAGTGTGAAATCATCACTTACTCCCGCTTGCTCAGTTATTAGCACAAATTAATAAGGACAGAGCAGAAGGTAGACTGAGAGGAAAAATAGCAGTGGTTTTCAGTGGGAGGGATGGCCAAGTAAGCCCCAGGGGAGCTGCCGAGCTCAGGCTGATTCATCAGTGGGTGATGGCAACAGCCTTGGGACAAAGACAACCTGAAGTTGGGGTTTGCAGCTACAGTGTGCTTCACAAGTCAGGAAGTTTGACTGGCCTCTGACCTGAGAAGAAAATTAACCCATTGTGACCAATTGATTTGCCTGTAAATTGGCGATGTTGTTGGCAGGTGTGTGGTTGGAAAGCCTTTTAAAAGTGAAGCAATTTGAACCCCCAGACTTTGCTGCAGTCTGAATCCCAGCCCACTGCTACTGTCCTGCTGTCAGCAGGATTCACACCCCTTGACCCATGCTTACCAAGTAAACAATGTTGTATTTTCAGACATCCTTATTGTGAAATGTGTCATGATATCCAGGCTCTCTGTTTCTCTCTGCCTTTTCTTTTATTTAAAGCAATCCTCTTTGCTCTTCAGTATCTTGAGGTAAAAGCTTGATCCCCAAGGAAACATATGGTACATATTTCCAACTACTGCAGTAGGAATTTATTTGTGAAATAGTCAGGAGTTGTTTTATAAATGTCTTTCAGAAACACAGTTTTTCAGCTGATCAGGATGTTTTCCTGTTTAAACACTGATTTAAAAACGTTGCCAAGTAAATCAGGAAGTTGAGAGAGAAATTTTACAGCACACAGAAAAGCAGCTGTTTTCTCCCCCTCAAGTCCTGGTAATTTAACCAATTGTTTTTTAAACAACAGCAGCAACAACAAAGCAGGCAACAGTGACTTTGTTGCATTACAATACAGTGCCAAATCAGCTTTTGAGAAAGGTTTCCAGAAGAAGAATGTGTGCGCTAAGTTAGTCGCTAAGTTAGTATTTTTCCATGTGAAGGACATGAAAGGATATACGAATTTCATCACACGTTACATTTCAAGACCATGTTAGTATGTGAGGGGACAAAATATAGCAGCTGCTCTAAGATTCCTAAGGAATTGCCAAGCAAAACTTTTCCAACACTAGCCAAAAATCAGTACATTAAAAATATCACTGAAAAGCTTTGAACTTTGGCCTCTTGGCTGAAAACACATTTAATGCAATGCCAGGCTGGGAAATTTGAATGTAATAGAAGTGGATTTAAAAAAAAAAAAAAAACACAAAAACCCCAAACAGAAACCCCACAAACAAACAAATGAAAAAAAAAAAAAAACAACCAGGATTTATTTTTATTTTATTCAAAAGATGAGACATTTAATTCTTCATAACAATTAACAGTATCTTGTGCTGTTGCCTATAAGGTAACTTTAGCTGATTGTCTTTTTTTGCAACTATCAATTTTGAAATGCAGAAGCACTCAATTCAGCCACATTTATTTTTCTGTCAGCTGCCTTTAAAATGTCGTTATTTTCACAAATACCTGCAGTCAGAGCATCCATTTTCTGAATATAAGAAAGGACTCTTCTGCACTAAGAAAGCATTACCTCCTATAATGCTTTTTACTATTCTTCCATTTAGAAGTTTTACTGGCAAAGAAGCAGAAACAGTGATGTGAGTCACAGGTCACCAAATATAAGCCGTAGAGAGAGAAGAGTGAAATAATCCAGGGCTTCACAACTCATGCTGGTTATATGAGCCCAGTGACATTTTCATAAGTCAGGTCTGATTAGAGATTCATTAATATGCACCTACGCAAGTTTCATACAATTTTACACCAAAGGAACTACATCTAAATGTCCAGAGGCAGGACACCTATCTTTCATACCTCAGAAGCTCATTAGTCTTTAGGCTCCCCCATGTTTATCTTCTCTATGTGGCCATACCTAGGCTATTACTACTACCTACCAAAATTATGATACTTTGTTTAAAGTCCTTCTAACAAAAAAATGTACTTCCTTAATGTACTTAACATAGGCAAGGTGTATGGGGTAGCAATAGCAAGAACTTGCATCCAAGTGCCTTAAAATGTAGAAGAAATCCTGTAGAAGCCTTTAAAATCCTTCACAGTCCTCTCTGCTGATGAAGAGGAATGCAGAGGAAAGTAAGCATATGGGTTTACAAAAATTACAGCCACAGCAATTCCTGAAACTCTGTTACTCCCACCTGGGTCAATCAAACCCTTCCCAGCAGAAAAAGAAGGGGTGTTTCCCAATGGTAGCCACCAGCAGGATTGTATTTGTACATCTATTTTTTTGTGCAAAAACCTAATTGTTGACTAGGAAAGAAAAAGATAAAAATATTCCACACATTTATTTTTGTGACCTGTTTATATTTGTGGAAAGGTGTACCTGTGGGATATACTCAAGAAAGATTTGCAGCACATGGCTTGACAGCTCATTCAGCAGCTAGACTGTGGGAAAGAGCAGCCGTGCTTGAATCTCTGCCCATAAAGCAAACTCAGCCCACACAGACGACACATGCCATACCCAGTGCTCATCTTCACAAAAGGGAAGTGGGTTTTATTTTTATCCCCATCCCTCCTGTGTGCTTAGGAGATGAGCAGAGGGGTAGTTAGCTCTGCAGGCCCCCGGCAGGCTCCCAGACTGCAGGCTCTGCCTGCACCTGGCACAGCCAGACTGCCAGCAGACCTAACAAGCCACATGTGTATTACTTATCCTTCCATTTGTCCTTCCACATCCGTGAATGAAACTACCTTTTCCTGAGGCCAGAGTGAACCAGGCACTGACAAAATTGTTGCCTCTGCACCCCAAGAGCACCGAACCCCACAACTCTGAGCGCATCAGGGGGCTGCGAGAGCCATCCCGTACGCAGTGGTGCCCCTTGCCACACCAGCACCGAGCAAGCCAGGGCCAACGTTGGCCTGAGGGGGCCCAGGAAGCCGGAGGCAGCTGTCCTCCAAGCTCATGTGTGTACCACACAGTGAGGCTGTAGACCACTCAACAGAGAGCTGGCAGGCCTCAAAGCCCTGGCTCTCCTTCCCTGCTCCCAACTGCTGCCACAGATGTCCAGACTTTATTACGGAGATGAACTTGGATGCCTGCAGAAACAGCTGGAAGCAGGGAGCAGGAGCCAGCCTAATTGGCTCCAGTACAAGCCATGGATGTGTTAAAAGAGGAAGCAAGAGGAAAGAAAGGGAGCTGTCTTCAGAAGCTGCAGCCACCAGTGAACAGTTAGAATAATTAAATACTTTCCTAATCTTGCTTCCCCACTTAAAAAATTCCATTAAATGCCACAGAAATATCACAAGACTGTATCTGGGGGGTTCTCTGTGGCCAGAGCTGGGGAGGCCCAGTACACACTGCACAGATGTGCTCTGTTCTTGGGGAAAAGTGAGAGGCACTGGGTTAAAAGTTACATCAGACTTCAACACTCCCGGTGGGAGGAACGCCCTGCAGAAGTTTCAGTTACAGCCAGAATACCATCTACAAGATCATTTAGGAACATGCATTGTGTCTTCCAGCATATTCTGAACATATAACTATGGGGAGGATTTAGCAGGTCTTTGAGAAAACAACAAAACCCACTTATTTTACCAGTGCCAAAGTAAAATAATGCTCGCATATTTCTAATGTGGGCAAAACCTAGAAGCTTTGCTTCAAGTTTTTCTTAACTACTCTAAAAGTACATCCAAATACAATGCTTGAAGTTACAAAAGTTGATGAAGAGGCACGAGCATCTGACCACTGAATGTGAACAGTCTATAGCCACTAACTTCAATTATAAAACCTCCGCTTAACTGAAATAAGAACAAGACCTCTGATTTGCCACACAGTACACGATCCATTTTGCTGCTGTCGAGTAAAAGCTTTTGCACAGAGCACCCTTACCTAAATCAACTAAAAATAAAGTAGCAGAAACAGTTGCAAAGATATAAGTTGCATGCAAACTGCATGCAGGACCTGTGAGAACTTTCTAGCACCTAAGTCAGTTGTAGCCCCAGGGAAGAATACCAAGATGCAGCCAAGTACATGGCACACAGCACTGAACCCAGGGACACTAAGAAGTACACTTACTTACAGAAGTACACTTACTACAGTACACTCTGAGGTGTCTGGTTTGGTTGAGCAGCAACAAAGGTATAGGGACATCATTACAAGAGGAGCAGTCTGCAGACATCCAACCAAGAAATTATTTCTGCAAGGACAGGACACACAGCAAATTAGGAGGGAAAAAGACAAGGACAAGTACTGTAAACTTTCAATATTCGTAGGATATGAATCACAGGACCATGCTACTGCTTTACTGTTCTCTCACCTCACCATATATCTCTTTTGAATGGGCTATTAAATACTAATTATTTTTCTTCTCTGAAGTAAACAATTCCCATCTGTGATTGTGATAATTTAGCAGTCATTACGTTCTGATAATTTCATCAATATTTGACTTGTGTTAGTTTTTACACCAATTGGAATTCCCCAGACACCACACTACCTCCACCCTTCTAAAAAATCCCTGAGTTTCTCATTTGCCACTTTCATTTTAGTTAGAGATTGAATGTCCTGGCAACACACTAACAACTAACAACTCACAATTTTGCTAGTCTTCTAAGAAGATGTCTTCAAAACAATTTCTAATGATCCAAACTAGAGGAACTATGGTTCCATTTTTTGGTTAGTCCTGACATAATGTTTGTAGCTATGAAAGTTAAAATTCCGTACCTACTGTCTGTAAAACATTTTGCAGCCTCTGACAGGTAACTCTTGAAATTGCCTTCAGATGAAGACTGTAATTTTCAAGTAACATAAAAAGCAATGTCCTATATTTATTTGCTGTTGCCATTAAAGTAGTGACTGATTATTACTCAGAATGCAAATTACCAGATGCATCATAACAGAATTGTCAGAAGACTGAATTCTTTTGATAAGGGAACTAATGAAACAGCACTTGGTTCTAGACCAGCACGGCCTGAGTATGGCATTCTCACCAGAATCCTGTACCAACTTCCTCACTGACCTTGTATAAGACGTTTCACTATTTTAAAAAGCAAAGAGTTGTAGACTTCTAGTTAAAAGCAAGAGAAAGATAATAACAAATAAGTAACATTTTCCAAGATGGGAAATAAATCAAGTGCAGCTCATCAAACAGCTGTACAAATTGCTACTTGCTTGACCGCCTCATTCTGATGTTTCTCTGAAGAACCCAGGCAACATGAAAGAGCAGTCCATTTTGAAAGAGTTAGTCTGGGAAAGTTAGTCTTACTACCACGGGAAGTACAAAAATGAAGTAAGCAGGATAAGGCCAACACATTAACATTTACATGAATTCAGATCCCATATAACTTTAATCCTCTTCAGTGACAGGCAAACCATCAGTGGGGCGGAAATTAGACTTCAACATTAATTCAAAATGCCTGGTTTAACCTTTAGAAAATAATTCAATTTTCTCTTTCTTTCCCTTCCGTGTTCCCCTGTTTCCACACACCATGAAGGTACTTCTTTGTTTCTTCAAAATTATCTGTGTCTTTTTCAAGCTTTCAATTAAAATTTGAAGAAACTGCCCATGCACACTTTATGAGACCTAGAGTACACATGTGGGACTTAAACTCCTTTCAAACTCTCCATGCCTCTTTCCTATAGACTTAACTGAACTAACAAAGACGAATGAGTCAAGATTAGCTTCTATTCCCCCAAAATACCAGCGGACAAATGTTAGCAGTCACTGCCTGGGAGTTCCAGGTGAACTTTTCCGTAACAAATAGCCTGACAACAGACACAATGGGACTAAAGTTACAAAGAAGGATACTCATCAATTACTTTGGAAAGAGAAGTTAAGAATGGAAGAACATAAAGCAGGCCGGGGGGAAGAGGGAAGGGAGAGAGAGAGTGAGGGGAGACACACAGCAGGAGGGGGCTGAGAGAGGATCCCAAATCTTAAGTAAATGGGACTTGAAGATACTTAAAAACAGTGAGAAACTAAAGCTTCAGAAAGTATTTTATTTTGTATTGCTCGGCAGGGCTATCTAAGGCAACAATAATCCTTTTCACAGACATCCTTCACATTTTCCCAGGCAGGTAGGCTGCAGCTTGCAACGTCTAGAACACTGCAGCTCAAAACAGGATCAGTTTAAGTAATCTGGCTGTCCTAGATGAGCAGAATCATGACGAGATAACACAGTCTCTTTGTGTCAGGCAGGACATCAAAGATGGTAAAATATACTGCCCAAGAGGACTGAACACGCTCAGACCCAGACCTGAACTGGTAAGGGCCAGCTTGTCTTGCTGAGAGACAGTCTACAAAGATGAAAATTTTGCCAATACAGTGACATCTCTATTCCTGACCACACCAGCACAGGTTCTTCCTTTCCGGAAAGGATTTCTGTTTACCTTCATGTAGGTTAGTGAGAGAGTGCATATGAGACTCTATCACTCTCATAAAACACCTTAATAGCTTCAAAACAGCAAAACTTTTGTAAAAGACAAAATTATACATATGGACAAAAATGAGGACAGCCAATCCCTACATGAGACACAGGATCATTACTGAAGGCAAACACATGACGGAGTTCTGGAAATGTGATTGCGTTCCCTGAACACATTAAACTCTTCATGCAGAAACTTCAGAGAACTCTTTCTCCTTACTTCTCCATGCTCCCAAGGGGAATGTGAACTTAACCCATGTGGTGAGGCCCCAATGGGCACAAGTGGCAGTGAGCTCCAGGCTAGCCTGGAAAAATCACAAGTATGACAAGAAAAAAATTAAAATCACAGAAGCCAGCTCTTGAACAGTAGATAAAATCACCTGTTTATTCCACTTCATTTCCAGTACCTGAAGGGGGCCTAGAGGGGAGATGGGAGGGACTTTTTATCAGGGAGTGTAGTGGTAGGACTAGGGGTAATGGTTTTAAAATGAAAGAAGGGAGATTTAGATTAGATATTAGGAAGAAATTCTTTACTGTGAGGGTGCTGAGACACTGGAACAGGTTGCCCAGAGAAGCTGTGGATGCCCCATCCCTGGAAGTGTTCAAGACCAGGCTGGATGGGGCTTTGAGCAACCTGGTCTAGTGGAAGGTGTCCCTGCCCATGGCAGGGGGGTTGGAACTTGATGATCTTTAAGGTCCCTTCCAACTCTAACCATTCTATGATTCTATGATTTCTATTTCAAAACAAACAAACAAAAACCAAACCAAAAAATTAAAGTCTGAATCGAAGCAATCTTTCTTATTTTATTGGCTTCCATCATTACTGTGGTCAAAGAAGTTCCATTCTTCTCATTTTTGCCTGGCACTGACTGACTTTATTTTAAATACAAACCACTACAGTACCTGGTTGCCAAATTTCTGCATTTTTAAACATTCTAAATAGGACATTAGTTCATAGCATGAATGTTTAGAAATCTGATCAACAAGCCATTTCTCAATACATTAAGCAAAGCAAGCAAAATTAGGCTGTTTTATGTCAGGTACTTAGCACAAATCTCTTAATAATGTGTTTGAGTGCAGAAACCATTAATAAATGCATAATTCCCTAAGACAGGCTTGATTAATTAAGTCATATGTGTATCCTTCTAATTAAAAAAAGAACATTAGGCAGATGAGTGGAATTTCTGAGTACAGAATTCTAAGGCTGTATTGCTTTTATTTGAACAACGAAAGAAAAGCTGCTCGTTAATGTAGCTGCCAAAAAAGCAGCAAGAGTGCTGACACAAACCCCCAAACTCTGACTTATTCAAAACAACTAAGTATTTATTTGTTCGTTTGTAGTCCAATTTTTAATCAGGTAGCTGGTTTGATTAATCCAGGCAGTTCAGATTACAAGGGCAGCTGGTGCTAATATATACCTAAGGAGATGATATGTGGTTGCATTTCTTCTCAAAGAAATTGGCTAAAACCAAAGCCTTAGAGGTTTGTGAACTCTCGGGGAGAACTATTTTATGAAAAAATAACAGTCTAATGTTATGCTTGCATCCCAAGCACTTACTTTACTGTTATGTGGGCTGCAAATTTTGGTATTATACCATAAATTGCAGCAACACTGAAGTAATAACTATTTTTAAATACATAGCTCTTCTGTTAAAACAATTAGCTTTTTGAGGTTCCTTTTTAAAATAAGTTAGGAATAAAAAAGAACAGAAAACATAATGTTCTGAGGCGTAAAAGGAACATAAAAATTCTGCTAAGCTAACTGATACTGCTATACATAACAATTTTGCCAAGGCTATTTTCATGGATATGTGTTGACAACAGCCAGCACAATTTGGTATAACAATGTTAGTGGATAAGTCCTACATGGTAAGGTTTGAGTCTGAGAGATAGGAACCTGTTGAAGCCAAAAGGGTAATGTTAGTGACATGTAGGTAGGCAAACCTGGTACCTGTCAGGCACAGAAAACAGACTGATCCATGAGATTGGTCCCAGTTGGGGAAAGGACTCCACCGTTTATAGCAGGGAATTGAACTAGATGAACTTCAGACAATCACTTTCAACCTAAATTATTCTGTGACATGGGCCTGTGAGGCACTGACCTACTTACAGGAACACAATGTCCTATCACTACTTAATTACAGGGAAGTGCTTTGATTTTGATGAGAAAACAACCAGGTGTCTGAGAGCAAGAGTGAAAACAGTAGGCAACAATGAGTAAGCAGCAGCAGCTGATAGACTTGATATAGGTTTCACAAAATACACTGCATTCATGGGACAGGGAGGGGAGGGGAAAGCAGAAACAAGGGCACAGGAGTGGTTTGACTAAGATTTGTCAGTGTCCCAAGAAATATTATCAGGCCTCAAAATAGCTGACAAAGTTGGCCTGAATCTGCTGACCAAAAGAGGCTAGAAGTCAGACACCAGATCCAGTTATAAAGCCACTGAATTGGTTTCTCCAAAACCCACTGATGATTCAAAGGCATTAAGTCTTTCAATTCTTCAGCTGGTATATTCTAGACCATCAACACAAGCAACACTTCACAATAACAAGCTAACCAGTTCAACATAAAATCAGCCAGACAGCTGCTATATGTAGTCCTAATTGGTTGGTGCAGCCTAATTTCTAGGCCTTACATTGCCTAGGCAATTAAATAACTCCTGACAAAAGTGAAAAAGGCCCCACCATGACTGCTAGTTTTTCCCCTGGGTCTCCATCCAAAAAAGAGTTGGATGCAACCAGTGGTCTGAAGCTTAGACAGACAGGCTGAGTCTGCAGCTGTGAAGCCAGTACATTAGTACCACATCAACGAGTGCAAGATGACTTGCTGCATTAAATGTGTGAAACAAGTCACACAAGGGCACAACTTCAGAGCAATCTGGAATGTAACTTTGAATTAAGCAGCAATCCACTCTATTAGACAATTAAGAACTGCATACAGCTCTTCGTTTCAGTGCTAGCTCCAAAATCTGGCTTACATAACATCTGTGGAAAGGCACACGAGGAGAGGAAAAGGATTTATCTGCTGTACCACTTCTTTGGGATGGAGGCTTATCTGAATGCATGAGACTTTCAGAGACAATTCACAGACCTTCAAGAGCTGAATTCCAATGCAATTGGCACCAGTGGTGTCCTTGACTTGAGGGGAAGTCTGAGATCTCCAGATAGAGAGAGATGCTTAAATACCTCTATCATGAAAGACACACAGCACTGCACTTACCCTTATCCTCTTTGCCATAACATATATGCAGACATCTACCAAAGTCTCTGCTAGTAGACTGATAAAAGCCTACCACTCTTCAAAAATCAAGTAAAGAAAACTTAAGCCAACAAGACATCCAGCATGAGACAACAAATCTTGTTCCAAAAAGGTTAGAGAATTATGGCAGACCTATGGAGACAAGATCCTGGAAGGGAGCAAAAAGAATGTGTACAGTAAAAGTCCAGTTGGAAAACATTTAAATCAGGAGATAGGGAGTGTTGTTACAAGAGTCAGTCTTGAAAGCTGCTTGCCTGATAGCAAGGTTGATAAATATGATAGGAATGACAGGGAAAGCAAACACAATCAGTCGGGATTTAAGTGTTTAATAGTGAACCTGGTTAAAAATAAGGCTCCAGCTTGGCCCCAGCTGGAGACAGGAAAGAGAAAATAAGGTTTCCATATTCTAAAATGGTCTGAGTTTAATGGAATAGGTTTCTGGCATGGGAGGAAAAAACATCCATCCTAAAAATTAGCCACCTTTTCCACCAGCCTTGCTTTCCAACACAACTCAAAGTCTCAGTGTCTTTCTGGACTGTAGTTAATTCCATGCAATCATTTTTATCTAGGGAAAACTGTCATCTTTCTAGAGCTTAGTTACAAGCCTAGTTTTTCTGGTTGTTCTGAGCCCTCCAGCTTGTTCTTGTGCTGTCTGCCATCTCCCATGCCCTTTGTCAGCTGGCCTCCACCCTAGAAGATTTGTGAAGCTTAGTATACTCTAAGGAAGATACCATCTCTCTCGTCCCCCACTCATTAAACTCTTCTGTTTATCTCCTCATTTCTACTGTTTCATCCACAACCTTGTCAAAAACCCACGTATTTTGGTTTGATGCTTTGGGTTGTGGTGAGTTTGGTTGGTTGGTTTTTTTGAGGAAAAAAACCCATATTAATCACTTATACTGCATATTGTACACATGAAAATGAGACCTAGAATGGTCTGGAACTGGACAGTTTGACTGATGAGTCTATTCCTAATTTAAATGATTTCAGAATGTGACTGAAGTCATCCTGATATCTAAATGGAAATCAAAATTAGGCCTTGCTGTGCAAACAGGCACTGTAAAATCTCCAATAGGTGGATTTTTGTCAATATGGTTAGTTTTCCCTGAGCCTTTGTTTTCTACTATTGCATGCCCTTGGCTCCTGGTTGCCATTACACTAGAGTGCATGTATATTCCCTGAAGATCAGCATTGTTTCACAGCTCATCTTTCCTTGGGACACAAGTCAGAGGAACATCCAGATCTGTATAGTTTAATCTTTGAAAGTTAAACATCACATCACACCAATTAAAAAAAAAAAAAATTACAATTCTTGATATAAGAAATTTTCCTCTCCTTCAAAACCTTCCTCCCTCCACTGTATATATCTCTCTCTCTCTCTCCTGGATCAAAAAGCGAAGAAATCTGGACAATATGAACATATATCTTACAAGACACCCTTTCCTCTCTGTTATTTTTTTTTTAATCTAATTTCTTGGGTTTGTAGAAATACTTGTAGTCCAAATATACACTCCAAGAGACCAAAATGGCTCTTTTTCTCGTTTTCCTATAAAAATACAGTAAAAGAGCATTCAGATTATGTGCGCTGACATACTTCAAAAACAAGGGGAAAATATTTGGCAGTTTTAAACCTTACTAAGAATAGCACCTCCATCTTCATAAGGCCTCACTCTGATGGATCTCAGGGACAGACAATGGAGCATGGCCTTCTAGAAACGTTTCCTCAACAGTTACATTTTCCTCCCTTGTACACAAGCCCAGTGTTATTAAATGTTTGCAGACCATTCGCTGCAGGAGGCAAAGGCACAGCCAATTCAGGCTGAAGCCTGGAACAGAGATAAACACTGAAAATCTGGAACCCACCTAATGGCCAAGGGTCTGGAGCCAGGGCCAGAATACAAGCCGAAGCTGAAGCCAAAGACAGGACCCAAAAAAGCTGCCAAGAAGCAGGAACCAGAGCCAAGATATGATCAAAGCATTGGGACCCAGAGCCAAGATGCAAGCCAAAGGTCAGAAACAGCTGCCAGGGCCTTGGATCAACCCCAGGCTTCAGCCATTCAACAGCTGAAGAGCAAATGCAGACACTGCTTTAACGCCCAGCAACCAATTACATGGGATGACCACGTGTGACTGTGCTGCTGAAAAGCACTAGGCCTCCCTCACCCAGCGATTTCTAACAAGCCCCAGCTAGCACTGAACTCAGGCCAAACCCAGCAGTCCAGACCAAACAAACTATTGTATCACAGCTAAGTATCAGTACTGGAGTACCAGGTAAGGTCTGAAAGGACCATCACTGTTTTCTTGCTCCCATAGGCCTGGATCAGCCTGATAACATGGTTCATTACAAATAACACATGCCTGTGGTGCTGCATCCTTGGGCCTTTGGCAGGGTGAGCTACAGCATGCATTGCTACCACTGTGCATCAGGAAATGGGGTGGCTAGATGACCAAAGTGGAAATCAAAAACACAGAAAACTTACAGGTACAAAACTGGTTTTGAGTTTAGTTTCATCAACAAGCTTGTGGCTGTGGAAACAGGTATTCCAGTAAAGCCAGTTGGAAAGCTGGTCCCTTTATCAATAATCAGGCTGTCATACATGCTAAAACAAGACTGAGGAGAAAAGCCAATGTATAAATACATCTTCATGTGCAGCCACCAACAAATAGTTGCAGAGTCATAATTAACTCACTCTCTCCCATAAAGTCTGAACAGAGAATTAGAAGCTTCAGAAATCAGAGCAGAAGAACAGCATGAAATATCTTATCACAATCTTTGGCTAGCCAAGGGAAAGGAAAACCATTAATTGCATGCCAGCTGTAGATGTAACGAGAGGGCTTATCTAACCAGCAAGCTAATAAGCCCAAGTGGTTGAGGAATGAACTAAGACAGATAATCAGAGCCCACTGCGCTGACGCATCCAAAGCTCATTCAATCAGAATTAGAAGCACTGTTAAATAGAGTTGTCTCATTTGCCTTGATTAAATACATGGCATTTCGCAAAGTCCTCTCTGTATCATGTTTGAAACACGCTTTAGTGAGATGCATACGTTTTTCCTTTAAAATAGTGTTCAATTTTTATTTCTACAGATGCCAAATTACAGGCTGCACAGTAAGAAACAAGTTTTACATTATCAGCATCCAAAATCATCAATAATCATCATCTTCATTCTCTTCCACTTTTGCATTTTACACCCTGCTAATCCAGGTCAGGTAAATGCCTGCTTATGAAGGAAAAAGGTGGCTTTTTCACTCCATTACAAACAGTTCGTAAATGCATGGAAAGCTGAACTAAGTTTGGTTTAGAGTTTATATTAGCTTCTAATCTTTGCATTCATTATAAACACATATGTATATGCATGTGAAAAGCTGCAAGAAGTGGAGGACAAGAAAGGGATCCCTAAGTAGGAACAAGGTCAGTGGTGGGATTGTGCACTGGGATTCATAACAAAGTCCAACAAACCTGTATTCATCACGGTTATTTGACAATACACGATGCCCCTCTGTTGTCATATGATGTCATCAAATGCAAACTCAACTACAGACATTCTTTTAAGAGTGTGTGTGCGTGGTTTTGGTGAAGGAAAGGAAAAAGACGAGGGCAAAAATGGAGAGGAAAGACACTTTTTTCAGCTTTGTTTGTAAAGAACCACACTGACAAAACATTGATGAGCTTCCTTTCTAGGTGAAATAACAGCTTGTGATACTAATATTTCCCTTTGCCAGAATCTCTGTAGGTGCATCTGCTCCTAGTTAAATTCCAAAGACTGAACATTATTTTTTAAATAAAAAACTATTTTTGGAAAGCATCAGCATTCCTGTGGGATTACAAAACCTGCATGTTAGTATTTGAGCCCAACTCAATTTCCCTTGGACTAGAAGAGTGGGACATGAGTCAATGATCCCAATGAGCTGCATATTGAAGTTGCAGGTTAAGAGAAAGGAAAACCAAAATAACATAGATAGAAAATCTCATTGATGACATAGTAAGATCAAGAAATAATAGACTTCAATGAGCTTAGAGATCGCCCCATATTGTTGAGCTTAAGTTTACCACACTATTTTTAAAGAGGTAGGATAAGGGGAAAAAAAGTTTGATACATGGTTTCTAAATTTTTTAAAGCATATTAACAAGTGCAAGTGATAGAGGTATATCAATCCAAACCTCTCAAATAATGGCCTTTTCTCTAGTCTGTAAAATACTCAGGGTTCAGGACATTTAAAGCTTTAGGCTTTCACTTGGCTGTCCTCACCAGGAAATCAGCACATACTGTAAGACAAGCTTTCCTCAGTGAAAGAGGCTGTGAAATGATAGCAGAGAGGTTTCCAGCTAAAAGCTGCAGGGGAGCGGGGGTGAGGGGAAGGGGGAACAGAAAAAATAAAATAAAATGAAAAACACCAATCCGTTCTCTAATATCTGTGGGAACTGTGCAGAGCAGATGGATATAATATTCTCACCACTGCTCAGATGCTATTACTGCAGTACCTTTCTTTTCTTTCCTTGAAGGTCTAAATCTTTCTAGTCAAATACTGAAAGATAATTCCACTCCTGGCAGTAGATACAATAATCCATAATGCATTTGTTATGTAGGTATCAACCATCTCCCAAACAAGATTGTTAAAAATTAATATGGGATTTTTTCACAGACTAAAGAAATATCTAGTCATTAATAGGGACAAGTCATCTGGAGTTGTGAATATACTTTAGAACAGCTAGAAACCATTTAGTTAGACCACCCCTAAAGCCAAGAAGAGTAAAAATAGCTTTCAGTCTGTTATTTAGCCTGAGGTCTAAAAATACTTTGTGACAAGGTTTTGACATATGTCCTACAAGCAGAAGCTCACTTCTCTACAGGGAAAGTACCTGGCTGCTATTAAAGCTGGATGAGTTGTTAACAACACAGGTGTCCCTGTAATTTCACAGCTGCCTGGAGGGTTCATCAGGTATCTCCACTTAAACATCAGCAAGTGCCTGGAGGCAAAACCATATGGGATGAAAAGAACTCTCCCAGTAAAGTAATTTCTTACTTGTAAATCCTACTAATTTATGACTCTATGTTAAGGCCTCAAGCTCTTTGAAGAACTATTGCATAAATCTTTTTTAAACTGCATTATCATCTCTTGCACACAAACCATAATTTATTCTAAGGACTTCAAAGGTCATCAGTTATTCTGGCTGCAGCTCCAGCTTGACATGACAATCCATTAAAAACAGAGACTTTTCCCAACAAAGTTTTTCACTTTAAATTGCCAGATGACTGAAACTTTTAAGTGCTCACTCTCAGACAAACAGTCATCATATTTTTATCATCTTTAAAAGCTTCTGTTCAACTCTGCAGTTTATTAAGACATCAGCCATCTTCCCCATGGCCTGTATTTTTCAAGAATTACACACTATCCTCATTATGATATGCTAATGTATATTTGACCTTGATGAGTTTTATCTACAGTATTATCCCAAATAAACTCTTAGAACAGAACACACCTGGGCAAGAAGCTTCAGAAGAAAAGCACCCTTTTTCCAAGTATTTCAAACAAGACTTCGTTGGTGTTCAATAAAGATCTGCCTGCTTCACATCTGTTTATGCCCCTGGTTTGAATATCCTCTCTGTATCAAAAGGATAGAAGTTCTGTAAAAATATTTTGAGTGTTTATCACAGAAAGTCCAAAAAACATCTCCAGAGGAACTGGAAAAATATACAACTACAAGAAAAAAAATAAATTAAAAAGGCTTGAAAGCAACTCAAACAAGGAGGGATTTACCAAATGGAAAAGGCAGCTGTAATGGCTGAACTCTCTTTATCAGTATTCTAACAAATAACACCTCCTGTGCTTTAAATATTGAATGTGAAATCCATGGATTTATATAGCTTACAAAATGCCAGAGGCTTATTATCTTTACAGATTGCATGACAGGAATATTCATATCATTTGATTCCACTGTTTAAGTCAACAGGAATTCCTCCAGGTGTTAATGGTAGATAACTTATGTGCTGTTTCAATAATCTACTAATTATAGAATCCCTCAGGTAGAACAATGTCATTAATCTGATTAAATTATTTATATTTCTGGAAAGCAAAATCTTATTAGGTCCTTCGCATTTGACTGTGTATATTATGTAGCTGTGTTTGTAGTTCATAGTGTAGAAGAAATGGTCTGTATTCTACCTAGCCATTACCATAGCTGGAAGAGGACCAGAAAGAGTCCCTTATATCCTAACTTACAGTGCCATTCATAAATTCCAGAGCATGCTCTGCATTGCATAAGTTGTCCATTTAGAGCACTATAACAGTTCTGAGAGTGAAGGTTTGTTGTGAGGCACTTATCAAGCACCTCATCTTCCCAAGAGCCATAAAGCAACAGACGTGGATTGATTCTCGTCCACCCACTACAAGGTAAACATGTTAATACTAGTGAAATTATCAGACACACTAATGTAAATCAGAATCAATCCAATTGCCACAATTAAAGTGATGGTTGTTTTCTATAATATACAGCAGGAAAAACACAAATGCAACATATGTTTGCATAAAGCACAGTCAGATTCCACTTCAGTAGCTATCTAAAACAGGAGGGAGCATAGGAGGATCAGGAACCAGTGTCTGCCTTAAATTGTAACTTAACACATAATAGTGGCACAAAACCTAGATGCATTGTAGGTTAACAAACCCAGAAATTTAGCTAAGTACTTGCAGCACAGAAGATATTTTCTGCAGTGAGCAGCTTCGCATCATGTGGGGTGATGTGTTGACTGTTTATAGATAAGCAACAAATTCCACTGTCATCTCTGTACACCATTGCACAGTATGTCTAACTTCTATACTGCCATACAGCTCCATTTGAAACTTATCTTCCTACATTTGCACAACAATTAGAAAAACTGTAATCACCATAAAGGTGTTCCCATAGAAAACCAACAAAACCAACAGTACTTTTTTTTTCATTTAAATATTAATGTATTTAAAGAACTCTTAAGGATCTGATTTGATAATGCATCTATTTTATCTGCCATATAAAGCAGCTTACATGTAGAATAATTTACAGAATAATATCAAGATATCTCTGTAGATCATTATTCTGCTAACATTTATTTTCAGTCAACTTAAATTCACATCCATTTAGGACTAAGAACAGGCTTAAATGCTAGTAGCATTCCTTCAAGCAAAACATTGTTATTCTGCTTTTATAAAAATCATCAAATAGTATGATCATTTAACTTTTTGCCCTTGTAAACATCTAGAACATTTAAGTACAAAACAAAAAGCACAGCAAAAGTTGAAAACACCGGTGTCCCACTGCATGTGTACTAAAATACATGATCTAAGAGTTCCTTCTTTAAAAACCTATGAACTTTTACATTTTAGAGTTTGGAATAAAATTCAGTTTTGAGACTAGAAGCAACTTATACAATACATACTGTTTGTAGTCAGCCACTCCTTGTTATAAAGCATCACAAGAACTGACGTTCCTAGGCAAGCTACAGCTTTTTATTCCTTTATATAAATTACCAAAGACTCCTTCCAGTGCATTGCTGGCCATCTACCAAATGGAAAGGATATCTGAAAAGGGATTAGAAGGATCAGTTTCACATATTCAGCTGATTCTGTTAACAAAAAATAATTTTGTTTTGTGAGTCTTCTTGCTTTCTGGCAACAACAACAAAAAAAGCAAAACCACATTTCACCTCTGTCCTACGCAAATCTGGTCATATAAGATGTAGGATGTTCATCACAGTGAAAGTGAGAAAGAATAGTCCTCTCCACCCTCCAGTAACAGCTCCTGCAATGAGTCATAGCAAAAAGTCACCTTGTATAAAACACAGTATCTCTCCCTGGGCCAAATTCTTTGCTAGTTGATCTGGCACAGTATAACTGAAATTAATTAACCAGGAACTGTTGGTACCATAAGAAAGTTCAGTGCTCTTTTTATCAACAGGTTTCTGATGTGCTTCTTAAGAACAGATTTTTTGAGGGAATTCTGGTTTACATGGCACAGATCTGAATGACAACACATGCCTGCTGATACCACCATGTCAGTAGACTTCCTTAAAGCCTCTTAAGTGAGAAAAATGTCCATTCTTTCAGACACATCCATTTGAGTCATTGCCAGAGGCAATTTACCGGCCATCCTGGAGATATAAAAGCGGTGATTCTTCCATCCGCCTTAAATCAGTGGGGTACTAAGCATGCTCCCACAATCAGTTCACTGCTCAGTTGGACAACATGCTCAAGGTTTGAGGCCTTCTTAAGTTTAAGAAAGTCCTCTGTGCAGAATGAGATACATAGATACAAGCACACTTTTCTTGTGACCATCCTCACTGTTCCTCAGGTCACGGAGGTCTGACGCATGCTTACTATATAAGGTATGCATCTGCTAAATAGCCAAGTTTACAGAGAAGAGAAAAGCCATGAAAATATCTTCCTCTCAAGCTTAAAGACCTCAGGATGCAGTCCTGAGTAGCATTCTCTAAGCAATCCTGCTTCAGCAGGGGAGTTGGACTAGATGATCTATACGGTCCCTTCCAACTCTAAAAAATTCAGTGAAATTCAGTGAAATTTTCTCCTACTCTACAGCTACTGCTGTGTCACAAGGCATTATCCAGCATATGTAATGTTCCGGCAAAGTCTACTACAGTGGGTGACAAAAAATCCAAGTGGGTGGAAAAATAACAAGATTATTCAATGTTGAATGAGCAGTAAAGCCCTGCTACAAGCTTTGTGCTGAAGGATTTTAGCATTTTCTCTAGAGGATATTCTGATTTGTTTTCCTATGTCCACCAGCCATCAAATCCCAAAACAATAACTTTTTTTTTTTCACCTGTAAAAACATGAAAAGCCTTTCACACATCAGAAGACAAATCTGGATTCAGAAGGCAGTAAAAACAGCACTGGTTCCTCTGCCTGTTAGTGGGAAGTAGAAAATGAAAAGAAATGACAAAATCAGGTGTAGGTAATGCTGCCACCTCATTAATGCTGCCACCTCAGCGCACAAAGACTTTGTGCCCACATACATTCGGAGTACATTATATTCTGCTCAGGGATGCGAGGGATAAGTGGCTTAAACTATCATGCCTTCACACCTAATGTACTACAGCTCTCTTCCAGTCTTTTGCAGGAGAGATAATGATCCTCACTAGGAGGGTAAGTACGGGAACGCTGTTCTTTCCAAAAAACTTCTACAGCTCCACTTTCAAAATTAAATTTGCTTTTGCCCTACACGAAGGACAGTTTCTACTTATCCTCAAAAAATAGAAGACTAGTTATAGAAATTGTTAAAGATTCAGTTCCTATGTAATGCTCTCTTTTTTTCACTGCAATTTAAATAGGTCCTAAATTCTTATGCATGTGTACACCTTTTCTGCATAAAGTTAAACTGCAAAAGCAGAAAAAGAGCTCTTCTGAAGCAGATGTAAGCAGAAATACTGGGAGAGTAGAGCATATATGAGGCACAAAAAAAAGTGAGGGAGTGCAAAATAGAACAACTAAGAACAGGAGGAACAGATTATCTGTTGTTGTAAACTGCAGAAATTTCTCTGGCTCCTGTAGACTATGACAGTTTTCACAGCTAAGAGCTGGGCTAGGATGAGAGGCAGGGAAAAGAGATCAGACAGAACAGTATGTGACAAGGCCTAGTCAAAACTGGATTTTAGGGGTTAACCTTTGTACTAAGAGATCTTTTGTCTTCAGGCTATCCAAGATGGGAGTGCAATGGTGACTAGAGAGGTGAATGGGTAAAAACCTCTGCCAAGCCAAAAATATCTTTTCGCAACGTTAACTTTCTATTCACAGTGGGTATTATAGATGCACTGTTTGGCGGGGGGTGAAGGTTGCTATTTTGTTTTTTCTACATGACTGCGTACTTGAATATGGGTTTGTGTTACTATTTTTTTTGGCAGATTAATTAATTGTGTGTGTAAATAGAGGATATATAGAAATGTGCATTTTAAAAAATAACTGCTCTTACAACATCAGCAACAGGCATGTAATTCTTGTACCTCTTGCTCATTCAAAATCATAACCTCAGGTAAAAAATAATTCACATTTTAGTCTGTGAAGAAAATATATTAAAAATCTGATTCTCAAAATTGGAATATGATCAGGCAGCTCTGCTGGCTTCAGCTAAATGACACCTGATGTCCTTTGTAGGATTTAACCACAAATACCTGCAAGCGTGAATGAACTCATTAAATATCTGACTGTGTTCTTTTCTCTTCCGTCATTCTTCAGGCTTCTTTTCCACCCAGAAGAACATTGATATCAGTATCACTCAGATTGCTCTTGTTTTTTCTATATGGTTTGTTTTTTTTTTAATCCAAAATGTCTATTGTACCTCAGTCTACTTGATTCTTTCTTCAGATTAAACTGGTATGAAATGAAGTAAACACTAAAATACTTGTAGCCCTAATGAAAGAAAGCTGTTGTCTCAGACAACTATAGTCCGTTACCCAAAAGTCCACCAGATTATAAATACAACAACCATTTAAAATAAACCCATTATATCACAGAATTATAGAATCATATAATGCAGAGACAATGCATCATGATATAAATTTTTATGCACACTTGTGTCTGGTGGGTAAGGTAGGGACACTTACCTTAGTTCTAATATCCATATGTGACAACTCAGCTCAAAACCAGCTGAATGAGCTTATAAATTAGAACAGCTTTACTGACAGTTGAGCTTGTAGAGAAAATTTTGAAATCCATGTATCTACCATGCTGAAAAACATCTCATTTCATTATACCCTCCTCCAACTTACATACTCATCCAATTCACCTTTGGACTCAAAGTACACCATTTAACCAAGAGCAGAAGAGTGGGCTTCATTTCACTGTTCTCTCTGAGCACAGACACAGTAGCCTAGATAGACATCACCATGTAAACATGGCGTTCTAGAAACATGCAAGAGTATAATTACTGCGTGCAGAAAAATGCAGCTGTTTTTTTTTATTGCTTGGTTTAGCCACCACATGCTAGTTGAATGTAATACTTAAAGGCTTTGGGAAAACAGAGGTGCTAGTCTGCCACATAGGCCAAAGGCAATTCTGAAGCAGTAGAAATGTGGACTACGGATATTTTATTATTTTTTCTATCTCTAACTTTCATGGTAGAAAGATCAACTATTTATAAATATTTTCTTTTCTCAGAATGCCCTCAGGAACTTGTAAATATAATTTTAACTGTATCATACATTCTTGGTGCTTCAGATGATTCAGCAATACTCCAAGCCCCAGCCCACCTTGTGTCACTCACAAACCTCCACCAGGTGATGCATACAGTATGTATGTACATACATGCAGTGCATACATGGCATACAGAAAAAGGTGAAACTGCCTGCACTACTACCAAACACAAAGCCAACCTCACCACGTGAATTATTTTCTGGTGTTTCAATTGAAGTAAAGAAGCATAAATAAGGATGGCAAATGAAGCTGAGATAAGCAATGTGGTTTAATTCTCTGACATTAATGCTCCCCAAGGGTACATTATCATTATTTAAAATAAATGTAATTAATTCTAATTCTAATCCTGCTGAGAATTTGCATATCAGGAACAGGCCTAATCTGCTCTGGAAAAACGTAACATGCCATGTATCTCTTGGTCACTCTATGTCTAGCACTCCTCACCTTCATGCACATAATTCTGCTTCAGGAGTAGCTGCATTGTTTGGGATATCTTCTGAACAAGTCAAATGCTATACGGTAGAGCTAGTTCAGAAATTTCCTGATGGCTTTTCCAATCCATAAACCAAATTCCATAAACCAGCAAAAGGCTTAAAAGTTTTCCTGACACTTTGTTAAAACTGATAACCACTTCTGAATCTTTCTCAATAACCATCCAAAAAACCTGCTGGTAAGCTCAGGAATTCATTTCTCTAATGTAGCTCTGCCATGAAAGAGGGCTGGAGCACGGAGCTCCCAGTCTTCAAGCTTCCCTATATTCTCACAACTACTGACCAAAATCACCAGTGAGTCATTTTGCAGATTGTGTGGCCGGTCTGCACAACCTGTAGCAGCCAAGGGCATCCCTTACCACCTGCAGGATGCCCATGTAAACTGTCCAGCCAGGACCACAAGCACCTTATGACTCTGCAGGAACCAAAGGCGTGCAAGAACTGTGGCCAAGAAGATAACTTAGATGTTGGGTGCTCTCACTCCAAGTCATCCTGAAATTTTCCAAGTAAAGTCATCAGGTGTTTTCTAAGATCTTTACTTTCCATTTCTGTGGAAAATGTTGGCATTTCTACTTCTGGTCCTAGAAATCCAGAACTTTTGACCTTTGGACCAGGTCTATCATATTGTTATCTATTAAAGCAGACAAATCACCATCATCATAAGAAAAGGAGCACCACGGAAAAGGGAAAGCACCTTCTGTGCAAACCACCTTCCTGTAATCTTTTATGGATCCATTTGATTTTCTTAACATAAGAGTTTTAGCATAGGGGTCAGACAACACTTTTGCTATCTTCTTTATTTCCTTCTAAAGGCTAACTGACTGGCAAAGGCAGCTAAGACCTGAGCAGGCATCTGATGCAAAGGGAAATTAGGACTTGTTCATCTGCTGGTTTAGGCAGCAGCCACTTCAAGGATGGGGTCACCTCACTACAGGGCACAGAGACACCCAGTAATTTACTCTGCTTCCAGCCTATTTTCTGCAAAAGGCCATTCTGCTGTTCCACTTCTGCTGTCTGTTGCACATCCCAGAGGAGATGATAGAGTTGCCAGCTGGCCCTAAGCTGTCTTACAGCCAGCGGTGGCCATCTGGGTAGATAAGATCCAGGGCTAGCTAGATTTAGTCATAAGATAATTTTGGTGTTTATGACCATATGTCTGTGATGGGCATTACTCAGAGCTACAAGCAGTGCCAAAAAGAGAGAGATCAAGATTATTGCGAAGCCCAAAACAATAAAAATAAATCCAAGGTTGAGGAGGGAGATGCACACATTTCATCCTCGCCTAGACATGATTCATCAGTACTCTCCTCTCTATGCAGCCTGAAGAGCTGCCCCAGTGCTTCCCTCCCTCCTCCTCCAGTCTCTCCCCTGTTCACTTACAAACCATGTTGAGCCACAGCTTTACGGCTATGTCACTTTCCCTGCACGCAGCTGGGCATATTGTGCATAATAATTCAAGGACTATAATTATGCTACTGTTAAATAACTTTTTGTCTGCTAATCAGGATGCAATTGGATTAGCTTTCACTGCCTGACCTCACGGCCCCACTACCAGGCCACTTAGAAATACTGCTTCATTTTCATCACAACGTTGATGCAACAAGGAATTATTATAACCATTTTATAGAGGCACAGAGTGATTAAGCTGTTTGCTCAGAGTCCACAGCTGAAGTCATAAAACTTAAAATCCCACAACTTGAAAAACAAAGAGTCATTCATCATCTGTCTCCTTGATAACTCTGATGTTATATGGAAGAATTTCCAGGGATGGTCATGTTCCACTGCTTCTCCAACCTTAATGACCATATCCCAGATTTGGAAATAGTAGAACAAGAGAAGGGCACTATTACAGAACAAGTTGATCTCTAAGCTTAAGAAATACTGCTGACTAATTATACAATAAATCCTCAGGGGATTATACAAACAAGTATCACATTGTATACACTGAAGCAGGAAGGAAAATAGGTTTTGTATAAAGGAAAAATACTTCAAAAGTATAACTATTGCCAAAGAACTACAAATAAATTTATTTAAAGCTATTTATCAGAAATTTTCATAAGAGATTATGATCACCCTGGAGATGTCCTCTTAAGGGAATTTCCATACTTGTCTAGACTTCAAAAAGCAGTACAGAGCAGGACTTCAGAAAGAGACTAAGATCTTTGAGAAGCCCATTGCTTCAAATTCCACCACATCTCACTCCTGCCCTTGACAGTACATATCTTTCTGTAAGACATCTCCTAGCTCAGAAGAACAAGATGCCAACTCATTGTATGTGTTTCTTCTGAAGAGAGCAAGTTTAAACACCCAGACAACACCTAGCTGCCAAACAGAGTCTTAACCCTGAAGAAGCTATTTTCCAGGGAAATGCATTAAAATTGGGCCAGAAGGATCACTTTCCAGATATACAGGTTCTAACTTGAAGACTTCTTGTTGTACCATGTCCAAGGAAAAAAATTCTCTTCCTCCGGTTCCCTTTACAATTAGAAAATATGTGAAATGAGGAGTTACACATGAACTACACAATTTCAAAGTAGCTATAATATAAGCAGAAGAGTCTCAATCTTCCTTTCCTTCCTTATGCTGTATCCAGATAATTTTCCTAGATATTTTGACCCAAATAATTTTTCCTTCTGTTTTTAAGGGACTAACCTTTTGTTTTGTGATAGTATAGCTAGTATTTCAGAAATGAATTAAAAGTTTCTACCATTTTTAATTGTAAAATAGGTACATGAGAGAAAAATATCGTCTTCTGATCGTTTATAGATTCTTTCTGCCATAAAAATAAGAAAATTATTTTGATGTATCTGTCATTTTAAGGTAGTTAGTATTGCACTTGGGTTGTATAAGGCGATGTGTTTAGTTAAACACTGTGTTACAGTGAATAGTGTCACTGTTGGATAGACTTCAATGTTGGCAGTTTAGCCTGGCTGATCTCTAGTGATTCATGGAGGTAAGCTCATTATAACCTCAGTAAGGAAACTATATCACGCAAAGGAACAAAAAGCAAAGGAAGATTTAGCTAGAGTGTCAGGAAAAATTGCTAAAAGAATACAGAATAACTGCATTACATTCTTCAGAAGAACAAGAAAACAGCAAAGGAAGAAAACTGTTCTCTACCAAAAGAAACACTCTTTTAGGATATTTTCATGTATTAAGAAGGAAAAAGGAAAAGGGTTAGATAGATAAAAATTACATAAGCTATATTTCAAGCCCAAGTGAAAAATTTTGGCAGATAGGATAAAATTTAATTATCTCCCTCCCCACTTTTTTGTAGTTTTTCTCTAGGTAGACAACTTTGAACTATTTACGAGCTGGAATCCAGAAACCTCTCTTTATGTCTAAATATCCAGAGAGAGAAAAAATTTCTGGAAAACAACTTCACAACAGAATAACCTAGAAAGCATAATGGAAAAGATACCATAATCACTGTCCTTCTAGTAAGGAGTTTTTATTAGTATTATTATTGTTTGGGGATAAAAAATATTGATACATCAGGTTTATCATTGGAAAAGAATCCCACTTTCTGCACAGTTCCACTGTTCAGAAAGAGGTTCTACAGTATCTGAAGAAATACGTGGCCCAGACGGTGTGACTTACACATCCCCAGTACAAGCTTCCTTCTTTTCCTGTGCAAAACAGTTTTCTTTGCACTCTTTTCTGGCAGTTATGCCAAAACCATACTGTAATCTACAAACCCTTCATAGCATAGCTAAGACCCTGCCTTGTGGTTTGCAGGCTGCTCACTCACCTCTTTTGTTTTTCTCTCAGTGTCCCATGCTTGTTCCTCAGCTGCACAATATTACTGCCAGCCCAAACACCTTCTGCTTTCTGTCATTCAGGGCACTTTCACCTTCTTGGAGACACCAACACTAACAAGGTACTTGTTTGCTCAGTGATTTTTCAGTACTTGGTTGACATCCTGCATTTTCTTGTTAGCTAAAAGTCAGCTGAAAATGATGCAGTTTTTTCCCCTCTCCCTCTTTTTCTTTTTTTTTTTTAATGAACATTTACAAATCTTGACAAATGGCACTGCTTACAATGGACATTGATAGGGCCACCTTTCAGCATTGCTGTGTACAGAAGTGCCCACTCAATCCAGAAAAGGGCATCAATTCATTTTGGCGACTCATCAACTGTTTTTATTTCCTCCCTCCAGTTGGCCGCCTCCTCACATGAGCACTTCTCTTGTCCATGACACAAGACCCATAAGGAAAATCTCATGGCAAGGGACACTCACAAATGAAGTTGTGCTAACGCACAGGCCTTGGTTGTTGGGTATTATCTTCGTTTTCCTATAGGGAGATCAAAATATTTTTACACTACTATTTCCTTCACTTCCTCCAGAGAATGAAAAGTGTTTGCAGGTCTTGAACACATGCATAAGCACTTCTCCCCCCAAGCCCTTTTAAGCCAACCATTTGTCTTTTAATCTTGGATCTTTAATGCAACTTTTTCTTTTTTCATGTAAAAGCAGCCTGAGATGCTGTAACTATAGACCTCAGATGTCCTCAGGAAATTCAAAGTGCTTTAGCTAAGCTGTTCTCAGTTTCAGTAACATGGGTGTTTGGAATTAGCACTTGTCACATTTATCTTATGTTAGAGTGGTTACAAATGCATCACTGAAACCATGACACTTTAACAAGCTGCCAGTGTAGATTAGTACTACCTAGCTTTTACATGGCATTTTAGCTGTGAATCTTAAAGCACGCTACAGAAGATGGTAAGCATGATGCCATTTAACAGACAGAAAAGACTGAGAGACAGCATGGTGAAACAGCCTGCCAGAAGCTGCTCAGGAAAGCAGTTCCTGGCCACTGAAACTGGGGTTGGTAACATCCTGAGCAAGGATGTTACCAACATTCTTTGCCTGCCAGCAAACCTTCAGAAACACCTTGGAGCCATGCACTCGAAGAGCAGGCTTTCCTTGCCATGTTATGGATGTTAAGCTCTTGTTGCTGCAAAAGAGAAAAAGCAAGGCACAAGGCTCCCTACAGGAATCCATTTCCACAGATTGGCCTTCTCCTAAAATGTTTTTTCAGTCAATTTTTCACGAGGAGTGCTTTTCCATTCTAGGACACTCCAGCGCCATATTTTCAGATTTTATTCAAACCCAGTCCTACTACTGAAACCACTAGAAACCTTCCCAATTTATACTTGCAAACCAAAGGAATACTCTACTCAAATGCACTCCAATATGAAAATACAATATATTTCTTCAGCAGATGATTACAGATGATTTACCGAATTGGCTTTTAGCCAGTCACTTTAGTCTGCTGTGCTGTACCATATCTTCCTTCACTAGAGCTTATTGAAGTTTTTTTTTTTTATTAATCATGCAGTCTCTAGCATTAATAAAAGACAGGTTAAGCAGCAGGCTAAAAAAAAAAAATATCCTTTGGTAGAACACAGCAAAGGTACTTTATGCCAATTTAGAGATAAGGTGGCAAAACCAGCAGGACTCTAGTTTTCAAAAGTCAACAACTTTTTTAAAATTTTTATTTCAAAACATCCTGGTGAGAAGGCTGTGCCTTGAACAAACAAGATTCCAACTACAGCTTTCAAGAACGAGAAATCAGTGAAGCAGAACTGAATATCCAGAGCTGAAATTCTTGACTACTTATAGTAGGAAACAAACACATAGCATGCATAGAGAACCATACTTAAGCAGCTTTGAATCCCTATACATCTGACATGTTTGAAGAATACTCAAAAGGCATCTCAAAGAGGACCACAGCACTATCTAACACCTTTACATAGGTGTGTGCACGCCTCAGTACTACCTCTTCTGCCTCAGCAACACATAAACATTTGCTAAGTTTGGAGAAGAAATCAGCGTGACACAGTATAGGCTTTCTGTTGCTCATTCTTTCTAAGCCTTTTTGCACAGTTTGAAGAGCTGATTCATGTTGTTTCAGCCATGTAACATGGTTTAAAAATAGTTGAAGTGAGAATTAAAATCCTACTTTGCATACCCAGGGTACAACACTGAAAACAGAGAGACAAAAGCACTCTAACATCTACTCGGACTTGTAGAATCTACTTGGAATCATTGGACTTTCATGGCAATGGCAGAGTTCAAAACAGAAGTCATGTTTCCCCCTCAAAATTACTCAATATATTAGGAGGAAAGAAACAAGAAGGAAACGAACTTTTAAAGGACAAAAAAAATTTTAAGAGTATATCTAATAATGATATTACGTGAGGCTTCTAGTTTGAAGTTTTCATGCTCATATTTCTCTGTGTAGATCAGTCTTCCCAGTTAGCCCAGCCTCTCCTGTGATGCATCATTTACAGCTCGCAGTGGTTGTGTTCCCCTCCCCATCCCCATGCCCCAGTGAAGCCCCGTCAGCACCTGTGAGAAGAAGAACATGAGGACCCAGAAGACTGTAACATCTGAGAATGAAAAGAATTACATTTTCAACAATAAAAATTGATTTTCTGTGGAAAAGGTAACAGACTTATTGCTAAAAATTCAGATTTTCAGTTAGTCTTAGTTACAACCAGCAAATCCCTTTTTATTGGTAGAGGGCCAGCAGCTATTCTAACCAAATCTCTGCAATTAATCTTTATAACAGCAAATAACAAATTATCTACTTAGATACTGATATGGAAGTAATATATATTTCTAAAGGAATTATTTTGCAAATGAGCAGGTTAATATGTTTCCTGTACTATAATTTTCCATTTACTGGCCTGACAGTTAATGCACATTGAGAGAAAATTATTAATTTTGATGTGTAAGCAATTCTGTCCTCCCCTTGATACTTACTGTATATACACACAAGTGCATGGACTCATTCAGTAAATCACTCTTAAACTTCAAAACCAGGGTATCCAGTATTTCATATTAAGCACCAGCTGTCAACAAAGTAGTGAAGATATCTATTGATATTTTTATCTGTGCATTGGTAATTTTATGCATTTGCTATTGGGCGAAGAGGTTTTTGTTTTGATTTACATAATGTAATTAATTTTTTTAAAAACTTTGAGAAACTGGCAATAATGCTATCCTTTTTGGCTAAGAGAGGAACTCTCCATATTGTCTAAAAGAAGAGCTGAAAACAAACACAACATGAAAGGAAAAACGTGGTAATCAAAGGCTTTAAGGCACATAAGATGGTACTCAAACCACCCCACTCAACTTTATAAAAAAAAAAAAGATAACAGAAAAAACAATAAAAGTATTCACAAGGACTTATTTATTCCAGCAAACATGGGAGTTCACAGCCATCTTATTCCCTGAGCTAATATTTGGAAAACACTGTACTCTAGAAGCAATTCCTAAAGCTCTCTACATCTTCTTAAGACACAGGAGGAAGGAAGGGAAATTTCAGTCAGTATCATAACCCATATAAAAGAAATAAGGTAAATAAAATTACTAAAATGATGCTCCAGGGATTACTATGCTGAATAGATGAGCACATAGGCAGATGGTGGATTTTTCCTTAGAGGACAAGGGTTAAGAAAAAGTGGTTCCAGGCTCACAGGATAACATTCAAACTACTCTCTGAGTTACAAGCTCCGTTTTCCTTTCTAGTTCCTAGTTTCCTCATACTCTTAAGGCTGCTTTCCTCCTTCTCATCCTTTTTTCCTTCCCAGTTTCTTCAAATATTATTAGAAATGGCTAGAAATAAATTATTTTTCTCAGCTGAACTAAAACTTGGAAGCATTTTTTCATAGACAAATGACAAATTTACTCTTCACCACAAAAGGGAAAGAAAATAAAAAGAGTAAATTAAAACATAATTATGTGCACTTTATTTGCTGAAAACAGGTTTCTTTCTGCACTTTTTTTTTTTTAATAAAAAAACTTTAGCACATACTTTCTAGTGAAGCTTAAGCTTTCAAACAACAAAAAATTTAATCATTTCCTACCAATATCAAAAAGTTTAAAGGCATAAAAGACCATAAAAAGGCTAACACAAATCCCACAAAAAACCCCATGAATCCAAGAACTTGCCTTCATGAGAACATAACCATCTAAAACAGCAAAGTAGCCAACAGCAGCCACTCTCCTGCAGTTTATTGCTTCTGATTGCATAAAGAAACCTAGTCCTTTGCTGAGAGTCCTTTCTTGTTCCCTAGCTCTCTCCTCGTTGCCCTTCTTTTCCAGAGCTGTTTAGTTCCAGCTCAAAACCATTTAAATGAAACTTGGGGTAGACTCCAGGGAGTTGCATCTGAGGCTCACTGCCTTTAGGTATGTAGCTCGAACAAGGTGAGCCTCTTTCTTGTTTAGAATTATGTTCAAAACTTTAACTTTTAGCTGGAAATGAGGATGGGTGGCAACCATAAGGGTGACCCTTTATTAATCTTTTTCTTTTTTTTTAAGCCCTTTCCCAACCCTGGTGAAGGGATGCATATGGGGAAGGAAGATTTGTACCACACACATAATGTTCCCTGGGTAGGCACCAGCTCAAAGCCAATGCAATCACCAAAAGTGTCAGACACTGAATTTCGTCTTTCTGGCCTCTGGGAAGGGGTATTCAGCAGGACTCTGTTCACCTCCACATCCCCTGCTCCTCACCTGCTTCCCAGCAAGCTCTTTCCATTTGCAGAAGAGCAGTTTCTAGGCCCTGGAACTTTCTCCTGTTCCTTCATCTTTCATATGAGGCAGCAGCAGGCCCATAACAACTATGCTAAAAACAATTTTCAGATTAGGAAGACTCAACTGAAGCATTTACACAGTCCGCACTCCTGTCGATAATGGGAGTGCCACCTTCCTAGCTTGCATTCAGCTATCATCAAATATAACCCATAAAGTAATTTTTGCATTGCTTGCAACAATGACATTATAATATATATTTCCACTATTTAAAATATTATGTATATTTCTGGTTATTTAGCATTGGTTTTGTCAAATGGAGCTAAACTAACATACACGATCACTATCATCTCTTTGTTCTAAAATTATTATATATTTACTTGACAAAACCAGTTCTTGCCTTTTGCCTTATGTATCTTCAACGAGAAGTACGGTTGCAATTAGCAAATTTTACAGTTGTAAAAGCAGAGCCATATGCATACAGCTTTTGAAAAAAAAAAAGCTAAAATAGTACTGATGCACTTCAGCTTACCTTGTGGAGGCTGACAGCTGTGTAAGATGCCTTTCAACATAGTGAGAACAAGTATTTCCCCTCCTCACTAGTACTGAGTAATCTGGAGATGTAATTTATGATGGATTCACAAACAAAATGGTCAATGGTTCAGTACAAACCAAACATAAGCAGACACATTTCTAAACCTGTCCGTCATGCTGCTTACACAATCTGTTGATCCATTGAACAAATATATGTTGAAAGATTAGTCGGGAGTTGACTGCCATTCAGTAAGATAAATGTATACTAGACTCATTTTCTGCCTGACTTAACACTTAAGGATTTGTATTAAAGGGGAGGGGGAGGGAATTCCAGCCACCTAGTTCTTTGGAATGAGATTACCCTGCGAAAGACCTCACACAGAGATCCCTACCAGCCCTCTTTCACATACTGAACCATCTGTTTTCTGAATAAAATTGCTAGGCAAGTGAACTGGTACTCAAGGAGCACTAATTCTGGCTATTCATTTTTTTTTCTTGGCAAAGAGAAAAAAGGCAGAAGGATGAAGTTGTATGCAGTACAGTTCTAAGTTAAAATCACTAGCTGTGCTGTCATGGTCCTTGTTATACTGTTGTTTCACAAAAGAGTTGCAGGCTATCGAGATACTAATGAAGATCATTAAGTGGGGAAAAGCATTCATGCTCCCTAGGGTCATCCCCTGGCATATAGTAAACATAGCCTTTACTTGGCTGTTTCTTATTGACAGTCTCTCTGAAAGCAGCTTTCCTGGCAGAAGACTCCTTGGGTTTTGCCAGAAAAATCCTTCACCAGAAGAGATACTTCTTTTTGGAAGCTGGGTCCAACAAGATTTTGGTTAAACCATGATTTGTTGAGATTAGAAATAGCATACAATGGGAAAAGAGATTGTTTTATGATTCATGTTTTCCATGAGACCTGGGAAACACTGACATCCCCAGCAAAAAGGGCTACTGAAAGTTTAGGTGGGCAAGTTGGCAAGTTTGACAGGTGTAAACCATCTTAGGTAATTCATCATCATGAAGCATTTCCTTTTTTGACAAACCAAAAAATTCCAAAAAAAGAAGAAAGTTTGGCATGTTTCTTCATAAACTTCTGAGGTGCAATCCTGAATATTTCAGGCAGGTCTGCAACAGAGCCCTGAAGACACTTTGAAGAGATGGTTGATACAGTTGTTTTGTCAGGCAGACCTGGATTTTAGAAACATGGCACAGAAAATGTGGTAAAATTCCAGGTTCACTGAAGTCAGTGGCAACATTTCCGCAAGTTTCAATCTATGCATGTTTTCACAAGATTACAAAAAAAAAGATATCTTTCCATCAGGTGTCCAAAGTTTGAATCCCACATACTTCTGGGAATGTGCCTTACTGTAATGATTCCAGCAACCTATACCAGGTGTTTATCTTGTGCTCCTAGATCTCCTAGCAGAGATAAGTTACTCAGCATCTCAGAGCCTTCCATCCCATGATATCTGAAATTCATTTGTAAAGATTTTGGGACAAATGACAATTTTCTAAGCATCTTGATTCTAACCTCTAACTCTTGCTCCATTTATGACACAAGACAAGATTTGTCAGAAGTAGGCTGGATACATATATATCCAACTCCTTATTCTGAAACACTCTCTTGGACCATCACTGGCACTTTCCACTTGGGTGCTTTGTTACCTCACAAATAATAACAAACATCTTGCCTGCATCAGTGACTGCTTCCCTTGTGTTATAGAGAAACTACTCTTCCAAATATATTTTCTTCCAGAAAGAAGCACTTGTAGTGTTAAAATATGCATAACCTAGGCCACCTCTCCATCTTTCTCCCAGTTTGTTTAATTTACTCTTATTCAAGCAGGTCCTGTGGTCTTCATCACAGCATGCTTTTCTGTTTGTTTCAACAAGCGGAGGCTAATGGAGTGCTGATCCCTACTGGACACTACAATAACACTGAAAGCAACACCTCAGAAACATAAGCAAGCCCATTGTACCAGATACAGCAAGCACTGTCCAAATATTACAATGGTTGATTGAATCTCACTGTTTCTCTCATGTGCAAACACCAGTGTCTGCATATTTACGTTCAAATTCACTGTTGAAATTGAAGCATTTTAGAAAACAGAGGTTGTTTTGCTTAATAATCACTTAATACATATGATAACAAGACCAAGCATAATCACTTTTCTAATACATTTGCTATTACCATGGCACTCCAACCCCACTCATAATCTGTTCCTTCTTTGATCTTTGACTCACTGTTTTGGTACCGTGTACACGGCAGATGGTTTATGGGATCCTGGGTACTACTGTGCTTTATTTTCCAGCTGTGTTGCTACCACAACACAATGCAATTCTGCAAGAGAAATAGAGCAGACTTTGGCCCATTACTGGGCTGTGAACTGTCCTGAGATGATGCTCTGCTGCATGGCTGTTATGATGCATATGGGGCAACACAACTTTGCACCTGGTATATTCAAGGGCGTTCAGTGTGAAAAAATAGCAGACAGCAGCCAATAGCCAGAGTCTGACCTGGACTAACATATCTTCCAAGAGGACATGTTATACAGCTGATGCACTTGTTTTAAGAGGGGGAAAGCAACTCTGTTTCCAGCATCAAACAGCTTTGGTTAAAGCCTTATGTACTTAAGTAAGTAAATGGAAGTGTCACTGTATGACTTCCAATTTATGTATATTTATTAGATGTTTTGTCAATTAATTAATCAACTCAAATTGGGTAGTTCAGAGGACACGATCAATTTAAATGTCATACCGCTCTACAGACGTACTTCCTTATACCTAAGCAAAGATCAGGAAGTAAAAACATACAACCTATTCCCTTTTGTTCCTTGTCATGCTGCATTAGACAACATCAGTTGACTTATTCGTGTCAGTACTTCCCCTGTACGTCCAGGGAATGGTCATCATATTTACTGCAAGCAACTTAGAAAATAAGTTTCTAATTGAAATGAAGGAAAAGATATGATAGTACCTACATACTAAGAACTAACTACTGTAGGAGCTCTTCTCATTGTAAATGGACAGAGTAAAGTTCCTTCACCCTTTAGGAGGGATAAAATAGAGGAACGACAGTGAGTTTTATTTTAAAAGAGATTAAAAAAAAAAAAAAAAAAAGAAAACCTACAAGGTAAGGACACCCAGGACTATCTTTTCTACCTGGTTCTTTCCCAAGTTTAAAAATTGATACTGTCCCTTTACAAATGAGTCAGTGAGAATCCTATTATTGCCCCAGTATATGCTTGTTCTGTTCCATTAGAAATTTGATTTCCTGGTTTCCCAGTAGAGTCACTGTCGGGAAAGACCAGTAAATAACACCTAGAGCTCATCCATGAGACATTTGGATGCAAAGACCTGGTGGGTTTCTGTATTGTTTTTTTACTCAGATGGATTTTTTTCTTTTGACATCACTAGCAGTAGGCATTAGAGTTTCTTTAAGGATCTAATTCTACTAGAATTAATTTGTATAAAAACACTTTATTTAGGTTCTCAGAATTGCTTCGGCTTTAGTCTACTCAGATTAAACAACTAAATCAGAACACCTGCCACATATTTGTGAGTACTTTTGGAAAATCTTTAAAACAAATCAAAAAGAAAATTCAAAACAACAAAAAGGTATAGAAAGAAACAGTCTGGGTACATGGGGAGACAAAGACACCTAGCATATCTAGGACCAATGTTTCTCATTCGATAAGTGAGCCAACCACAATAAGAACAAGGCAGATACTGAATACAATATAACTACAGCTCCCTGTTATTCAAACATCTAGATTAATTCCAGTCTAAAACAATGTATTAGTTATCTCTACATCCCCTAAGCCAATGATTCACAGAGTTGTACACTGCTTTCATTAAAAAACAAAAGAAAACACACACACAACCCCCCCCCCCAACCCAAAAAAACAGGGAAAAAAGGGAGAGAGACAATAGGAGAGAGAACTGGGAGGAGGCTGGGGAGAGAGACAGAGACAAAGATTTGCTGAGCAGTTTAAATCCTTCAGAAAGAAAAGAATCAGGCACTTGAGAATAGTTTGGCAACCCCACGCTTTTTAACCTAGCCACTAAAATTATACTAGAAAAGAAAGCTACAATATGGTTCTAATGAATTCACTGGAGACAGTTTGAATTTTAAAGAAAACATAAACTTGACCATCTGGATTAAGTCATGGCAGATTGCTGAATATTTTTCTTCCTTCAGTCCCACGTATATGTCTAGCAACATCATATTTGGCACAGCAGTAACCTGTGATAGGCTCCATGGCTCTTTTGAAAGCCTGCTGGTACCTACTCCAAACTTGGGAAGTGAAGTCATAATCTTCACAATAAATGATAACCAAGGAAAGCCTCATTTTGTATTTTCTTTTACTTAAGATAGCAACTACTATAGTTCTTTTCTTGGTGTCATAATGTATACTCAGCAAGTAGCATCTATAGACAGACAAGCCAGTATATCAGACCAGTTAGTGTCTAAAATGAGTGCTTTACACCAAGAAAAAAAAAAAGACAAAATGAGTACTTGCCCATAAGACACCTGTTATTCTTGAGCTTGTAAGAGTACAAAACATGCGTAGTTCAGAAGAACTTATTTGAATTCATCCCACTTTCTCTCTCTCATCAAGATAGATGCATATTCCAGTTTTCATCCCTACCCAGCTGAAAGGAGAAACAAACAAGCTATAATTTTTATATTAGAATTAACAAACAACAACATAAAAATCAACAAATACAAGTACACAGAAAGGACATAAGAAGCAATGAGGGGGAAAAAAAAAAAAAAGGTTCAACAGCTACTGAAGTAGCTCAGTTCATACAGGACAAGGTACTTACTCTTCCTAAACTCAACAAAATTCTGTACAACTTACTGCCAGATCAAGTCATCTCTCTAAAAAGCCTTTAATTTTCCTTCCTGGAACTGGCAAACAGATTTGCCAGCTGCCAAGAGCAGGAATTTTACAAGCAGTCCCTTACACTGCACTACAAAAAGACTTTGAAGCTTCAAACACACTTAAATGCAACTTTTCATGGATAACAGAAAGAAATCCTGTTTGAAATACAGGAAGTCAAGACTCAAAGTTTTGCCCAGAGAAGGAATCCCACAGTGTTTTAAAATACCTGATTCAGCAGAAGGTAAGCAACAGCATGAAGAATGTATTTATTATGTCTTGAGAACACAGCACAGGTCACCCCTGTTTTCTGTTTACACTGCAGTGACCCTTGAAGCTTCTGAAGCAATTTGTTCAGCTGTGTCTACAAGCCACATTATGTGCTGCATTTCATCTGGTAGGACACATTTCATCTTACTGTCAATATCCACACATAGTTTTTGATCTATGGTCATTACACTAGAAAAACAGTGTTTCTGCCTCACAGGAACTTTGCCTTACAATTGATAACTAGCAAATACAATCCATGTATCTCGATGCTACAATAGAGTACACGGTGTCTAAATGGACAGGAACACAGTGAGGTTTTTTCAATAGCTGAAGCTGCAAGTAGCTGAATAAGGAGTAAGAGGAGAGCAGCTCTCTTAGGATCTCCTCTGGTCTAGTCCATCACACTGCATCTGGACACACATACATATCAGACTACACCAACAGTAGAGCTGAATCCTCCCAGATTTGCCCCAGTAGGCATGCCCAGAGGAAGATGGTCAGTCAAAGATTGCTGTCTTTTTGAATCCACATTTTGTATTATCACTAGCCAAGCTTATTCCAGTGAATACAATGTTCCTTTAACTGCTCAGGTTATACAAAGAGCTTTTAGGACAACTTGGACACAATAAGAGTACATACCAGCTTTCTAGTGCATTTGCAGTTCACCCAAGAATAAGTCCTTCTCCATAAAGTCAGTGCTGCATGCAAGTGCCGTGCTTGCAGTTAAGGAAAACTCATCTCATCTATTGCATGGGAGGGAGTGATTTATATACTGAAGAACTTTAACAGTTCTCAAGGATGGAAACCACAATGGTATTTTTAAGGTATAAATTCCTTCTTCATATAATGAAAGAGGAAAAAAACATGACAGGATTTTACAGCCCACTCAAGACTGAGTCATACCCATGGAGGAGTTAAAATTACCATTTCTTTTTTCCCCTACATAAGGTTGTCTTTTCCAGCTCCTCTCATTCCAGCTGATTATCACCTTCACTGCTCTTTCCTCATGCCCATCTAGTCTTCTCTCCTTCTACTTCATCCCATTTGTCTCCCACCACTCATGATACACCTTGCTGTCATTAGTGAATGCAAGTTACCACTTGTCTTGCTCCAGCAGGTGAGAAATTCATAATAAAAATTGAACAAGGACTACAAGTGGAACAATGAAGAGAAGGAATACATCCTCTCTTCTTTCAAAGAATTCTAGGGAGAAAGAACAGCTCACAAATCGTTCTGTCCCAGCAAACTATTTCTGCCTGTCAGGACAGCGCACAGCTCTCTGGACTCCACAACCAGAGAAGAGACATCAGTCCTTATTCCATGAGAATAAATAAAATAAATAAATAAATAAACAAATCATAATGAAAACAGTTAGGCACTGAAATGTGTTGTCCAGAACACCTGTGGTATCTTCATTCTTAAGCTATGCACAACTCAACTGGACAGGTCTTACGCAACCCAACTTAATTTTGAAGCTGTGCCTGTCTGAGTAGATGTTGTGCAAGACATACAAATATCCCTTCCAACCTAAATTTTATTCATCAGCAACTTTGGTAAGAACCAGCTCCAGAAAAAGGAGCTTGCAGGAGGTCAGAAGCCCTTATGATTAACTACAACATAAGGATTACATTTCCTCCTTGGTTTTACTGAAGTGGTCATGAATAGAGACTAGGAAGCAAGAACAGATATGAAACTAGATGACTACACTAAATAAATGGGGTAGTTTTATGGGACAAATACTGGAGAAGTGGCTGAAAAATAACTAGATTTTAGCAAAGGCTGGCATAGGTGTATAATTGAGGAGACCTGTGGTAGATGTGCATGTGTTATGCTCCCCTCAGTAGAGCAAGTAGGTCTACTACCCTAAGAGAAAGGCTTTTTTCTAATTGGTTGGTGGGTTTGGGGTGGGGTTTTTTCTAATAGATTTCCCACTGGATGCCTGAATTGGTAGTTAGAAGATGACCTCCCTCCACCCGCAGCAGGAAATCAAGCACATATTGATTGCACAACATGACATTCATTGCAAAGCTAACATATAACAAAACAGCTCTTTCTTCCAGTACAACAAGATACTAAACACTGTAGCCTCCTAAGCTCCCAAACCTCAGAAGATTGTGATTTAATACCATTTCTAACTAGTTTCCTCTAAAGAGGCCAGTCCTGATTTACAAATTCATGCAGAATAGTTCAGCAGCCCAACCCACTCATCGCACTTGTTCTTCTGTATTGGATAAGAGAGAAATGGATATTTTGCTTGTGTGCAATCCCAAGACAAATAAAAATCAAGGGGAAAAAAATGATTACAAGAGTTACAGATGTTAGGCAGGCCTTTCAAATCCTCCCCGATTAGAGACATTGAAAAAAGAAATTCTTCCTTTAAAAAGCTCAAAACTGCAACAGAAAATAAATCAGTAAAAGTAAGACCAAATTAAAGTTCTTCTAGAAGGAAAAACTTGATTGCTGTGGGATAATACTGTCAGACAATTGCTTAGAGCTGAAGCTGTTCTCATTGTTTAATTTCTGGTTTCTTTCATTTTGCTTTTGTAACATGAGTTTCTTCACATTGGCATAGCAGCAAGCTACCTCCCAAGGAGCTGGAGAGATAGTCAAATAACTAGCAATGTTTTACTTTTGATTGAATATCTTGCTTGAGGCATATTTTCAGGCTTTGGATGAAAGCATAGGAAATTGCTATGATAAGCCTCAGACTTTAAAGTAGTACTGTAGTGGGGAAGACACTTTGCTATGGCACATATTGTGGAACATTTCAAAGCAAGACAGCAGAACACTATTCTGTTACTGACAGAAGAAAATTCTGTCACTATATATGAGATTAACAGAACCCACACAAACATAAAACCCACTTTTAAGGACTTCTATAGTACTAGCCCTAGAAAAGCAACAGTGATTTTAAACAATTTGATGCAATTTTCTGTATTATTTGTCAGCTTGAAAAGATTAGAGAGCAAAGAATTTTCAGTAGGATTGCCAAAGGATTTTTCTTTTTTTTTTTTGGAGGTAAATGCCATACAATGTTCAGCATTTTGTGACACTGGCCTGTATTAATTCCAAACCAGGAGCTATTACTGTCAGATTATAGTTGCCTGTGCTGCAAAAGGCAAAGGCTTCGTCTAGGCAAATACCTCATCTATTTTCTGCCCTAGATCCAGGTTCCAAAGTCTCCAGCTTGACTGATCAAGAGTTAATCATCAACATATTTGCACTGAGAATTTTCAGTCTTTTCTAGATATTGTGTTCCTGAAGAGGAAGGCAAAATTCCTTACAAGTTTTTTTCCTGGGAACAGAGAAGAGGACTTCTAATGGTATCTATATACAGCCTATTTTCATTAGAACAATTACAAGCAAGCTGGCTTAAACCAGAATGTTGAAGTCTCTGCTAAAAGCACATTACAGTTTAACCACAATGGTTAGCCATCGCCTGGTTGGATAGGACCATTTCTCAGGAACTTATCAAACACACAGATAAACATTTGCTTGCATATTTGCTCTTCTACTGCCTTCTTCCCAGAGGGTACTAAGGGAAAAACCAATAGTGTGTCCTGGTTTTGCTGTATTTGGTTTGATAACACAAATGTAATATTCTACCCAGATCTCTTCAATCAAGTGTAAAGTCTTGGCTTACCTTTCTGGTGTTACATCTTCATTGCTGCTCGAGTGTGCTATTTCTAATGTATCTCCATTTCCTCTGTAAATGGAAAAGTCTTCCCTGCTGGCAGAAAAACTACGTTCCTTTCCATCCAATCCACAGTCACCTTCCTTTCCAGTAAACAAGCCCCAGATAAAGCAGTTCTTCGCCCTGGCTGGAGAGAGGCAGCAGCGCCAGGGTGTGTAGTTCTTTCCCCTCAGGTACTTCAAATCTGCTGCAGAACAGCTTGCTGGAGGGAGGCGAGGGAGATAAGTTGGCTGTTAATTTATTGAACACTCCAGAAATGGAAGCAGCCACAACAAGCCAAACACTTGATGTGACCCCACAAACTCCTTTCTTCCAGGTCTTTTTCTTCACTTGCCCCTGGAAAATCTTGGATGAGCCAGGACCCCAAACAACAAATAGTGATGGGGTGAATTATTTATTCGTGAATTTATTCCCCAAGAGATTTATTTATACTGCATCTTTTGACTCAAATTCCTACTGCACTCAGCCTCCTCCTCTAAATTTCCCCCAGCAGGCCCTAAATGTCAGTCCACCTCCCTCAGCTCCCCATCTCTCAGCTCCTTGGCCAGCATCCCAGCCCCAGCCCCTTCCCTACACGGCACTGGGGCTGGCTGGGCAAGCTGGAGTTCATGTTATACCCCACCACCTTGTGCACATGCTGTTGCTCAAACACCCCCCTCCACCAACATTACAGGGGCTCCACCAGAACATGGAACCTGGGCCCCTCCAAACCCTTGGCAGCCCTTTCCTTGGGGCCATATGCTTCACCAGACTCTCCCACCCCACAGCTGAGTCCTAATGATGAAAACATGGTCAAGTGAGGCTTTTCTCTTCATCTTCGCTCACTCCTCCCTATTTCAACCTGACGCCCACCCTGTCCTAGAACCAAAAGCCCTAAGAAGGGCTGTGGTCATGCTATACGCCTGCTTAGTACCTTTCTGTAAGTAGAAAGCCAAATTTTTGTTTAAATATGAAGAAAAGGTTTGGGATATTTCATAGAAAAATAAGCTATTTGGCTAACTGGACCAAGCATTATTGAATTCTCTCTCATAGTGTCGTACTTTTAAGAGCAAATGGTGGGGACTAGGTTGGTTTATTCAGAGCTGGAGTATCAGAAAGGTACAGTGCAGAAGAAAGGATATTTTGGTAGCATCCAGGAACATTCAGATCAACAATTTCATAAAAATCAAACACCCAGTGGAAACCATTGATGGAGAACTTGGAAAAAAAAAAAAAAATTAAAAAAAATATGAAATTGTTTCAGTTAATGACTAAGAACATGATTCTGGTTAAAAATTTTTGCTGGGCCTAGAAAAAATGACACCAGCAAAATATTTGGCATTCATCAGTATACTGCAGTAAATTAGAACCATTTTATGACATTTGGAATATTGGAAATTTGAACAAAGATGGGCAAAAAGAGCTGTGATTTCCTAGTGTGCCAAGTGAGAAGCATTACACAGGAAGATATAACTAAAAAACAAAATAAAAAAATAAGTCAGGCTGATTAAAGAACTCAGATTTTGTTTTTCTGATGTGTTATTGGCTGTATTTATGCAATATGAAAAACATGGCCTTACCAAACTCAGACTGACCAGAGTTTAGACAACAAACTTTCTTTGAACTAATTACAGAAAAAAAGAAAGCAATCACAGTTTAGTGCCCTTTTGCTGGAGTTCACAAACTGTTACACGATGAAGGGTGCTACTTATGGCTTGCACATCTTTCCTAGTCATTAAGTGTTGGCTGAGAACTGTTTTTTCTGAATTGCTTTTCCCCACCAGCCCTCGTTTAAACCATCCAACTATCCAGAGCAGCATTTAGTGTGCTCCAAATCCCTCGCAGCGCAGTCTGAATTTTTGTTCTTTCCACAACAAAGGAAGAGCTTGCAACTTTGAATTTATGACAAGAAGCTTCTGCTTTTCACACAAGAATGATTTGTTACCTCCTTGCTCTGTGTAGTGTGAAGGCTGAGCTTCATTAAAGACAAAGTAGTCACACAGGTAACAGTGTTCATAATCCCATTAACCAGAAGAAATGAATATCTGCATACTATATCAACTCAATGTGGTTAGTTTGTTACAAGACAAGGCAAATTAAGTGGTTAGCTGTCCTCTACACAGGGCAGATTTTGTGAGTGCTCTAAATGTTCTTTGCTCATTCTGAATAAGTATTGCACTATACAAAAAACCCACATTTGTTACTAAATGTCAAGGTTTATTTTGAGAATGCAGTTAGTATGTAATACCTTGGAAGATGAACAGCTATTGTAAATACAGAATAAAAGCTCAAGCGCCACAGCTCTTCTGTTCCTGTATTTGTGTTTTACAAGAAAAGACACACAGCACTAAATGGCATAACTTCCATAAAAGGTGCTATAACTAATTTAGAAAGACAATCCCTCAAAAAATTAGCATTTCAGATCGACATACATGTGCATGCATGGTCATAAGAATTCAAAACAGAGGCCCAGAGAGCCCTGTAACATGAAGTGCTCTTAATCCCCTTCAGCTGTGCTTTGAACTATGAGCAGTACCTGTTTTGTCATGCTACCCTATGCTCAGGTCCTCCGCCTCAGCTCCATAAGGCAGGCCACTAATTTTCTCTAATCAGTTGCGTGAGTGTTAACAAGCCTTGTCAGCTCATTTACATCAGTGGACACTAATACAATAGGAAATGAACGTATTGATTTCACTCAGATCCCTGGGCAGCCACCAGTTGCCAACGTATATCAGCTGAGTTTGAAAACAGTGATGCTCTTGATTGCAAAATGACTTTTTCCCTGCTGCTACTCTCCCCATGTTCACTTCTGATCAATAGATCATTCTGATTCACAGACACATCTTCCTCAGGAGGCTTTGAACCAGCTAAGTACAATTGCAAGCTCAAAGAATTTATTTTTTATGTTGCAGACTAATTCTACATATCCCCTCTCCCAGGATTCATGGAAAAGTTGACTCTTTTATTGAAAGGCCCTATAAAATTGAGGCAAAGTACAAGATTAGAAAGGTAGCTCTAGTAGAAATGACAGAGGATGAAACTCATTGATATCACATCACAAAGAACACATGGGAATTTGTTTAAACAAGACAGGGGTGAGTTTCCTAGCTGCAAGGAATGTAATGCTAAAATCTGTCAGAATTAATGTGTATCTTATGACTTTTAAACTCAGCAATTACAGTATAAATCAGCTCAATTTCACTGTAAGTTCCCCAAAATCAAATGTTTGTTATGGATATACATTTACAATGAAACAGCCAAAGAGTTGTTCTTACTCAGACTCAGGCTAGACCAAGCAGAGGCAATTACCCTTTTTTTTTTTTTTTTTTTTTCGGATTAGCTTCATAAATTATCTTTCAGTTTTGTCACTAAACCCTTGAATTTAATCTGTACCAACTTCATTTAAATACGCAGTGGCTTTTGCCCATCTGTACAACAGAATTTCTGCATAAGGCTCTCACATCTCATCTCCCATCTTCCAATAGGAAGGAGTGAGGGGCAGCAAAACCTGCCACTAATGCTTAAGCTTCCTGGAGCAGGCTGACTGCAAGCATAGCTAGGATAATAATTTGTACCCTCCTTCAACCACACATAATACAGTCTTTATTCAGCAGATAGCAAAGTCGTTTCACACCATGCCAAAGGTCAGCTTTTGCTGTATTAATAGCTGCTCTGGGAGGATCTGTGTTGTGCTATCCTACATTTTTTCCAGGGCCTGGAGATGCAATTTCCTACAATCTGCAGGCAATTTCCCACCAATTTTCTAGGGGAGCTAATAGGCTGTGACAGGAGATGGAGCTAGCAAGCAGCAGGCAGCTTCAGAAAAGACAAATTGCATCTCTGCCACCTAACTGGGCAATCTAGAAAGACGGAGTTTATAGCTTTGTAGTGCTATTGGGCCCCATGCTAACAGCAAATCATTCAAGCTGCTATCTGAATTTCATATTCTTTTCCTTCTGAATTTGTTATCACCACATATCACTTTGTAGCACTTTTTCTACAAATGACAGTTAAACACAGATCATGTATGATTACTAGTTTAACTGCCTTTTAACTAGACAAGCCTTACTAAATGCTATTCACACTCAGAAACAGAAATACACAGTCTCACTGTCAAATACAGTGATATTTTTGATTATTTCCATACTTGTCAAGGTACAAAGCAGATGCCTACAGCAAGGGATTGATTTATAAGCTAAATTCAAATGAATCACACAGTGCAAACTATAGGAACATTTAAAAAAGCCACTAGTGAGCACACCTGTTGTGGTAAGAAAGTCCCACTGATCATATACAGTACAAAATGAAAGCATAATAAAAAGCCAAATATCACCAGTAAGTTCTTCCTCTACTCTAGCAGTGCTTGAAACCTAAAAAGTTAAATTCAACAGCCTATGGTCAGTTCAATACCATCCATACAACCATTTTCCTTACAGATTTAAAATTATTTAAAGTTAGCAAAACTAGTAAAGCTCTAAGAATGTATCACCATATCCACTTTAATAGAAATGAAACTGATTTAAAGCTGTTAACCCTCACCTAAAATATAAAAAAAATAATAAAAAATTAAAGAAAATGATTCAAAGGCACATAATGCTAGCAACTATTGCAAGTTATACCTGTCACTGTACTTCCCCTTACTATTACAGCAAACACAGGGGATAAATACTGTAAACACATTCTATTACAGAACCCTGTATATCTGTAGGTTTTTCTTCAAAATATAGAAGAACAAGTTTCTGAAGGCATGGAGATTATTAAAAACAACCAACAATATTAATGAGATTATTATAATTAGCAAAATTTGCAAGGTTAATATTTCCCCTCCCCCCAATAAGATTAAATTAGATAGAGTAAAAACAATCCCACCTAAATTATTGCTGTCCACTGGGAGACAAAATTAGTACTGAGATGTATAAAATCTTACTATAATTCAACCCTAAGGAATTTTTTTAATTACTTAAGTAATGAAAAAAATGTAAAATTACAGTGAATAAAGTGTTGAAATATTCTAACATGCATTTTGAAATTCTCACATTTAAACCACTTGTCATTAATATCCCCATTTCATAGCTGTGGTTTTTAATAAGTTACAGCTAGATAAAATACTGAAGAACTAAGCAGAATTATAAATAGAGTACCAGGTCAATAACTTGCACTCAACAAAGAAGAATGTCTACATACGCAAATAAAAAATGCTACGAAAACCATTCAAAAACCAGAAGTACTTTCTTAAACAGATTCACTGATAAAACCACAAAAGAATATCAGGACTTGAGAATCTTAAATTTAACAAATAAAAATTAATGATTTCTCTACACAAGTCTATGAACTTCTTGAAGTACACATTCAAAAATTCAATTATATCACAGTTTAGCGAATATTCACTCAACTGCTGCCAGAAATACACATCTCATATAATTAACAATCAGAAAGACAGAGAAAAGTAGAAGCATTATGTATGTATAACGCATTAAAACATCTCTGGAGGACTAATACATATTCAGGAGAAAACACAGGGGAGCACAGAAGTAGACTGGTCCCTGTATAAAAAGGAAACTTATTCCAGGAAGTAAATTTAATGTGGCACAAAATTTGAATCACTGAACTCCAAATTTTGTCGCATACATGGCATGCTAGCAAATACCTAACTGACATTTAAGGTCATTTACATACTTAACAGTAGTGTCTGGCTTATTCATCAACAATCAAAAATATATTGAATTTGCAAAGCCATCAGATGATATATTTACTTGAAACCTAATTAAGAAAATACTCAGGTCCAACTGCAAGAAATAACAATAGCAGGAATATTTTTCAAGAATAAAGGGGAGGAAGCTTCATTGTTCTCCAAAATATCTTGCTACAGCAAACCACAAAGTAAGAGTTATTAGCTTATCATAACTGCAGCCAATTTTTAACGTAATGGAGTAATCCACTGTGGATTGCTTTAAGGAAGTTGGACAAACACTGTGAAATGAGCAGATGGATTTTATTTTAAACAAATTAGGCTCACTACCAGAAAAGTAACAAGTGATTTCTAAGCTTCCCAATGCTATGGGTTAACTATGAGTTAACAAGTGCCAAGTGCAAAGTCCTGAACCTGGGTTGGGGCAATCCCAAGCACAAATACAGACTGGGCAGAAAATAGATTGAGAGCAACCCTGAGGAGAGGGACTTGGGGGTGTTGGTTGATGGGAAGCTCAACATGAGCTGGCAATGTGTGCTGGCAACCCAGAAAGCCAACTGCATCCTGGGCTGCATCAAAAGAAGCATGGCCAGCAGGTCCAGGAGGTGATTCTGCCGCTCTACACAGCTCTGTTGAGACCCCACTTGGAGTATCATGTCCAGCTCTGGGGCCACCAGCAGAGGAAGGACAGGGACCCATTGGAACTGGTCCAGAGAAGGGTCATGAAGATGATCAGAGTGCTGGAGCATTTCTCCTATGAAGACAGGCTAAGAGAGCTGGGGTTGTTCAGCCTGGAGAAGCGAAGGCTCCGGGGAGACTTTATAGCAGCATTTCAGTACCTAAAGGGGGCCTACAGAAAAGATGGAGAGGGACTTTTTTTCAGGGAGCGTAGTGGTGGATGAGGGGTAACAGTTTTAAACTGGATGAGGGTAAATTTAGATTAGATATTAGGAAGAAATTCTTTACTGTGAGGGTGGTGAAACACTGGAATCGGTTGCCCAGAGAAGTTGTGGATACCACATCCCTGGAGGTGTTCAAGACCAGGCTGGATGGGGCTTTCAGTAACCTGGTCTAGTGGAAGGTTTCTATAACTTCCATTTATGACCCATTCATTCTGCTTGTTTACTTTTTTAAACTGCTACTAAAATCAGTCCTTGAAGAAAACCCAGCATTTATTATTTACCATTACAAGCTATCATCTCTACTTTCTATGTTAATGACAGAGTATACAAAAGGGATAACGATAACAGTGTGTTTGATTACTTAATCCCCAAACCATGTGTTATCTTTGCCTCTGACTCATTCTTGGCAGAAAACAGAGATAGAAACGAGGTTCAAGAGATACTATGCCTTTGTACTGTGAACATAGCAAAGGCAATCCTTGCCATGCTCTACGCAACACTGTCTAGTGCTCCTTGTAGCATCTCTTCTGAGTCAGCATAACCTTACTGTGGGCAAAATCATATGTGAATTCTTAGGAGAGAAAACTTTTCAAAATTTAAATCTGACCTCAGAAGCCACCACAGAATTTTTCTGTGGCGAGCCAACTACACCAACCATCAATTCCACAAACAATAAGAGTATAGAGCAATGATACTATCTTATCTCTGGGTGCTTGCTTTAGGAAGGGAAATTATTACAACATACACTGGCTGATATTACCTATGAAGATTCTCTGTAGTCTACATATGGCCAACAGTTTTTTGGTATTCAGTTTTCTGAGAATATCACTTTAGCTCCAAGGAAACAAAAATCTAGATTTCTCAAGAATTAATGTATCATAGAAGAAATAGGTTCCTTTGTTTTGAGATACAGCATCTTTAAGAATATTCTGCCCTATGAAAACAATTCTTCATTCATTCTTCTTTCCCTTCATGTTTTCTTGTTGTATTTAATTTATAGGTTCTTTTTTTGAAGTTATGCAAAAACAAAAATCAAATAAATTAACATAGAAAAAAACCCAACACATCCATGTGTTTAAAGCATGTTCAAAGAAGTTTTTGCTGGTTTAGAAAATGTTTAAGTGAGTGTTTGAGCTCTCCTATATAGTTGAACAGAAATTCTGAGTAAACTTCTCTGACCTGTCAGCAAGCTAGACCCACAGGGCAGATTTTTAAAGCACCCAGCTCCTACATGTCTGGTTTCCCTAGCAAAATCTACCATGCTACACTAAGCACTTAAGCTGCAATGGGACATCTGGGAGCACGTTGCTGAAAATGGGATTATCAATTGCTGGAAAGCTGATCTTGAGCTACAGAAATATTCGGTAATGGGAAATGTTGAGAACTGGCTGTGATTTAACTCTCTTTCCTCTCAGGATTAGGTGACTACTTATGGATGTCAAAGAAATGCCTGCTTCCAGTTCCAATACATAGATCAGGTGTCCTTGAATTACTCTGCGGAAACACCTGAACAACTTTATGGAGAAACAGTAGTCAGTGAAATTGCATACATGGAATCTCATTCTAGGTGAATTTTGTAGATTGCATGTTAGACTACCACTAAAATCTGTGTGTATGTATGTTCCCATTCTCCCTTATACCACTGCGTACTCTCTTCCATGAACTCTTTCTTCCATTCTGGTGTTCATCAGGTCCTACACTAAGCTGCTTCATCCTTCCCACTCTGTAATACAAGACCTCTCTGGTAGGACACCATGATGCAAGTCTTATATAGACCTACATTCTCACATTCTTTCTATGCACTTGTGGTAAGAAAAAAAAATAAATCATTTAAAGAGACAGTATAGTTGCAGCCAGTCCAGCTTCTCCAGTGGCTTAAGGGGAAAACACTTTAGCAGTAGTGCGAAATCTGAATTCAGTACTCTTCCTTAGCCTGAAAACATTAAAATCCACCTCTCAATCACTAGAATGGTGGAACTTCCCCATTGATTCGAAATTGCACAAATATAATAGAAAATACAAAGGACTACTCTAACTAGATTACACAATCCCACAGGCTCATAAGTGGGACAGCCTTCCCCCCCCCCCCAAAAAATCGGTTTGTCAATCTGGATTTAAGCTACTTTAGCAACTTAGACACTTATGAAAATTCTACCTGCATCATCAATGCAAAGATGTGACAGAAAAATTACAGTCAATTATTTATACACAAAATCATGCATGTGACTCAACGATAAATTCTACTTTGATGTTTGTATCACAAAATAACACTATAATTTTAACAGTCTATGAACTTCATATTCATTTGGTGCTCCCTCTTCCTTTTAAAGGAACAAAAGCTTCTGAAATGCCAAATGAGTTTAAAAGAATTAATGCAGACAAAAATTCTCTCTTAAGAACCAGTGCTTTGTGGGTTGATATGGAAGTACCTTTGCTTGGAACTATAATCAAAAGGAGGTACTCTGACATACTGACAAATGCATTGTGTGGAATAATATCATGATTTTCTGCAACTGGTTTATAAAAGATTATGGCTAGTGCACATACACAAAATATACATAATAGAGCTGGCAAAGGATTTTGTTCAGTTGAATTGATATTACCACAAAATCTCCTCTTCATCAGATATTGTTTGCACTAACATCCAATATCTCATTTGTAAGGACTCCCTGCTTCTGTCTGGCACTAGTATTTGCCAGAGTGGCATTCAAACATCTCTGAATACTGAGGACCACGCAGCAAACAAAGAATGGGGACAATCAAAGGAATCTTTTAGAATTGTAATTAAATTGACAAAAAAATATTAATTACCTTCACCAGAGTACTGCTGTACCTCTTTTTTTCCATGTGCTTTTCCCAGTGCCTTTTCTGTTACTGCTGGTCTGGGTTGGCCTGTTTCTTCATTCAATATGCAACTATTTCCATCCACTACTTTACCAAGGGGTATAAGAATTTACAGAAGTTTTGTGTTCTACAAGTTTTAAATCTTGTAGGTAATAACATAGGCAGACATGCCAAGATATCACCAAATATATCTTTTCATTAAAAATTACATCTGCTGGTGGAATAGGCTTTGCTGTTTGACAAATTAAAAAAAAAAAAAGTTTCATAAACTGTAAGTGAAACCTGAAACAAAAAAATTATAAATTGAGAGCAATATTGTATAATGTGTTCCCAAGTTTTCAGACCCAATGCTTAAGGTAGGTCTGATTGGGGAAAAAAAGAAATAATTTCTTTGTTAGAACCAAGAAAAATATTGTACAAATATGATTAAATTCATTCATATGCATAAATAATGTCAAACTGCATAACTGCTCTGACTCACTTAGGCATTCTAGAAGCTAAGAAGAAAAGACAAGGTGTTTCATGATTTTCCTGACACTATGATTTTAAATGTCCTGATGGCCAAGAATGTGGTTTTAGTAACAACCACTATGTTGCAGCTTAAAGCAGATCCATTATATACATGTGTATATTTTTTTAAAGTTACATGAATGTGTTAGAATACTTTCATTCTTGGTTCCTCTGATATCAACTTTTAAGAAAGGCAAAAGAACACCTATAACATAAAAGCCAAGGTGACAGCAGTTTGGAAGAAATCCAAATGTTCCTAATTACAGCAAATTTGCCAGTGCTGCTAAACAAATGACCATTGGCAGAGTCAGACATTTGGAAAAACTTCAATATGACAACAGGTTCAGTAAAGTTCAAGTAACCTAGTACATAATATTTTTTTTAAACTTTCATTTTTTAAAATGACATATCACTTCACAGCATTTCAATGTAAAAAATATAATTACTTCTTTGAAAAGCCTGATGATTCTGCTTTTTGCCTCACTCTGTGTGAAAGGAATATGACCACCATCTAAGCTGGTCTGCCATTTTCATACAGACAGGTATTCACAACACGGCAACAGACAAATATATAGATACATACAGATAGAACACTGATTTTAAATGTCTAGGAAATCAGATTATCCTGAATGGTTAACATTTTTCATTTCAAATGCAAAGTTAATTATTAAGTATTAAGGCCATTACAATTCTAGATGCTATAAAATGGTTTCAGTAGAATGGTCATTTAAATTGAAAAGAAAACTGATGTCTCTTCAGACAGGAAATTGAGAGAAAATTTGCCCCTAGATAAGAAAATCCCTATCCAGTCAATGCATCTGTCAGTTAAACTTGTTTCTTCCTAGTTACGTGCCTTTGAAAGAGCAGGGATATAGGTCATGGTCAAATGCTAGCAAAATGAGAAAGCAGCTCTTCACAGATGAGTCTTAACCTGTCTGTCAGTTCGTGTAATCTGAATTATTTGTTCAAAGATATTCCTCTGTTCATCTGTAGTCTCTATTAGCAACAGAAATTCTAATTAAATTAGAGAATGTAGGAAATGAATGACCCTCACTGGTGCAACAGCTAGGTTTGTCTAGCACACAGTGGTAGAACTCGTTAACCTGAAAAAACATAGGCAGAATAAAATGTACACATTCTCTCCTCATCCATTTCTCTTGAGTACACCAAGAAAACTTGATTTGAAGATGCATAGCTTTGGTAACTGGCTGCTTAGCATGGCTCTTCACAGATGTCACACACTGATGCGACAGTGGAAAGGACTCAAAGATTGTTCAGTATGAATACACAGAGCCTATAGCCCTGCGTAAGATGGGACACTCAGGAAAATTAATTCTAATTAATTTGTACAGTGGATTAGTTAAAAATCAAAATATTCCTTTGTCAATATTCTCACAAGAAATTAAGACACAAGTTTAACTTAGTTTAGGTTAATTCACTTCACTTGCAGACCTGCAAGTGTTTTAACATTGTGTAAGCGATCCCCTGTAAAACTCACACTTTTGGTGATTTAATTAAATTTACCTGAGTATCTACCTATAGACAAGACATTAAAAAGGAAATGGTCATTGACTACCACTTCTCCGTAAAATGCAAAGGATGCAGCTTATCTAGCTCTGTTTAATCATAGATATCCTCAGTTAACGAATAAAAGCTCTGATGTACTTGGTTGAAATGTAGTCTCACATGAATTTTGTTCAGCTGGGGGAGAAAGGAGAGGGAATTCATCTCTTCTTCTAGAGGAATGACCAAATGACTTATGATCAGGCACATATCACTGTATCTGCCAAAGAACATATACATGGGACAGCAGAATAAACTTAAAATAAACTGCACAACTTTATGAAATGTTCAATTTTTATATTTACACTATAATTAGTACAAAATTGCCTTTTAAGTTTTCTGTAGCACAAGACAGTATCTACTAGACTTGATACCCTAATACGTCAAAACAACTACTTTGAAGTACGATAAAGGAATCTAGGAAGAGTTATAAAGAATAAGACACCATTTTCAAACTATACATAGTGTTTGCTTTTGCTTCTAAAAAGGTACTTATATCCCCAAAAGGTTTTTAATTTTAAATAAGCAGGGTGGGCAGGGAGGGGAAAGGCCGGGGGGGGGGGGGGGAAGACTGGTTGTTGGTACTAAAGCCTTTACTGTAATAAACTAAATATATTTACAATTTATACAAATGTTTGACCTTCAACAAAAATACAAAAACGTATCACAAGATGCAAAAACAGCAAACAAGTTCATCTGATACACCACTGCTCTACACAGGACAGAATGCAACTTGAACTGCAAGGAACAGAAAGGTATTTATCCCCCATATTCAGGCAATGAAACAATTTGCATGAGGTCACAAAGAAAAAAAAAATAAAAGGCTCCAACATTCTTCAGTAGACGCAGCTTTTAAAAACTATAGCAAAAACCTAGGCTACATCTGTCCATCTTGCCTCTGTGTTCCGTTTGGTCCACGTAGCCATTACTTAGTTGCTGGATGTCGCCTTCAATTTTGAAGAATCGGAGTAGTTTCATGGCAAGGTCTGGAACCCCAATATTTTTGTTCCTTTTTAAAAGGCAAAACCTTTCTACTTCTACAATTGAGAACAATTTTGGCCCAGTTCAACTTCTGAAGTTATATCCCCATCACATTTTTCAGTAGATAACTTCATAGACGGTAGCCTTTTTGTCTCCAGAGCCAGTGACTATGTACTTATCATCCACAGAGATGTCACAGCTAAGTACTGATGAAGATTCTTTGGACTAGAAGAAAAATAGATACATATCACATCATTATAAAAAAAAAAAAAACAAAAATGTCTGTTACTCTGATCTCAGCATCCATTTTGGGTAGATCGCATTGGTGAAGATATCTGAGTCCAATCCTGGGACTCCGAGTGTTCTAGCTTTTTGTTTAAAACCATCATCCTCACCTGGAAGATACTGGCTCCATAAGGAGTTCTCCATGCATTAAGAAGGTTATCTTTCCCAGTACTCACAAACCATTTACCTAGAATATAAAACAGAAGGACTATGAAAACATATGACACAGACATCTGACAGATTTGGCATTTTCAACTCCCATCTATGAAATCTGTTAACTAATTCCCATTATAAAAGCTCTCACCACTAATCAACATAGTACTTTTGCTTACAATCAATGTGGACACTTGTGCTTTTGCATACTAGGAAATCCCTAGACTCTATAAGTCTAGGAAGAAATAGCTTGTTACACACAAATCAATCCTCACAGCAGCCTTTAGACAAACAGATGGTCATTTGTAGATAAGTATGTTTGAATTCATAAAGCAGAGATATTTATACATAACTTAAGAAACTAAGATACTAAATAAGTTTTGATTATCAAATGAGCTATGACCATGTGAAAACTAATCATCAAAGCATGAATTAGAGTCCTGACCTTGAATTCTGTTTTCAGGGCAACTTACCACAGTAAGCAAACTTGAGTGACAATACGCAACTCTCATGAAGGTGCAGTTGATATTTGTCCGGTTTATTTACATGTAGCACTTCTACGTTGCTGCTCTCCATTCCCACAGCTAGCCATTCACCAGTAGGACAATAACCAAGGGAAAATATCTGAAAATTAAACCACATTTACACTGTTGGTGGGTTTTTTTTTTACAGCAGTTAAATGAACCGTGAGAGGGAGAACAGCCAAATAAAATTTAATAGCAAGACTGAAGTTCAAAATTCAAGTGACTAAATAACCCGTTCTTACCTATTCACTTAGAAAAATAGAGGAAGAGAGTAGTGTCAGGCTACAATTTTGTTCTGGAAGGTAAACATATGAAAGCTCCAAACTACTGTGCTGTGAAGAGCCAAAAGGAAAAGAGGGAACAATCTGCCAGTTGCACTTGGCTCAATCTCAGCTTTCATCCTAAATATTTCCACCCCACCGCACAAACACACCCCTCCAAGCTGTTGGAAAATCCAGTTACCTGTGATGTGAAGTCGTGCTGTTGTAGCTGTCTCCCCTCTCTCAAGTCCCAGGATCTGACAGTGTTATCCAAACCTCCTGTCCAGAGCTTGGTACCATCATTAGAAATGTCAATACAGCTGGCTCCGTCTGTGTGGCCCTGGAATTGCCTGATAAAACAAACCAGATTGAATAATGATTTCCTGCCAGAGCTCAAGGTAAACACTGTTGTGGTGTTAGTTTTGGACTCTGTACGTGCATGTCATCTCTTCTGTGTCTGCTGATGGGCAAAAATCAGCCCCTCCCTCTTTTCTGAGCATAAAATACAACAGTATTACAAAAATGTTTTCCAGGTGGCAGAGAAATTAATTGCATCACGGCTAGCTGAACAAACTCGAATATTTCCTATCAGGTTTTGAAAAGGAAAAAAAAAAAAGCTTGTGAAAACATTAAAGTACAGTAACTATAGTTCAAAGCACTAAGGACAACTCAGATTAAAACCAGTGCTGAGGGAACAAATTCCCCAGTTTCAGAAAACAGCTTCTGTATTTTCCTTTGGCTGCAAGTGATGATAATAATAAGCAGCGATATTAATAGGAAGGGATGCAGATAAAGATCCAGATAGTTAAACACCAGTGTTGCTGAGTCAGCAAAATTGCATTCTTTGTGGCAGGAGATCACAAACATCTACACAGTGCAGTTTGTTTTAAAATCTTCTCATTAGTAATTCTCAGCTTTCAGCAACCAGAAGGTCATCGCAAGTTTTCCTTAATCCTTTGGCAAAAGCCTTCTGAGGCCCCTGCATTTTTCATCAGCAATTAGCTTTATGAAAGTCCTATGCCTTAATGTGAAAGGTGGGAGGCAGGGCGGGGTGGGGGGAGGGGAGGGAAGTCAACTAGCTTGGGAATTCGGGGTATGAATCACTAAGTGCTGCCACAGAAAGGTCACACAGCACGTTTTCTTTTGTAGCTCTGGTCTCAAATTTCCACGTGTTATCAATTAGCGAGATCAGCCAGCAAGTGGCGGGAACACCTACTGCAAACATTGAAAAAGCAAGACAGTCATAGATGGAGAGAGTGCACCTTTACAGAGACTGAGCTTGCATAGGGCAAACTGAAGATTTTATATAACTAGAATCTTCTTTTTTGACCTGAAAGTTCAACAGAAAGTAAAATTTGCATGCACATTAATATGACCACCTGCACATAAGTTTAGGCTAATTATTGAAATACAGGAAACTTAATTGAAACACAGCAGACTAAGCAGATTCTTCAGTGTTTGTGTTTGGAACTTTTATAATACGACCTCCTTTCCCAATTTAGGCTCTCTCGTCTTATAATATTGTAAGCCACCATTACTTTGGTAAGCATAAACCAAAATTTATCTTCTAGTAAACTACAAAGCTAGTTGCTAAGTACCATTTCACACATGGCCCAATTTTTCTTTCTCTGTCACAGCACTGATGCTGAATATTGACCTGCCAGACACTTTAATCTTCTACTAATATATTCATTAACCAAAGATCTAACAAAGTATTTGAAAAGTAATTTACATGGTAATCCATTTATTATACTCTTTGCAACCCATTCTAAAAGTTTTAGAGATCAAATTCTCCCAGAAAACTCAAATATCTTTCTCTTGTGAATAACCAAACAGTCCTTTTTGCTTTCCTAAAGAACTGAGGGGATCCACACTTTCAACTTGTAAGTTGATGCTTTTGTAAGATTAATTTTATTACTTATCATTACTAAATAAGAACTGAAAATTCTCTTTATTACTTAATAAGACTTAAGGCAAAGAACAAATCTCAAAAGAGTTCCCTAAAAGGCATGTTCAACTACATCAATCACAAACCTGCAGAAACGCTGCTTGTAGAAACCTGCAGAAAAATCCCAACTAATAGGACCTTTTACACTGACTTCAGTAGGTTATGGACCTTTAGACCCTGAAAGTGCATCTTCCAAGACTACGCTGAAGGTACTAAAACTAGCTTTTGCCCAACTCGCGTGCAAACTGCATTCTTTGGAAAAGAAATACTATTTACTTTGCTGTCACAAACCACTATTCAGGGAGATAAATATTTATGTAGGTGTCCAAAGAGTAACTTCTACTAAAGTTTTCTCTAAACAAGTAATGACTTACCTGACCAACGTCTGATTGTGCAGATCCCACACTGCAATGTTACCATCACTACAGCAGGAAAAGCACACCTTGGAATCAGGGCTGATAGCCAGAGCATAGCAGGCAGGGGCTGAGGATGTCAGCTCTGCTTTTATACGAGGAGTTGGTGCTGCCAGGTCCCATATGGATAATGTGCTGGCTTCCCCGCCAACTATTAGGGTGCATCCATCAGGCAGCAATTTACAAGAGCGGATGTAGTTATCTCTGTTCTGTACAACACAAATCACCTCAGTTATGTTAATACATGCCTGCCAATAATGACCACTAATATGATTCTGACTGCATCCAAGTTTTAAACAGTAGGCTATTTTTTCCATTACCAAAGTACTGAAGAGGAACCCAGCAGAGCCTAAAAGGTTTCAAACGCCTATTTCCAATCACTAACCAGAGACTCCAGCTGCAGAAATTAAAGTGCAGACTCCTGTTGCCACACTCTAGTCTGTTTAAAACCTGATGAATGGCAAGTCTACCATCTCATTACCCAAAAACAGAGCCAAAGTAAGCTTGCATTTCTGCAAGTGCACTCCATCAACTGAGGTCACCAACAACAGAAATATTAAAGCAAATGACCTTTCATTCAGCATTTAGGCAACCCCATAAGAAAATGCAGTTCAAGTCCCATGCCTTTAAGGTTTTGGAGTTTTCTTTCAACTATTGTTTTGCATTCACCATTTTAAAGTTAAAATATTAGGTATTCCCATACTAGCTATGGATTTATGCTGGTCCTTTGTTGTTCAACAAGATTCTTATTGTACTTCTATTATTAGTTTCACATTTGTGATACTATTGCTGATAGAGAGGTACTACAGGGGATTTAGAGGTGGAAAACATTTCAACTTTCAGTTATTAGAATCTTGATTCCTTTAAGTGTATTGGATGTCCATTTCTGTGTAACAGCTGCCAAATTAACATGGTAACAGTTCTTTATGAAATGGAGGATTAAGATCTGCAAGATAAAACATAACAGCATTTCTACTACTACTACTATTTTTTTTTTATTCACAGCAAAGGAGCAGTAAGTAGTGCAGTGGAAATGTTGGCTTAGCCATCCATTATTGCTCCATAACTAAAATAAGGGTAGCTAGGACTGTGCATCCAGATGCATACCTGTCACAGAACAGAATACATATTCAACCATACTTTCACTACTAGACAACTAATGTAAGGGTAGCAGTAAATATAGGGTAAAGGCTAAAAAAACCAAACCAAACCAAAAAAACCTACCACATTTAATTGGATCAACATTGAGGCTAGAATTATTTTCATTCGGAGTATATATTACCATGCTTTACAACACTAAGTCTTCTCAGTTAACATTTCACAAATGCCTGTGCTGCTTCTAATATGAGACACATCTTTTATTGAGTCATTAACTTTTTTGAGTTAGCTTTTCAGCTACCTATACTACCACACTCAGTCCCTTTTGTATCCTGCAGATGTGTAGACAGTCAACCAAAATGTGTAACTTGTGGATCACCAAAAAAATCATAGCAAGACTTAAACTGACCTTGGTACTTGTTATATTATTTCATCATGTGGTTATTACCCTCCTACAAAAAAATAGGTTGTCACTCCTGGTGTGAGTGAAACACCTAGGAAAGTTCTGTGTTGCCCTGCATAACCCAAGCTACATTCCTTTTAAACTCATGCACAGAGATCATCAGCATGATTAGAAGAGAAGGGGGGAGGAGAGGAAGAAAGAGAAGAAAGATCGAGTACACTCTCCACTCAGAAATCTTATCTAACCTTAACAGGTTTGACCCTTAGTGATGATATTTATCCCTAAATAAACCAGCACTGTTCTCTGCAACTCCACCTGTTATGTGTTAAAAAAAAAGACAGCTAAATATGTAAAGCAGGAAACAGAACTGCCTGTTATTTCCTTGTAATATGAACAAAATCCAGACAAGGACAGCTATTTCCTTATTGAGTCTCCAAGGAAATGCTACCCTTCTGAACAAGTTCCTGTTCACTCACCAGGCAGTCCAGCTGAGAGACAGGGCTCTTGTTCCCAGGCTGGCTGATGTCCCAGACTTTGACGCACCCCTTCCCACCTGTGTACACGTGTCTCGTGGGGTTGCTGATGGTAACTGCACACACGACCTCCCCGTGGTTCAGAGTGTTGATCTGACGGGCGTGGCGGGGGATTCCTGGACCGATGAGGGCATCAGGAGGGAAAGGAACTGGCTGCATCTGGCCATCTGCGGTAACGTGGAAGGAGTAGGCTCTTTTGGTGAATGGAAAGAAGAGAGGAAAAAAATTAAAAAAAAAAATCAGCCAGACAAAGTGCTATAATGCAAGAAAAATGCAGTATTTTTAAATTTGATTTCTTAGCAGTCCTTTTTTTATGAAAAATCAGAGCTACAGTACCAAATAGTACAGGCACATGAAACCTCAGAGGGAGACAAGGATTCACAATAGATAATTTCAGCTTGCCTCATCTAAAGTACTCATGCACTGGGGAAGCACTTAAATTCTACCTTAACTCTACAGATCAAGGTCATGGCTTCTACCCCTCAGCCACCTGGATATTCAAAAGATCCTTCAGCCTGGCCAGCAGTTTCCAAGTCTCAGCACCACAAGTCCTGCAGCAGCAATCCCTCACTGGGCACTACTGTTTCAGACTTCTTCCATGAGGCTTGCACCTGTTGCGTTGCAGTAGCACTAGCCAAAGTTCAACTTTTGCTCCATTTCTGCACCTCATCTTTAACATCAGCACCAGCTGTGCTCATGTGCTTTTTTTTTTCCAGCTGGTAACCAGTGCTTTAAACAGAAAATAGAAACATGCAGAGCGGCTGCACATACTTTTCATCAGAAAGCTGATACCATCTTCTCATAATTATGTTTTTGTGAATAAGGATTTTGGAAAAGCTGAACTGCTCAGTTTCCCAAGTATTTTTGGCACTTCTCTAACACCTTTTATTGTCATTCAGTGCATGATTTCAAGTATATGGAAATCAAGGGTTGAGGAAGTGAATCCTAGCACTGAATAAAAGCACTCTTCCTTGGAGAAAGTACATAAAATTATTTCTTCAAGTTCACTCTAACATTTAAAGTCAGCTTTACTCAAGGACCAGGGCTCAAATAGCAGCTAATAAAGGCTTCAGATGCAGGGGATTTTAAATAGTAACAAAAATACTTCTGCAAAAGTCTGCTTTTTGTTATACTGGTGAGCTCCTTTTTTGCTTCTTCTGTTTCAAGCACATCCACAGCTCCAGGTTTTGATGCTCCTGTTACATTAACAGTGTTCTTCAAGAGGCCAAAGTGTGTAAAAAGTGATAAGGCATGGGCATTTTTATTTTATTTTTTTTTAATAATAAGCTATCCCCTCCCTAGTGATATCTTTATTTTTCTAATATAATCGTGTGTTCGTAATTGCCCTCTTTTCCAAACATATCTTCTTCCTTAAAAATCTTCAGTCACTGTAGCTCAAGTATTAGTATTGCATCCCTCTTCCAAGGACCCAACAATAGATAATTCAATTTAATCTTCTGTTCTGAGCTCTGAGCTAGTATTTTCAAAGTATTTTATTGCATGTTTCCAAGTATTGCACAGTTTGAAAAGAAGGAAGAAACAAGATGCCTGGATCTGTAACAGACATCACAAAGCAACTGAATATGCCCAGGAGCAGAGTAGCAGATAATCCTTTAAAAGAGAAGTGGAGAGGTGAAAGAACTCTATAGTACTTTCATACAGAAGGTTAACAGTGGAAACAGTCCCGTATGCTATATCACAGTTTTCTCAGAAGGGAGGGGTAAAAACTAGTTAACAGTAACTGGTATTAAACAAAGAAGAAATTAATAGCGCATATACATGCAATTGCTGTATCTGATTAATGTTTCATGGTTGGACATGAGAGTTGAAAGCCTGGTCAAAGAATATACAGAAACGGAGGATGAGCAAGTACAAAAGATGGCAAAGATTTTTTAATCATGGAAAAATCAGGAATGGAAAATGCGAAGTTCACTCCCTTACATGTATATAAGATGCACAGTATATCAAATTCTTCCCATGGGACGCCTTCTCTTTTTTTGTATGAGGAATTTTTGTATGAAGTAATGATACAGGCTTAACTAGAAATCTGTATCACTTCTGTGAAGAAAAGTGAAGATAGGACTGTTCCAAAGTAGTTATTCACTAAACAGATGAGACACAGGATGGGAGAAGAAGGAGTGGCAATAAGACTGCTTAAGGCTGAACAACTGATCAGGTTCAGGTGCAGAATCCAACTAAAGAGTCCTAGCACTTAAGAGGCTGAAAAGCTGGGCCCCATCCTGGGCTCCAGATCAAAGGCAGTTGCAGAATATTTGTTAGCAATAAGAGTACACAGAACTGCACAACTTTGAAGTCTCAGCCTACCCTTGCTTTTATCATGAACAGAAGAAAAACAATTAAGCAAGTATCAAGAAATTCTTTCCAGCATCTTTAAGATGAATAACCCACTTGTACATGACTTTTTTTTCTAATGGAAGGTTACAGTATAAATGTTCTGCTCAATTTAAAATACCTAAATAATTGGCATTTTGAAATGCTTCTGTGCATACACACAGCTTCTCAATTCTTGCTGAGATGGGTGGGAGGAAGACAATAGGAACATTTTTCAAGTGCTTCAAACATACTGTAGCATTACGATGACTCTTCTATTCTGAAAAGCCAGAGACTTACCCAGTATACTTTTAATCATGTAGAATTTTACTAGTATGTCCATGTTTAAAGTGCAGTTACATAGATCATAAGAGTAGTCTCTCTTTTTTATCATCATGAGCAGCCATTTGCTTCCAAGACTGGCTGGGACTCAGGATGACTGAGTTTGATGGCCTAACAAACAGAGCAGTGATAGTTTCTCACAAGTCAAGACAGCTTTTTCTACAGTGCAAGTTATCAGCAATCCACTGTGTAAAGAAATAGCTACACATTGCCAAATCCCTTTGCCCCTGCCAAGACAAGCACACAGTAAAGTAAATGTTCCTGTTTGCTTGAAGATGTGTGGCATGTCATGCTAACATCGCCACTGTCAGCATAGTTATGTGGTCTAGTAACTTGTATCTACTACGTATTATGGAATAGCTTTTCATTACACATAGCTTTTATTCTGAAAAAAACTTGCACTGTTTGCAAGACTGACACATCCTAGACAAGGGAAGCTTCTGTCTTCAGAAGATCACAGTACTAGAGACAGCAGTGCAAACGACTATTTGCAGCTCAGTTGCTATTGTCCTTGGCTACCTCTGCAACAAGTCACCGTGACAGAGACCGTACTCTGCTACTTCTGAGGACTGTACCCCGAATGCTACAGCTACAAAGCCGTAGGTGTACTTACATATAATTAAAAAATTATTCAATTTTAAATGCACTAGATATAGTCACAGGCCTGAATTCTCAAAACTGACAAGCATTTGCTTGTCTACCCTTAAAAGTCAGTATTTAGTAAAATTTGGTAAATTCTTGAGTTTCTCTTGAGGGGTAACTCTTGACAATTGACATTCTGACACCTGAATTCCATAACACTGCAAAAATGTAATGTGCATTTTGTCCTGTTATGACGATCTTTCAGAGCTGGCAGTGTATGCCAAAAATGGCTGTTCAGCTTCATGACAATCACGGATTTCTGTCTCACTCACAGCATTCTAGTTCTATGAAATGATGGTTCCACGACTATCCATCTTTGGTCAAATGACTGCTAGCATTAAAATAGCCCTTCCTCATGTTGGGCTAACAACTGCAGTGAACAAAGAGAAAGTTCTTATACAATGCAACTACAAGTTAATCTAAAACAAGCTAAGTACATACCAATTAATATACACTTGTAATTAATTATGTATTATGAAAAGAACAGTTACAAGAAAAACTTACATGCCTCTTATTTAGGAAAGCATTCTGAGAAACGGTATACTGTCACATATGATTATAATCTTTCTGAATAACAGGAATATTCTTCTGATCCAAAGACAACTCATCTGTGTCAAAGCAGCACTGAGAACCTGCAGAGCTCCCACACATTACAACATAGTAGGTGATACTAATACAACCCAGTTTCTCAGCTTAAATCCAGTAATTATGGCCCTCCAATTTCCATATAAGTATCTAATGCAAGTATCAATTGACATGCTGAGTAGAGTTCAGAACAGTTTTCTCCTATTCAAGGAAATATTTAACAGAGCAGGTTTCCACACTGCTCAAGAACGTATCAAATCAACTAAACTACCTGCCTGCTACTCTTAAGTACTCAGATTGACATAATGCATGCAATTCCTGCCTACTTAAAGTACCATGCCTTAAAAATAAATAAATAAAAAGCCTCCACATCATTCCCCTAATTCAAACAGAATTCCTTATCTAACACAAAAAGACCCCCACTGCAAAACACAAAGGCAGACAGTTCCTTCTACTGATGACTGCATTTTACTTTCAGCTCTTCTTTGTACTCCAGCTTATATTTAGTTGTAGTTATCACAACAAACAGTGAATACCTGAGAATAGTGTTTCATTATATAGGACAAAATGCCAAGAAATAAGGATAAAGGTATTTGTATAGAAATAACAAAATCTTCAACTTCGTACATGTCAACAAATAATTCTATTCAGAGGTAGAGGCGGGGGATGGGGGGATAGGGACAGGGGACAACCTGTTATCCTAGAATATAGTAAAATTAACATTCCTTTAAAATATCCCTCACTGTACACTCACTGAAGAAGTGTGAAGTCTAAAATTGAAATCTTTCTAATTTTTGCCTTGATGAATTTCAGAACAGTATATTTATTTCCAAAAGCATAAGGAAAAGTTGGTTTATAACTAGAAGCTGAAAGAATTAACTTTTACCACATGAAATCTCCCTTTCCTACTAAAATGAGAAACATATATAGTAAGCTCTTTCCAGTGTCTGTGCATAACACCTCATGCTTCAATTAAACCCACATTTGCAAAAAATACTGAGAAATGTATTTGTCCTCTATGCTACCATTAATTCACAATTTTGGACACCAGAGGACCAATACTGTGGACATAAATCTTACCACTGAGCTTGAAAATCTGTGTTCAGTGCGCAATCCAACTACTAGAAGGTATGGTTCACATTAAGGAGAAATCCGCAAGAACATTAAATTAGCAGCTGTAGAAGACTAGAAGTTAAATAAGCACTTTGCTAGAAAGACTATGCAAAGCGCAAAACATAATCACAGCAACACACCAAGAATTTACAGTACAGGCCATAGTTGAATGTATCAAAACAACAGGGTGCAAGACTCAGGCACTACACGTTGATGTCCAAAACTAGTACTGATTTCGCACCCCCAACTTAAAACAAACGTAGTTATTGATTAGGTGATGGCTCAAGGCAATTTGTAAGGAAAAAAACACCACACCACCCCTCTGAAAAAAAAACAATCCAAAACCAAAAGAGCTGCTAAGAAAAGAATAATCTACTGATGAGAATCAACTTTGAAACCAAGAATATAAAAACTATTTTTTATGCACATTCATACACACATATAGATATCAAGTCCTTGTCCATAAAATTAATTACTGAACTACAAACAGCTGAAGAGAGAAAACAACTAATATGAGAACACGTGTGTACCCCAAAATATCGAAGTAATATGAGAAACCTGAGACTAAAAAGCCTCATAAGAAATAAAAAAAAGAAAACAACAACAAAACAACCTGCTATCAAATGCTAAAACTAGCTTATTTATATTATTAAGAAATTGCTGAAGACACTTTTGACTTTCCAGATTGCTACCCAATTTTTCAAGTACATCTGTACCACCGCAACCAGGGTCAGACACTGCATAGAGGAAAACTGAAAGATCACATTCAGAAACATAAAAAAATGGTAGTAGAGACTTGCTTTGTTACTTGTTTAAATATGTCAAGCAAAAGAAAAGCTTTGCAGACAACAGCCCCTTGATAAAAGCAGGTAGACAAGTAGGAGTGGGTTCTTAAAAGGCTACTATTTTTTTCTAACAAGCTTGTCATTAACAGATCTCGGAATACACAGGGGTTAAAGAAAACTAGGTGCTATCACAAATGTCATGCCTATGGAAAACAAGGAACTAAATTTTCTCTTGGAAGCAGGGCTGGGTGAAAAAAAACAAAACAAAACAAAACAACAAAACTGTCTCAGTATAACCATTGATAAAAATGTGTAGCCGTGAGCATACACATATGGCTAGGGATTCAATAGTTCAATTTGGAAATTCTCTGTACCACTTGCAACAAGACTCAGACTAAAACTCCACATATCATAAAACAAATTCAATGTGGCACCTTAATTGCACTCTAGGAAAAGGCAGATTTTGAAAACAAACCAGGAGTAGTCCACTAGTTTGCATGATCATATAACCCATGTACTTTGTAGAGAAAATATAGGAGACTTGCCTAATGTAGGTAAGAGATACTCAAAGATACTGCGGGTAGCCGATGGCGTCTAGCTAGCTGCAGCAAATCAAGATTAAAACAAGAGATTGTTCTAAAGCTGCCAATGGAAAGATAACAGATCAGTAAGTTTATTGAATTTTAGCTTTGCCTCACTTACAGTAAAGATAGGCAAAGAAGTCACTTCAGAGGAAACGACTGACTCAGTCCAAGTAACGTGACCACAACAAAACCATTACAGAACACATCAAATGAAGTGGAGTGTAGGGACTATGTATCAAAGTAGGTAATCTACAAAGCAGTGTGAATAAAGTGCTGAAAACAGTAAATAAAAAGATTTTAAAAAAGAAAACCACACCAACTGTAATCCAGCTATGAAATACCAGGATACAAAGTATGGCAGCATACATGCACTGCTTTTGTGTCTTGAATACTGGAACAACTAGAACTCATCCACAGAAAATTTCTGACTGAACAAAAATAGGTTTTCATAGCTTATAATACAAAATATTGACTGGCATTACTAATGGAATAAGTCATTAAAAGCTTATGAATATCCTTCCAGTACCTGAAGGGGGCCTACATGAGAGATGGGGAGGGACTTTTTAAGAGGGAGTGTAGGGATAGGATGAGGAGTAATGGTTTTAAACTGAAAGAGGGGAGATTTAGATTAGATATTAGGCAGAAATTCTTTACTGTGAGGGTGGTGAGACACCGGAAAAGGTTGCCTAGAGAAGTTGTGGATGCCCCTTCCCTGAAGTGTTCAAGGCCAGGCTGGATGGGACTTTGAGCAACCTGGTCTAGTGCCCATGGCAGGGCAGTTGGAACTCAATGATCTTTAAGGTCCCTTCCAACTCTAACCATTCTATTATTCTATGATAATATACTTGTTTAAAAGTAAAAACTTACAACCACTGGATTATATGCTCTCCAAAAATATTTTACAAGTATGCCAAGTTCTACTTAAGTCAGCAAGAATGAGTCTGACCCTTAATAAAAGAATGTTTTGAGAACAAAACCTGTTCCTTACTGTACTAAATTTAAATACACCACCATCTGATACATACCACCAACTCACTGAGCCGTCACACTTCAGTAATCTTGTCAACATACCACCAACTTATCTTTAAGTAAATCCAAGATTTAACAGGTTTCTCACACTGCCAACAGATAGCTAAGTCTGTTCTCAGAAGCATGGTGGATAACAAAGAAAATACATTCAGGATGGCTTTCCTAATCTAAGTCTCCTGCTTTCCTACTTTTGTTACAGAAAAAGAGTAGAAGAAACTACACACGTTTTTTGCTTGTAATCTGCTGTACTTTAAAGGATGTTTGCATAACTGACATTACAAGATATCACTAGCTATTAACAGGAGTTTAAAATGAAGGTAAATGGAAATACATGTGTATATAACTTTCACCACAGTGTGTCTTACAACTCAGACAATATCCTAAAAGTAAGTTTCTAAATTTTTCTGAAGCTGTAAAAGGAGAAATTAAACCATGATAGATTGTTAAAGAAGACAGTATGTACCCAGCACTTCTGAAAGTGCACTTTGCACTCCAAAGTGAGTTTCAAAATAATGTAAGTGCCTAGATAGACAAACTACTCTAACTGCAACTTTCTGTTGAAAGAAGACAAACTGAACGCCAAGCATGAAGGGACAAAGAATAGGTTCTAGCAGAGTGTCAAAAACCCTGTTATATTTCTCTCTGCCCAATCTCTCCAGGAAAACAGATTAGTCAAATTTGCAGTCCATGCTCTGTTTGTACTTGCACAGACAAGTTGTACAGAAATACTTAAAAAAACAATCACATTTTTTAAGAGGTCATACACGCTCATGACTCAACTGCACATGGGTAAGCTCAGTCTCAGCAGTCTACCAAAGCCAATTACTGGAAAATTTGATATATGTTGTTTTGGTGAATTCATTTTATTGTAACATCAATAAGACACAGCATCACAGAGGTGTTTTATTTAACCACCTCTCCAGCAATAATTAAAACTTCTTTTAAGTAAAAAGAACCTGTTGTGAAAGTTATCCTACATCTATGCCCCCCACCTGCTGTGTGCAACTGCTTCATCATCCTTTTGCTCTCCAGCTGCACATTTACACAAACATTTTAAAGAGTTTGCTCCATTACGCAAGGTGTGCATTGGTTGCTAAAGTAACCGCTTCAGATACCCACTGTGATCAACAGTTGCAGGCTCTCAGGCCTGATAAAGCAAGTGCCAGAAAAGGAGCTTGTGAGTTTGCACTACACATTTATGTTCAGTATAATACAAAGTTTAATTTCAATATGTTTTTATCTTACACATTTTACCACTGTCTACCAGTTTGTAATTCCCCTTACCTTCCCCCAGAAAGGAGGAAACCAGGCACTACCTGCTTTGGAATACTTTTTTACAAGATAACTTTATTCTCTCTAGATATTGCAGATGTTACCAAAATGTTAAAAGTTACTTACGGTTTTCCCCCAGGAATCCCTGCTAGATTTGGAGGGATTCCAGGTACTCTCATGTGAGGAGGAGGATCAAACCCAACCTGACAATGAAAAATGAGTTAATCTTACACTTGCAATTTCTTATTTGGCAAGCCCCTTTTCTTCACCCCCATGATATTATGCTTTTAAACAAAATGTGGCTTTTACCCACAGTATTAGTGAGGGGGGAAAACAAGATGCTTTCCCTAGGCATGCTTCTGCTAGAAGTATCCGTATATGAATAGAAAACCAATAATGCAGATCATACATTCACACCACTGAGCATAACGCAAATACTCTGGTGTTAGCACAGAGCTAGCTCTGTAATTAGAGTCCATGGTGTGTTGGCATGTAGCCACAGTGTGTCGGCATGTAGGCACACCAGCGTTCTTTAGCTCTGCAACAACCAGCGTGTACCCATGGCAGGCACAGTGCGGTGCTGGAAAGCAGCTTCTGGCCCCAGCTAGAATCTCCACGTGGCTTCGCACTGCATTGTGTGGGAACATCATCCAAGAGATCTCTCACGGAGCTACGCCCCAGGATACAGAGAAATTTGTCTGCCGCTACATACTGCAATTCCACTAAACTTTTATATCCTAAATAAATACATACGTCAAACAATCCAAAGCGACATTCTGGACTAAACAGACTTAGTTTTTCTTCTGAACGCTACAACTGAGTTAAAATTCTTACTGCTTCAAGGAGCGCATATGCTATGTAGAATTTCCATATTGTCACATAAAAGCCCTGTTTACCAGTTTGAAAAAATTAGCCATATCTGTAATAATGAGACAATTAGAAAGTTAAGTCCAATCTTGCAAATTCACAGGTAGGTAAGTCAGTCTGTGCATAAAACTGCCATCAAGCTCACATTTGAACAATCAGGCCACTAGGTTATTCTGCTCGACAGCAGCTATAACTACTACGCTCCATTTAATTAATACAACCACAACAGCAACTATTCTTAACACACCTTACCACTGAGCTCCAACTTTTCATGTTGATTTCCACAAAAAAAACCAAAAAAACCCCCAAAAAAAACCCCAAAACACAAGGACAGAGACATAGATAAAAAGATTTCTATATGCTTCAAGATTAATTTGGTATGTCTGTATGGAACACAGATCTGGTTGAGCAAGAGAAAAGCAAATGTTCACAGCACCAATGAAATGCTTTATAGCTATGAAAACTACATTTTCATTTAAAGCATAAAATAATATTTGGCATTTTTTTAATCAGTCAAAGCACTGATGAAGGTGAAGAAAATAAGAAATGTGCATAAGTACACCAAGATTCTTTGTTTTCAAGGTGCAAATTTGTTTCTCCAGCCACGCAGCAAAGTGAAACACACAGTGAAGTTGTCAAGCCTCTGGCACTGTTATAACTTGGGAATTCAAGTGCTAAATGAAGCATGTAGCTCTTCTCAGTGAACCACAACTCACATGACTGAGATTGCATGCAACGTATGGCCTACCATAGGAGATCTTCCATAGGCAACCACAGCAGCTGCAGCAGCAGCAGCACTCATCTGGGGTGACATATTGTGCAGACTGGCATAGGCTGCCCCTGGACTGGTTAATTCTCCATTCATGCCAGCATGAGGTACCATTCCAAATGGAGCAGGGTACGGTCCTGGTACTGCCAATGGTGTCCGCAAACCTGCAGCTACAAAATAATAAAATCAAGTAATTTTATTTATATATTCCTGCATAGAAGGAAGAAAACAGACCTTTTTTTCCCCCCTACAATACCTAACCTTCCCCCCTCACATACACTGCCAGGAAACATTGCCATAATTTATCGCTACCTCCACCTCTTTTCTTTTAGTGTAAATAAGATCTACTGAAGTCTGAACTTGCTGATTACTTCTAACAATCTCTTCTATCATTACCTATTTCCATTTCTGTAACATTTCCTGTTTACATTAATCTCCCCTTTTCCAAATTAAGCAGTAAAGCTGACAGACATGGTTTACACAGCTCATGTCTGAAGCAACTGTGCTATACCAGCCTGAATACCAAAAGTAAACTTTCCCCTGCATTTGTCAAGATTTACACTGCAGCAAATATTAGTAGACTCAAAGTGCTGGAGAAGATATTGCTTTCAGAATAAGCACCAGAAAATTCTGAGGAGTCTTTTTATATTGCATTCAGTCTCTGGATTATTTGCAGAAAAAGATAAAGGCAAAAGTAAACAAAGAAGGATAAGAGATAGAAAGATATTCAAACTCTTGATAATCCAAACATCTGCTTCTCATCAAGCCTTCTCTTGATATCAAGAACAAAGCAATACATTTAGTTAACATTCACAAAGAACTACATATGTAAAAAAAAGATTAATTTTTGAACCATAAAAACACATGAGGTAATGCATTACCAGCTTGGTTAACCAGAGGGTCCATTGTTGGAGGTTTACCAAGGCCTGGACGAAGTCCTGGAGTTGCACTAGTGCCTGGGGTTGGCACATCACTTCGAGGAGTTGGTGTGCTGGATTTCAGAACAGGCGTGCTGGCTTTTTCATGCTGGTATCATTAAACAAATTAAATGAGTATTATTTTTAATCCAGGCCATATTATACAATTTATCACAACAGCAGCTGGGATGCTGGGCACCTACTACCTAGTCCCTCAGCCAATTTTCATAAATCCACGCAATGCTGACAACATTAACTTGTGAGAGAGAAATGCTGACCTTTTTGATTGCTGACAAAATTAAAATAAGAAAAGAAACGTAGAAAGTTATTTTTTCTTCTTCCACTGGCATGAAAAAAAAAATAAATGCCTGAGCTAATATTTCGTCAGGACAATACAGTATCCATCACCAAATTATTTTAGCTTGAATTCATTACTGTCTTGGATTCACTACTTATTGTTGGACACAGCAAATCTAAGTACAAAAACAAAGTACCACTGTAGTTGATCAAAAAATTGTGGCATAAAAGCTAAAGAGAGTCTGATCCAATTATTACTGATACTGCAGGAAAAGTTTTCAGTAGTAACAGTTTATTTGGAAGAGTTTAACAAAAGCCTGCAGAATGCCTTTGTGACTATATACAGACCGTGATAAACCATAAGCTATTGCTCCAGAAAAAAGTTTAACAATGCTTAAGTGACTCTTTTTAATAGATTTGCAACTCATTTGACAGAAATGTAGGAAATACAAGAAATCAAAATGAAGCAGGAAATGTTGCTGATGAGGAAAGCTGAATAATAGTATAAAGGTCTGGAAAAACAGTCTATTTCAGGTTCAAATGTTTAAAGCCGTGTATTTTCTGCCACCAGTAGCTGGTGACTTGCAGACTTTGCAAGAACAAAGTTAGTCTTTGAAAAAACATGTATCTGGATAGCAGATTGGTACCCACCAGACTCATTTCTTTGGATTTGAGGGAAGTGGAACTTGCTGAAGAGGCTGTAGATGCTGGACTGCTAGAGGCATCTTTCTTCAGCAAGCGGGTTTTATCTATTCCGTTTTCACGTGGTGAATGAGTGGGACTTGCCCTGGGGGAGGAAGGATCCTAAAATAATAGGAAGGGAAGAACAGCACAGAACTGTGTCATGGGTTGGTACACAAACACCTTTAATGAGTCTATGGGAAAAAAACTAGAAGAATTTAAGCAGCAAGTTCAAATGATAAGACATTTTGTTATCTCTATAGAATAAAAGTTGAAATCCCTTCATCAGTTTAGAAACATAAGTAAGTTCATATCATAAGCAACACGGTTTTATTTTACATTATGTGTAATCAGAAACTGGTTCCAAGCATAGAGCTTGCAATCTAAGAATACCTAAGTACAAACTACGGCACATGGTAACAGCAAGAAAGACCAACAGTAACCAGGTTTCAGTAACCAGAAGTAATACGTGGTTGGATTTATATAAACCAGACAATTTCCTACATTATTGCTATGTTAAAGAATAGTAAGTTTGTTCTGTTTTTCCCATGTACATTCTCCACACACTGCTAGTGACAACAAACATGTCAATAACCTCTTTTAGGCCATACAAACCTTCCTTATCGCTACCTTCAGAAGAAGAGATAAAGGTGCAGGCTTTATATGCAATAATATATGTACCATCTGCAATTGCCTCACTACTTAAATCTACAGAAAAAACTCAAATCACCTCTCAGGTGATTATCTTTCTCTTGTCCAGAGGCACTCTCCGCATTTACCTTAACCTGAAATAGCCAGCCCAGCAAGCTACAATGCCATCAGAGCTCTGCAGGTTCTCCGTGTTCCTTTGGCTCATGAGAATAGCAGCAGGGAGGAAGCAGTCCTCACAAGAGGGTACTAAGTCTACTGATTGATTATCGAGCACTTTCACTGTAGGGCTTCTGAAAGGATTATTGTAATTCCTAGTTGGATACCCATTTTTCTACTTGGCTGACATAATTTGGGCATTTGGAGCTGCTGAAGACACTTCTTCTCTGTCAGCTTCTCTCCCTGTGCTTTTCACAGAGCAGAAGAATCTCACTACCATATTCAGGCTTCTTAATTCTCTTCGTTGTATGAAATAAAAGATGAAGGAAAGGGAAGGCCTGTCCCTTTATCTTGATGTCACTGCCAAATCTCTGCCCTGGAGAAAAGAAGTGGCTACAATTTATGAAAAATTTTGTGAACTGACTGACTTCATTCTGACTTTAGCTGACCTCATTCTAAAACCCAAACATTTCTGGAAAATGCTGCCTTTAACTTAGGACAGTACAATACAAGTAATTTTTAAGGTACCAAAAATGCTTTTAATAATACTCCTACTATTAAATACAAAGTTAGGTATTGTCTTCCTTTTTCATTTGAAGACAGTAGTTTGAAACCCTCAGCCCTCCACCTGCATCTCACCACAACTCTCTCCACTACAGAGCAGCTGTGTCACATCAGAACATAACCACAGAGAGAAGAGACGTGGACAAAGTAGTAGATGAAAAAGCTGAGAGGGCAACCAGAGAAAGCTCAGAGGAAGACACAGTAACTGCAGTACTAACAAAAAGGAGAAGGTGTGAATATTTTAACATATCCACGCAGAGGATTCTGTTTCTTCTAGCATCTAAATGCACTTTTCCTTTAACCTTTGGGCAAACGTCAAGACTACAAAAATGAAAAAAGTTACCTCATTGGATACATCTACAACCAAGTTATCGTCACTCTTGTCCCCATCACTGTCCTATTAAAAATAAATAAATATAGTGTTCATTTCAATTAGTACATTAAAAGCCCAGAGAGAAAGACTACACATCTACTCAGACATTTTTGGTTTTCCTAAACAAAAAGCAAGCAGCCTTTCATTACTTATTAGTAATAGGGTAAACAATAAAAACAAGAACACACCTTATTTCTGCTTCAATAATAAAACTCAAATAAGGTAGAACTAGTTGAAAGGTGGTGGTCTCACCATCAGTGCAAGATGGTCCAAAATCCCTTCTTATTACCAACATAAACAGTTTTATCACTACTCCTGAAAGAGAAACTCATTCTGTTCATACTCTGATCTTACATGTTAATCTTACAGAAATTACTGCTTGTGCATACCTAAAAAACTAAAAAGTTGCAGAAAACTTGAGTCTTTTGACATTTGTTTCATGAATCAACTTCCTCAAAGCAACAGGACAATTTTTCTCCTTTTCCAGAAAGGAAAGTTTTGAAATGGAAAGCTCTGGGGAAGAAAAAGCCTCAAAAAAGCCATAGCATTTCAACATTTCTACCTAATAAATCCAAAATACTTTTACATTCCCAAACTGAAATGTTTTATTGTGGCTTGTCAAGCTGCATTTTCACTGTTTTACATAAATCTGTGTTCACCTGAGCTGCTCTAGTGCCTCATGATAGTTGTTACTCAAGTGTCTTCTGGTCCCTACCTCCAAAATGGGCTGGGATGTCCCAGTAGACACGTCCTATGATAAACTGTGGTCTAGTGTTTTCCACAGTGCACCATGATGGTTCAACCAGAAGGTTAGTCTTGACTCAAAAACAAAAAACCAAACCCAAACAAAAAATATGAACAAAATATCAAGTGAATGACAAAAATTAAAATTTTCATGTGGGTAAGTTTTTTCCAATAACAATACTTTTAGGCAAAAACTTTCTAGGCAAACAAATCAGACACACAAGATTGGTCAAACTGTCCCCCAACTCTTGCTTTCAAAACGTCTGGACTATCACACTTAACGCTGGCAGACAGAAAGTAAAACATAGGTTCCTTCCACTCACTCCAGGCCGTAAGTGTTTAAAAAAAAAAAACAAAAAAAAAAAAAAAAAAAAAAAAAAAAAAAAAAAATCCCCTAAAAAAACCCAACAGATAGTTTCAACCCTTACTTTCTTCTGTAGCAGCTGAATATTGCTGCAAGAAATACCACAAACATAGCAGGGACCCAAGAGTGTCACTGAAGACAGAATGGTGGCTCTATTTGCCACTCAGGAAGCTGTCCAACCAAAGGGTGCAAAAGGAGAAGGAACGAGAAAGCTTCAGCCCCAGTAGTCTGCCACCTCTTGAAAAGTATGAAGCACCCTGAAGGCAAGAATAGGTTAGAACACATTTGAGCATATGGGAGCACAGTAGGTGGGACACTTGTTCACCAGAAATACTGCCCTTGAGGAGGGCAAAAATATCTGCCAAGCAATGATTAAGCGCACTCCACTGACTTTGTCATCTTGAGAAACAGAAATTTACTGGGACTATCAAAGGCATCTCCTATTGGAACTATTAATATATATCAGAATATATATATATACACACACTTGGAATATATATAAGAAGATTCTCCTCACTAACAAACCCACAGGTTGAAACTATACAGGTCCTAACATGAAAATTAATCAGAAGTCAAAAAGAAGAAAAAATAAAGTTGCATTTTGCATCTTATTTCCAAAAGCAACAATTCTTACAACTCATTTATCTCCTGTCTGACAAAAAGCAGTAAAATGTAAAATGAGCTCAAAGTCAGCAGCTCTGTGTTTGCAGAATCGGGGAACCTTTAAAAAGAAAGATCTTCTTCCAGATTAGAGTAAATTTGGGACTTTCAAATATCCTTGTTTCCTCAATTCTTTATTTTGATGCTGCCTTTATCTGTAAAGCCATTTCAAGCAAACAGCACCACACATTTAAAATGTGGATTAAGACAAATTGCTTCTACAGTGCAATAATATACTTTCAATTTCTTTCCAGTAGAAAATGTAAGAAAAACAGGCAAGTTAAGCTTTTTCTCCCTTTTTTTTTTTTAATATCAAATGTAGCTTAAGAAACACTTACTTTTCAAATATTTAAAATGAACAATGCCCACAGAATGTCAAATCCTCAAAATTGAGGGACTAACATGGGGAAGTTTGCCAAACACTTTTGTAATCAAAACAAGTTTATTAGAAGGTGGTGGAGATACAAGTTGCAAAGCTGTAACAGTAGTATAACACCATGATGTGCAGAAAGGGGACAGTAACCTCATTGACTGTGAGTAGCCCCAGGGATATCCAATAGATGCTCAGAGATATTCTGAGTCCAGGTGGAGAGAAATTACCTTACCAAATACTGAGGAAATAAAATGACACCTGATTTTCTCTTGGGTTTCAGTAGCCAGGAAGTAATATGAGATTGGATTTATATAAACCAGACAATTTCCTACATTATTGCTATGTCAAAGAAGAGTATCTTCTGTTAGATTTACGTTCCGCTTTTCAGAACTCTTTCACACCAGCCCTAGTCTCTAAAGTATGTTCAAGTATCATCCTGTGATTTGGCTGAGCATTTAGACTTGCAGTTGAAAGCCTATGTGAACCTCCTGTGGTTCACGCAGGCCACACTGTTGTACTGAAGTGCCTCTTTGAAACCAAGCCACAAGCAAGCTAGTCAAAAACTCAGAACACAAACCATGAATTTCTTATATTTCAATTTGCTTTCTGCTGAAACTGCCATATCAACGAAAAGCAAACTTTAGTAAGCCGGTACAGCTTCATAACATATGCAATTTGCAATGGTGATTATTACTCAGTGATGTACGTAATAACTAGAAAAATATACTTTATAGCTTTAGAAAAATAAACTAAAACCTCCCAAACCAACAAAATACTCCATTTCAAACAAACCTGAAGTTTTTAGAGTACTGCAGAAAGGATTTCTTGCCCAAACTCTGAGAAATATCCCAGAATACTTATGAATCCCAAACAGCTACTCCTGGCTCATTACTCCCTGTTGAGGAGTATTACTTGACAATAGCCCAAACTATTGAGTCACTGCTCTTCCCACTATATGAATAATGATCTCTCTGGCACATATATTCATGCACGATATCAGCCATAGGAAACACATTGCCTTGTTCTTCACAGCTCTTTTACTCCTCATATAAGCATGGTATGTACAAATAAATTAATCATTTCTTAGACACAGATTTGCTTACATAGTGGCTGGAATCCTTATCATCCACCTTTCTCTTTTTGATGTCATTGGTATATTCAGGGCCATTCCTGCGTTTATCTGTGCTTCGCAGACTGTCTGGGACCAACAGAGAATTACTCTGTGAAGACAAAAAACAAGGTCAATCAAAAATTCCTTTCAAGATTCCTTCATATATGCTTAAAAACTCAAATTGGATGTGTTTGATGCTTTAGAAATGTGATACCTATATAGTCTTTCATTCCATTTAATTCAACTCAAAGTCCTCCAGGCAAACATGTACAGCTTCATGCAGTCTAAAAAGCTTGGCTTTTCATTGTTCAACTTATCAAAAGTTTAGTTCACTTGTCAATCACCATCTATTTAACTACTTAATTCGACTGAATTTATTGTTTAGGAGAAGCAGGTTCATTGTTTATTCATGAGCAGGTAATAATGGGGTTTTTGTTGTGTTTTTTTTTTAATATACAGATCGTATATACTAAAGGGGACTTACTAAATATAATCTGCTAGCTCACATCATAAATAGATAAGACTTTGGTATGTTTACACCTGCAGGCATGGATAGATATATGGCAACTTGCCTTTCACCCTTAAAATAACAGAAATTTACCAAATATGGTTAAGCAGTACTCATTTGCTAGCTGCTGTAAACTCCAATTGGATGCCTTCAACAAATGTATTGCAAACAAAGATCAAATATTTTTACTTCCAGCATAACTTTCACTACTAGTGTGAAATTAAGGCTAAAGTGTTGTTTAATCAGACTGGGTCTGGAAAACTGAGGCCAACACACACACACACAAAAGACAAAGCAGACTAATCTTTTCCTCAAACTACACGGACTGCTTTCATTCATGCTAAGTTATGCTAAGTACAAACTGTTGACCCAAAGAGAAAGGCATTTTAGACATTTTTCAGTCACATGACAATTTGACATGCTTGTGATTCCCATCTCCATCTCCGTTCCAGCTAAAGCATTAAAACGAGTTACAATGAGTTCTTTTAAGTGCAGGATTAGCATATGCAAGAGGGCAATTTGTTCAGTGATGTGTTAATGCTGTGAACAATACTGAATGAGTAGAGAAAAAAATCTCCTTTGACAAAGACCTGGTAAGCCTAGTTCCTAAAAGCCAAGTACATGCTTACATAAATAAAAATATACTCACATAAATATACAAGTAAATACATATTTACACATATCTCTCAAAAGCCTAATACCGACATATATACTGTAAGTGGAAGCCTTCAAAGGAAAAGCTTAGATCTACCCAAGAGACAGAGACGTTTCCTCTTAAAATGTTATAATCATATACTAATAGCAGTGAACTGTGCACTAGCTATTGGCTTCCCCTTTAAAATGTGAGGACACCACGGTAGTTTTGCTTAGACATTAACGTTTAGTCCCAAGGAGAAGGAAAACAAAACAGGCTACCTAAGGCAATCTAAATCCTCTTTTTCCTACTTCAGAAGCTGCGCTTTAAAGCAAACTCTAAGCTCTTTTATTCATGACTATTCAAGCTAAACAAATGCCAAGGGGCTTACATAAAGCATATAGGAGGGTGTAATGAAATTGAGTATAAAGAAGCTCAAAATAATGTCTTTACTGCAATGTTTTGTGCCTAAAATGTGGGCTTGTTGGATCACTGAACTAATTGCCTTGACAAATACAGTCTGAATTTAACCCCTTATCTCCTCCCAGGTACACACTAACTCAGGGATTCACTAGTTTGAAAAACATTAAAACTTATCTTCAACATTTTAATATCAAAGCCATCATGTCCATAGTAGCAGAAACATCTTAAGCAGCAAGCTGTCACTTCAAACTTGACCATAGATTTGAGTACTCCAAATACATTTTCTTAAGGAGGAAAGTCTTTTAGATAAGAGCTACTTCCTGTAACAAAAATAATTTTAAAAAATCTATTTTATTTCTGAAGAGCTTAGATTAAAATAATGAAGGCAAATGTAGTAAAGAAACTCAGTTTCTCATTTTATACTGCCAAAATTAAGTGTGAATAATGGAAAAGTGGCAGAGGGGCAGCAGCTGGAAAAAATTCAGCATTTGAAGTTACCACACAGAAGCGTACAGAACAGCTTGCAAATTTTGGCATCAAATATTTGTATCTACAAGAGCTGGTATTTTTTTCAGGTTTGATGTAAAGCCTAGCTAGACAATGCAGACAATATTCTTGTGGAATATCTTGTGTACACTTTGTCTTGTGGAATTTCAATACTGTAAAACATACCTAGGAACTCGTAGGTATACCTAACTCGCACTGTCTCCTAAATGCCCAACTAGGATTATTAGATTTGATTTTTCCTCAAAAGACTGGTGGTTTACTTATCACATAAACATATAACAATAACGTACAGTCCTCACAAGCCTATTCTGCAAAATGTCTCCCCTATGGTCACATTTACAGTGCCTTTCTCTAACTTACCACATTCAATTAAAGCACTGTTCTATGGAATCACGGCATCCACACTAGAAGCTCTTGTAGAACAGCTTATTTCTCAATAGCTATACTGGCAGTTGCAAGTAAGATCGTGCTGTTGCTCTGCCAAAAATTACCAGTAAACTCAATAATTAAAAATTACTATTTTTTTTTGCTTTAGGAGTACAAGGAAGTTCCAACAATTGAGTACAAAATCAGATAAAATATAACTTTTGACTAAAAAATAGCTTGTTACTATAAGCTACTACCATAATTAAAATTACCAATTGTGTAAGATTCCATTCAACAATATGAAAAAATGCATCTGTTTAAGTAGTGCATATGGTATATCCAGAACACTAAAGTAACAAAGGAAATAAATGAAAATAACAAGAACTGGGAAAGGGATGATCACATAAGCTTTGGGCTATTGACATCTCTTACCAATGTAATGTTAAGGTTCAGGGAACAGTAAGGAGAGCCTGCTAAAAGCCACCTTTCCTCATTTCAGCTCTGGTAGAGTTTGTATTTCTGTATGTTCACTATCAAGCATAGGGCAGCTAGGAGACAGCAGCAACAGCTTCACTAAAATCTGTTTAGTTCTTCTACCAGGCCTACTAACATCTGACTTCTTTTCAAGAGTAGGACAAGCATTTTTATTATATTAATATAATTTTTTAATAATATTACAGAAATTTTCAGTTGGGATTGATTTTCAAAATTCATCAGTTTTTACAAAAAGGGAAAAAATATATTGTTTTGTCCTAATTTTAATAGACACATAATTGAGGATAATTCTTGCTTTCATACTAGCAGTTTAATTTATTAGCGATTACCAATGCAGCATCTGTAAATCATAAATCTCAGATCAGAACAAAATCAATTCCATGTAAATGTAAATTCCATGTAAATTTTTCTTCAGATAATTCAAAATTTATTCACATGATTCCCTTTTCTTCAAATAAATCCCAAAAGAAAAGTCTAATGTAGCACTATGTCCTCTAAAAGCTACCAGACTGCACAAGGGCTGTATAATAGGCAACTTGGGATCCTAAAGCAACTTTGCTGCCAGGAAGTGTTAAACACTGAAACCACCAGCAGCAAATCTGAAACGAAAACCTAGTCAGGATGCACAGAGAGAAGGTAGATTCTCTATTAAGAATATAACACATATTATTCAAATGCACCTCTTCAACTGCCATGCCGCTCCCCATAGAAACTACTTCCAAACCACAAGTGTCTGCCAGAGGTACAGGCTGAGCCCACAGTATCTCATTTAACTCCAGTTATCATACAGCAGTGACAACTCACAAGAACATACAGAACCGACAATTAATTTTATGCTAATCATTACAGCAATTAAGTAACAGTATTTACATTACATCTGTGCTCATGGTTCAACCACACCTGGTCCCAATTAAGATCTTTTCTAGTGCTAGGTTCCTTATCCCTCCCACTCCCCTTTTCTCCAAACACACACACTCTCAACTCTTGCTCCGTGCTTGGTCATTCACTGCCTTTCTGTATATCTCAGCCTGTGATTATAGCCCGTTACTATAGCTGACAACTTGCACTTGCCCAAATCACCAGCCCGGGGCCTCTGTGTTTGTTTAACCATTACACTGGCTCTGTGCTGCTGCACCACACACAACTGCTATCTACAGATACCCGTATGTAGACAGGAGCGCAGTTGAGCAGGCAAAACAGAATCTTGTCTAACACCTACATTAAAAACACCAGTTACTCAGCAATCCCATTGCTCATCATCAGGACTCACTGACAGGAATACAGTGGACATTGGAAGAGGGAGTAGGGCTTAAGCATCCCCCAGCATGTCACAATAAGATCTCACTCAAAGTTACTCAGCTCAAAAATCATTAACTTACATTTGTTGAATATGCTTCTTGCAACCACACACGTCAACAACCCAAAGTTTGACTTAGGTTTTGTTTTAAATTACCAGTGATGGAAAGCTACTGACTTCACCCTCTTTTTGCCCACCATTTTAAGTTATATTTATACTAGCATGTTCATATTAGGAACAAGGAGATCTGGAAGCCTAAATGGATTTTAGTCACTTCATTTCAGTATTTTCTAGCTAATGTTTGTCAGAATCCATAAAAAATTATACCAGACCACCCAAATCCTTGTCCTTCATGCTGCTTTGTATCAGCCACAGATTAAACTGAAATGTAGCATCCCACAGCTATTCTGTGTGTCACACCTGCTAAAGGTAATTTGTGGTTTGCATCCATAAAGACCATAAGATTTGACTTATTTTTAAGTTGACAGAGCAAATAAAAATAAAAGATATAACTGATTAAATAAATTCAAGCTCCTAGATTACAAGCTATATAATGGAAAATTATACTTTCTTCACAAAGGCCAAGAAGGATATATGTGGTACACAGACTGTCATGTAACTCCTTTTATGACTTCCCTCCCGCATTGAAAAGAATTAAAACACAAAACAGCTTGCATATAATATCAACCACAAAGTACCATTCAGTTGTGCATGCCCCCTTCCTCCAAGACTGGGAAGGGAAGAACAGGACAGAGAGATAAGGACACAAAATATTTTTCTGCTGTAAGAAAAGAGCATTTACTTTACAGAACAATAGCAACATTTATGCTTAACGACAAAGGCAAAAAAATTTCTTGCAAAATTTATGAGTACTTCCTAAGTCTTAGAAAACAGGCTCCATGTTTTTCATGAGGACAAAAGATAAACACCAACCTTAATGTAAATCCGAAACACATAATGAAGTCAGATTTCACTGTCTACAAATTATTACTGATACAATAGAGCACTTCAGAAGATTTGCATTTCTATGCTGTCAAAGCAGGATACTAGAACAGTGGGAAGACAAGTGATAAACAAACACCTAAGGTTAGTGTGAAAAATTTTGTCAGCCTGTTCCCTAGAGAAAAAAATGTGGACATCAAAGTTCTTTCATATTGGTGTCTCCCAAAACTTTCTTAAGCTTCAGTTGCAAAACTTGCTTACTTTGCCTGGCTTCATTACCTGTGACTGTGTCACAATAGAAGGGATGCCTGCATTCCCACAATAATATGACCCAGTTTTAGATGGTTAGAGTTACATCAGCCAAAACCCACCTGCCATTAACCATGTAGTCCCACGATTTAATTTTAACCAAATAATTTTAACAGTTCATGTATGAAGTATGCTACTATTACTAACTTAAGTGTTATATATTTCACAAACATGCATTTACAAAGAACTTCCTTTCATTTCACTTCCCAAAAACTTTAAGTAATATAAAAACAAAAATGTAGCCCTTGCCATTTAGATATAGCAAAATTAGGTAAAATGGACACTGATCACAATCAAGAACAGTAAAATCACTACATTTTTATTCTCCCTTTTAAATGCATGAATCTCACTGCATTATGAAGTATTTCTAAACATACAACACAAAATCTCATGACTTCTTACTTCCCTAAGGAGATTTTTAAAAAAAATTAAACCATATCTTATTTTAAAATTAATATGCTCAAATAATATGCCACAATATGCTTTAACTCAAAGATATGTCAAAAAACCCCTCAATTTAAAATCTAATGGACGAGCAATAAATTGTAATCTTTGAAACTTGCACGTTTAAAGCTGACAGCTTCTACTGATGATACTGGAAGGTCACTAGACCTTCAAAATATGTCACTAGACAAAATTTTGTGACAAATTTTGAAGTGACAAAATATGTCACTTCAAAATATGTCACTAGACTGTCAAATATGTCACTAGACATATTTGATACAAATCATACTGTAGAACTACACAGTAATACCAAATATCATGCTTAATTTAGGTAACTAACAGAATGTATACGTTTGGGTGTCTTGGATAATGAAATCAAGCCTTTGAGAGGATTTCTGGCAGCACCGTTACATTTAGTATGTTATTCTGAAAACCAATTTGATCTTATCTTGGTGACCCAGATGTTATAAAGTAATTTGCAAAATAAAAGCAGTAAGTTGGAACTATATGTAATAATTAAACAGATCTGCTGGTATGCCTTGTGTACTTGTGACCAATTTTACATTGTCCTTAAAAATAAATTTTATATTAAAAAGAAATCCATTAAAAATTCAAGAGAATTAGAGAAGTTCAAAGAATAAATCATTCCCAGCTGATCATTTTAGCCACAAATTTGAACTTCACTATCACTTGAATTATGATTCTTTCACTGAAGATACCATTTACTGTTAAACCAAGATTCTCATGCAACACTGTATTGAAAAAATTTTAAGTTCAAGTTTAAGTTCACCTGTATTCAGCTATTAGATTTTAATTTAATTATGAAGTGTTATTCTCCACTGGGACCAAAAAGAAACTATGGCCACCATAGTGTAGCAGCCTTAACTCAATATATCCATACAGAAAAATTATTTTATGAAATAAAGCTCAGATTTGTTTCAAGTTTACTTAGTGCTAAACCCAGCATAAAAAAACCTACTACAGATAATAACCAAGCAATCATGCATAACACACACGGAGACAGAAGTAACTGCAGCAACAATTTTACATACTTTAATTAAATAAAAATTGACATATACAGTAAACTAAGCAAGTGATACTGCAAATCTCCCACAACACGAAAGCCAGGTTTAATTTTTGACAGTTCTCCTTCCGTAAGCAAAAACTATTCTCAGCTACAAGATTAATTCAGAGTTCAAATTTCACAACACTGTGAAGCACCTGATTTTAAACTCAAAAATCCTTTAGTGAAGTACATGATGGATAGGGTAGGGGAGGATGGGAAGCAAGCAAGGACAGGAAACATAACAACCAAAGCAAAACACAAAGCCATCACTCCCCCATGTGCACATGTGTATGAAAGGATACTGACAGACAAACCTCCTTCCTTAGCTCTTAAGAAAAGTTGTTGAGAATCCTGCACTTGACTAACATCACTCAAGGAAATATGTCCCAGTCAAAGAAGTGTCTCCTTAACAAGTCTGAGGCGTCAGGAAAACCTATCTCAAAATTATTTCCATAGTTACACTGTCATTAATAACATTAAGCAAGCTGAAATGAACGCTTCTTGCTTAGCAATCTAGAAACAAAGAATGATTGACGCAAAAGATATGCAGATAGTTTCCAATAAATAATTGTCAATTCCTAGTATTAAAAAACAAACAAACAAACAAACAAGAAATCAGCAATAAAAATCAGTAGCACCATAAAGATACCTGTCAAATAACTTTTCCTAGCTCTTGTCTTTTCTAATTGAGAAAAAGAAATAAAGTAGAGCTCAAATTGACCTATGGCATCAAAAAGCAGATTTAGCTTTGTTACTTGAAATGACATGAAAGTTGCACGTACCCATCGCCAACAGATTAATATAGCAATATCACTCAAAACACAAGTATAAAAAGCTCTTACAAAGTAGTTCTTTGGCTGGTTTTCAGATAATATTGCCTTAGACCAATTCTATTACAGCTAATCTCTAAGGGGAAAAAATACATTGCTATGGAAGTTATACCTGAAGCACAAATTAAGCAGTGAAGACATTTGTAGGACATAAACAGATTCAGTTAAAGAAACCCCTAGGGTCAATCACCATGACAAATTCATGACACATGAATTTTAAATTTCTCACCTGTTCTGCAACTCTAATTCTGAAACTCCTACCTGAAAAATCTTAACTGTGATTAATAATGTTATACTTTAAGTTGCAGTCAATGTTCTGTTTGATTTGCAGCTTCTCCTCCAACCAATAAGCAAACTAAAATTTAAGCTTTCCCAAAATCATTCTGCTCAGAAACAAACCCAATTAATACCATTCTCCAAAAAAAAGACTTGGTGTTCTGCATAAACCAAGAGATATAATAACAGTAAACACATATGTCTAGTATCAGGAAACTGACCAAAAGTAAGACAAAACAGACAAACACTGCGAAGTCTGACTATTACATTATGTAGAATGGAAACATTTGCAGGAATGTTGGTACTTACTGTGCCTGGCTCTCTGTCTGCTCCCGCAGTAACCAAGAAATGCACAGACATGCCCGTTCAGACACAGAGGCAAGAACAGAAATAAAAAAGGGGGGAAAAAAATTAGAACACAAGCCGCGAACAGTTTTAAAATGGCTTTTATTTATATAAGTCATTGCACATTCCTAATACAGTGATTTCCTGAAAATTACAGTATTTTGTAAACATGATTTACAGTTTTACCATACACAAAGCCTAGTTTTATTTCATGACAGAATAAATTATTTTCTTTTCAAAAATTAGTCAAGTGCAATTTTGCCCAATATTTAATTGTGTACTAGAATTTAAGCCTATGAAACTAAAGTAACAGATGCAATTATCTAAATCTTTTGTTTGGACACATTCACTTCAAAATTTAAGTTCTCGTTCCCCCTACCTTCCCACCCACCCATTTAACAACATTACTTTCTTTGAAAAAAATTACCCATTATGCAGTTTAACAGTTTTACACAATATGGTGCAGGCCACTGGTATTACAACTAAGCATTTGCCAGGATGTCAAAATGCCCTGCAAACTATAGAGCAAGTGACACCTAGCGATCCCCATTTAAAATACTGAAAGCTTCCAAGCTGAATTTTGCTTCAGTGGTATATATGCAGATATTTTTAAGTTTGCTAACAGTTTTTTCTCATTCTATGTAACTTGAATTCTTTAGAGATGCACATAATTTGCAGCAATGTGCAAATCTGACAGTGTCCTAATCAGGCCTGCCATGCCTCTCACCTCTGTGGTGTTCTGCATCGTGATGCTTCTTGTCATCTTTTATTGCCAAGTGAGACTGCCCACCCAAAGCACTAGAAAGGGCAAGAAGGCCAGCACTGCTTCCGAGTGGAGGGATTCCTGGAGGCTGAAGTCCTGATGGATGTGGTGTTAGAGGCACTGGAGGTCCATGGCCATGGGAGAGATGTTGAGCCTGCAGCTGCTGTTGCTGTTCCCAGCAGTATCATCATCCCCAGAAGAACAATGCATAGCACATAATTTGGGAAGGAGAAGGGAGAAGTTTGGTTAATTTTTAAGAATCAACAGTGGATTTTATCATTTGTTTGTTTGCTTTAAATCTAGCCTCTCCTCTTGGCCCCAGCACACTACATACTGCCATATGTCATGCTGTCTATGGGCAGTTCTGATCATGTCCCATAAATCAAAAAAACCCAACCAACTAGCTGGATAGTTGCTGTGCGGCCTATATTCAAGGAATATATTCATTTCCTCTAGGTTGTTTCGGGCAGCTACTGCCTGCTACAGCGTCACTGGGACAAACAAACAGCAGCAGCAGAAGGCCCAAATACCTTTCCCTTTCTATAGAAAGGATTATTGCTGCTCTGGGGAAAAAAAAACAACAACAATACAAGTGTCACTGGCAAGACTGACTTAAACTCCCCCCACCCATTCCTTCAATTTGGAAATAGTAAGTAGTTTCTATTTTGAATATTTCAAAAAAGCTAAAAAATGCTGCTAAATTTCCTATTTAGGGTACTTAAATTTATATCTTATTCTAGCCAAGCTTTTGGGGAAAAAAAAAATCATGAAACATCACTGAGTTTAGAAACGAACTTTGAGTTTAAAATCCCAGTATTCCAGGTAACACCAATAAGGACATGGAATTCCTAAAAAGAAACATTATATTAATGAATTAAAATACTTCCCTCTGTTTCAAAAGCAGCCTGCAAGATCAGTATCATAATGAGTGGATATACTACCCTGTAACCAATCTGGCAAAATAACCTGTAGTCCTTATTTATAAGGCAATGACTTCCCCATAGTTCAGATATTAAAATATTTTCTAGTTAAAGCTGCTATGGTTTTATCAATACTTCCCAAGTTCAGCTAAGCATTTAATTTGTCAAGAAGTTAAGCACAGCTTTATTTAGAAAATAAAGCTTCAAAACCATCTTTAACTTAGTCATAGGTCCTTTTTATTCTGCTACAAGTGAACAGATTTTCTTCCTCTTTCCTGCTTCCTTTTGCCTGGGCATATGAACAGAAGACACAACAAACCTCTCCACCTTGGCCATGCTCCACCATCCCTCTTCTGAAGGCAGACACCATGAAAAAAGCTAAAGTACCACCCAATTCATGGGATCAAAGAGAAGACAGATAAGCAAATTCCCGAACAGGATGAGCTCAGCTAGACATAAGAGTTTGACCCTGTGAATGTCATTGGTCATGTAAGAGTTATTTGTTATTGATATAGTACTGCTGACAGCTACTGAAATCATACTTAGACTCAAGCTCACAATATTTCACAGGTTACTCCAGAATAAGTCAAATTCTCAATGCAACAATATTTTATCTGCTTCCATAGGCCCCAAGACTCTTCAAGACAAACTGTCAACAATAGCTGCAGGAAATCTCCTGGCATATTAATGACTTAATTTATTACTATTTAGTTAACTACTGTGCCCCTACACTTTTATTTCTCTTAACCCCATCCCAAGACATGCCTTGCACTGTTTATAAATTTATGTAGACACAAGTGACTAACACTGAAGAACTCTGGCCTGGACCTGCTAATCTTTCACTTTTCTGCTGTCCCAACTGTAAAGCAGCCATCATTTACTTATTTTTGATATACAAGACAAATCTTAAAATTTAGTGCAATCCCTTTAGTTAGTCCTATAAAGCCACAAGTTAACCAAATCTTTCTCACACCATGTATCAGGAATTTATTTTTTTGTGCTGCATAAAAAGCCTCACTAGTCTTCACTATAATACGTGAAGTGATGATCAGATGATCACTATTCTTGCCAACTTTTCAGTATGCTTAAAAAGCAAGGTAAGAGAGGTAGTTCTTATTCTTCTATCTTAATGTGTTTTCAACAACTCAAAAACTAAGATTTTGAAGGAATTATTATTTTTATTTGAAATAGTAAAAGCAGTAGACTGCCTTCTATAAAATCAAGCAGCTATTGCTACTGAAAGACCATTTAACTGAAGAAGTGTCAGTAAAGAGCACTGTAAAGTCCCTGTAAAGTAGGGGGTTTGTTTGGGGTTTTTTTTGGTGGTTTTGGTTTCGTTTGTTTTTTGATCCAGCCTCCAAAGAACAAGAGGACATCTCTCTTGTCACAGACTTATCAGGACTTTAGTAGTTTCCTGCATGTTTCCTCACATCAGGAGACAACCTGATGTTTTGGCAGGCTTTCTCAGAGAGATGGTATCTACATTGTTCCCTTCCTCATTGACCACTTAAGCCAGGTCAGTCATTTGCACTCTAGCCATGAAAAAAACGTGCATCAGCAGTACTGTAACGCATTCATGGCATTGGCCTTACTTGTCCCCAGCTGCACTATCACATTGGATTACCTAGTTGTGGTGTGCAATTGGCCAAGAACAAAAAGTGATTTATCCCTTCCAAATTGGTTTCCTGGAGAAAAACCTGCTCCCTTCTCCAACAGTGAGCTCAAATTACATTTTTTTGCAGTGTGGGCATGGGAAGGTCAAAAAAGGGAAATTAAGTTAAATTGTTTCCATTCTTGTCCCTATCCCTTCAGGAAGCCTATGAAGATTCCCTTTATTCATGCCTCTCTTGCTCCATTCAATTAGCAAACAAGTTAACCCATATAGTTTCAGGAAGCATAGCTTAGCGTCTTTAGATATCAAACTGTTAGGGACACATTACCTACCACTTCCCTGGCTCTGCTTTGTAGCCTAAACACAGGGTAGTCCCAGAAATGAGGAGCAGATCAATCCCCTCTAACAGGTTCTGAAGCTGAAAGCACGTGACAAGAAAAGCTACGTCCTGTTTCTCTGACAGTACTGCATATCAAGGATAGGGAGTAATGTCTAGTGTAAAGTGTAGAACAGAATACAAGAGCTGTAAGTGGAAACACATCACTCTGCATAACATCTTAGCAAATTTGCAAAATAGTTACTGAGGGTAGTAAAGGAAAATGGTACCCAAAGATGCTTAAATATCCAACTACGTTACACAGACTTAAGACTGAAAACCTGATCATGGTTTTTTAAGCCAAGAAAGGTATATTGTGGTTTAATGTTTATTATGTGAGGATCACTGCTACTTAAGACTAAAGTATATTGATTTATTGTTTATATATTACCTATCCATAATAGGTTTAAACTTGTCCCTAACACATAGATAAAGATGAACCTTTCCAGAAGTTCATGCTCTCCTTACTTAAAAACTGGAATTGTTAGAAGTATATTGTATTCTCTTTCTAGATGGGGAAAAGGGAACATGTGCTGCACAAAAAGGAAGAAACTAGAGGACCAAGAAGATGGATAACAGTAGCGCTCACCAGATGTATTTAGTAACTAGACATTTGTCACAGCAGATCCTAGAAACAATTATGTTATGCATACAATCGCTTTCCCATCACTTCAAAGACACTAATGCCCGCTCTGTCACCTTTTAAGAGGTTAGCAGCAGTGAGATATAAAACAGAGTAAGTTGACAGCAGTATCATGGTCTACTAGGCATGTTCATTAGCGCTTAATTAAAAACTAGACACCTGCCATAAGAAATGTGCCCAAAAAAGGATGAGTAACAGGTCTGTCTTACTACCAATTATTATCATTACTTACAGAGCAAGGGCTGTATCCACTTTCAGAGGGAAGTGGGAAGGCAGAGAAGAGTGCAATGATGCATACGTAAGTGACTGCACTGAGATAATTAGCCATAGAACTGATTTTAAAAACACCAGTAGTTCGCCACCATTTTGTTGCAAAAACAGAAGTTCTTCATATTTGCAAAAGGAGAAAAGAAATGGCAAATACAGCTTACTCTACTGTCTAGATGCAGATTTTACTGCCTCAATTTTTTTTCCCAGTACACGCTTAACCGGACCACAAAGACCCAAAAATCATCATATGAAGAGCACAGCACCTTCTTCTCCGAGCAAGCACCTCCTAAAAATTTTAAAGGCAGGACAGTTTCTCCCCCACAACACCCCAGGCAAGTTCCAGCTATAAAGAGCTCTTTAACTAGGACATTAAGTTTAGAATTAATTTTCAATCTCTACCAGGGACTTCCACAGACAGCGTTAGGAAATCTGTTTCACAAAGACTTACTATACATAAACAATGACATGCCTCCTTTAGGCTCCTTGCTTACCAAGACAGAGCATGAGCTCCTATGATCCCATTTCTCACCTTAAAGTAGCTCTATTGAGGTCACAAACACACATGGCTTATTAAAAGTCTAGTTTTGAATTCCTAGCTTTAAACAGTTAGAGCATTCTTCTGTTCTTAAACAGACGTGTGATGTACTATTCAGTATCTGTTGAAAAAGCACTGAATTAAAAATTCAGATGTGATGATACATCAACAGTGGAAAAAAGATTATACTTTGTCCCAAACTACAACAGCTGTCATCTCTTGTGCTCTTCTAAATAAACACCTGAGAGTAGAAAAGGTTTTCAAAAAACCTTATAAGCACTAGCACTAGTAACACTATCAACACATTCCCCTGAGCTCCACAGAGGTGTTCTGAAAAAGTGTCTGGCAAGCCCAAAAGTCATTTAGAGACCTAAAATGTAAAGGGCACTACTTCATGTCAACTTCTGTAAATCTGAAGAAAAGTGATTTTGTTAAAACTCAAGCAGGCAGAAAGACATGAGAGAAAAACATATATTACTGTGTTCAATTTCATTGCCATCTCTCCCTTCCCAAAGGGAAATCTTCAGGTTTTTTTATTTACTTGCTTAAGTAGCAGAAGGAAGTGAGAGCCTGTATCAAATGTCTATGAACATGAGGGCCACTGTCTGAGCACATACAGCTAGTCAACCAAGTGATAATCTTCTCCCTTGCTGTTTAAAAAGATTCTTAAAACAAACACGGTAAATGCCACATTCCAAAAAAAAAAAAAGAAACAACTCAAGTTTATGCTCCTGTCAGATGCAGTCTTCTCCCTCATTCTAAAAAAATTCAAAACCCTGCACACACAACCCATGCTACCAAGTCACACCTAGCATGAGTAAATTCATTAGACAGTCTAAGCCACTAATTCATATTTGCATTTAAGTTTCTGTAGGTACTTTCAAAAAAGTGTTTCAGCTACATGGAAGAACATACTGCAGGATGACAAACAACATCCCTTAGGAATATATCCACATTCTTCTACAATAGAGCGACTGCATCAGTGGACAAGGAAAGAACTACAGAAGTCATCTATCTAGGCTTCTGGAAGCTTTTCGATATGGTCCCTCACAAAGTTCTTGCCACTCAGTTGAAGAGATATGTGTTTGGTGGATAGCTTGTTAGATGGATGAGGAACTGGCTGGATGACCTCATCCAAAGAGACTCAATCTAAAAAGGGTCAATGACTCCATGTCCCAGTGGAAACCATTAACTAATGATGTCCCTCAAGGGTCTACAATAGGACCAACGCTATTCAATATCTTCATCAATGACACAGACAGCGGGATTGAATGCACACTCAGCAAGTTTGCTGAGTGTTGCAGTTGATTCACTTGAGGGGCAGGATGCCATCCAGAGGGACCTGGAAAAGCTTGAGAAGTAGGATCATGTGAACCTCATAAAGTTTAACAAGGCCAAGTGCAAGGTCTTGCACCTTCGTCAGGGCAACCCCCAGTATCAATACAGGCTGGGGGATGAAGGGACTGAGAGCAGGCCTGCAGAAAAGGCCTAGGGATACTGATGGATAAGAAATTGGACATGCACCAGCAATGTGCACTTGCAACCCAGAAAGCCAGTAATTTCCTGGGCTGCATCAAAAGAAGTGTGGTCAGCAGGTCAAGGGAGGGGATTTTGCCCCTCTACTCTGCTGTCTTGAGACCCAACCTGGAGTAATTCATCCTGCTCTGGAGTGCCCAATACAAGAATGACATAGACCTGGAGGAGAATATTCAGATGAGGGCAAAAAAAAAAAAAAAATCAGAGCATCCTGGAGCACCTCTCCTGTGAAGAAAGGCTGAAAGAGTTGGTTTTTTTCAGCTTGGAGAACACAAGGCTCCAGGGTCACCTTATTGCAGCCTTTCAATATATAAAGTGGGCCCATAAAAAAGATGAAGAGATACTTTTTACTAGGGCCTGTAGTAACAGGACGAGGGGCAATGTTTTTAAACTGAAAAGGGTAGGTTTAGATTGGACATAAGGAAGAAACTTTTTACAATAAGGGCAGTGATTCACTGCAACAGGTTGCCCCGAGAAGTTGTGGGTGCCCAATCATTTGAAGTGTTCAAGGTCAGGTCAGACAGGGCTTTGTGCAACTTGATATAGTGAGAGATGACCCTGCCCATGGTAGGGGCAGTACACTTGATCTCTTTCAATCCAAACCATTCTATAATAGGTGCACAGACTGATACATAAGTTACTAATATGGATTGCTTACTACCCTATTTACTAGCTTTGTTTCAGCAGTGGAAGCTGTGTTTCCTCTTCATTGCTTTTGGATCTTCCTTTTTCCTTGCCAATACCACCATTACACTAACTAATCACAAAGCGTGTTAGCAGTCCCTGCAAGACACTTCCTTCTGATCTATTTAACCCTAATCTTCTACCATATCAGCAATCTGCAGAACTAAGCTCCAAGTTTGCTTTCTTGTGCTGGTAACACAAAGCTGGGAGGAGTGGCTGATATACCATATGTCTGTACAGGGACCTCAAAAGGCTGGAAAAATGGGCTGACAGGAAGCTCATGAAGTTCAATAAAAGGAATTGTGAAGTCCTACACCTGGGGAAGAACAATCTCATGCACCCATATATGCTGGGGCTGTCCTGCTGGAAAGCAGCTACATAGAAAAGGACCTGGGAGTCCTGGCAGACGCACTACTTGAACACAAATCAGAAATGAGCCCTTGTGGCAAAGCAGGTAAATGGCATCCTGGGCTGCATTAGACAAAATATTGCCAGCAGGTCAAGGGAGGTGATCCCCTCTACTCATCACTGTTGAAGCCACACCTGGAATATTGTGTCCAGTTTTGAGCTTCCCATTACAAGAGAGACATGAACATACTGGAGATCATCTAATGAAGAGACACAAAGATGATTAAAGGACTGGAGCATCTCTCATATGAGGACAGGTTGATAGAACTGGGATTGCTTAGCCTAGAGAAGGTTCAGGAGGGATCTTATCAACATATTTAATTTAATTTAAATGCATTTTAGAAAAAATGAGTCAGCTGCTACTATCTGTGCTTAATTTTCTACCTAATTCCTTTGAAACATCTGTGTTTATTTCAGTTCATTTGGTTTTCTTACTTCCTTTTCTTCTAAATGTGCAAATTTTATTCTGACAGATAGGAAGCTACACTATACCACAGTAAACAAACTTGACAGTGCCAACCACTGCATGTCTAGATAGTGATCCAAGAACAGAGCCTTTATAGTTCTGTAGAAATTATTTGAAAACTGTCCATTATGTCAACAACCCAAGTGTCTTGGGTGCAGGAAGAGAATGTCTCTTCAGAACAAAGAAACAGTGTCTTCATCAAGCCTCTTCCATCTATAAACCATGCAAAATGCTATTGTACTACAGAGATTCAAGTCCACAGAAGGACAGTATTGGCAAAAGCTATCCAAAGCCATATATTTCATACATATAAATTTTTTTCTGGAAATGGTATGATTAAAGACCCAACTGCTTCATGGGAAAAATTCTGTTCCTTTTTCACACTTTATTACAGAAGATGCATAGGATAGCATCTTTGGGTCTTACTGGTTATTTTCCACTCCCACAAAAAAAAAAAATAAAAGAGAACTTTACTGTGTAGAGAACTGATGTCAGAAAGTAAATGTGAAATTCAGAAAGAAGATGAAAAAGTTATCTTCAGTTTGTTCTTTGTTATTGTTTTCTACTATCGGAATATGCTTTAAGCTAATGTTAAATTTTTGAACAGAGGGCTCTTCAAAGTTTTTCACAGCTCTTGTTTCCATTTGTTCAAACAACACTACTAACACTACTACAAACAACTGTCTCAATCGCATATCAACTTTTTTTTTTTCTTTTTTTTTTTTAAGTACTGAGGAGTCACATAAATTGCCTTACATAAACTGGAAAACCGATACTCCCTTGCCCCCACATACACAGTTCCTTTGTCACAAATTAACTTCATCTGTAAGGTAACTGCTGAGAAGTTTTGTTGATACAGCAATTATAAGCGCACTAACAAACTAAGCCCCTCTGCCGCCTTTATCTATTATTAAAAACAAACCAAACCCAACCCAACCCCAAGACCCTCAGCACATCCAAAGTATTCCATGAAGCTACTGTGAAACAACATGAAGTTTATGGTTCTCAACTAGAGTCTAATCTTTTTTCCTCTAACTCTTTTTTCTACTTGGTCCCTTGATTTCTTCCTCCCTGTGTTATTTTCCTCCTCAAAATTAATTTTCAGTTCTCTGCTATGGGATCCTCCTTTAAAAATGAAGTCTTGTATTCTCTTTGCTCTTCAGAAAACTCAAAACAGGAAAAACAATGCTGATTTCAACTGGGTCATGAAGATTGAAAAAAATCACTTCGTGCTCCAGTGGCCTCACCACACTTTTACACTGATGCATACCTGTTTCACTGTAAAATTTATTTCTTCACAGGTTTATGCTACATCGTTTTGCCATAGAATACAAAGCCTGGCCAGTCCTAGAGTCTGATTTTTTTTTTTCTCCTTGCTTTAAAGATTAAGCTATGTTCTTTAATCTTGCTAAAGTAAGGAAAGTTAGCATAAACACTTACAAGCGTAATTCCCCATACACTTGCTCTATGAGGCTAAAAGTTCTTTTCTATCTAAAGAAAGAAATTAAAAACTAGTTGCAGTCATGAAGCTGCCACACTAACTTCTCTGAGACAAAAATAAGTATTTATTGGCTGGTGGTGTAATTAAAGAGAAAAAAAGATTCCACAGAAAAACTGCAACACAGGAAAAGAACACAGATTCTAACATGGGGCCAGCAAACCACTGGTGTAAGTGGGTCACCTCCAAAAAGCCCACAGAAGGCAACTGATACACGCAATAAGGGTCAAAGCAGTTATACTGAAGCCTGCATCTACCAAGCAAAACTCTCTATTCAATTTTGCATTACTACAAGAGGAATTTTCTTTTTTGAGAGCTCCTTAAAATACTTATATAAGACAGATAAACACTAAATATATTCTTTAGCTTGTATTTTAGAATATGTTCTGTATTTCTTGAGGATTTTTTTGTTGTTGTTACATGAGGAAAATGAAAAATGAAGTCTCTCAACAGGAGAAAGGCTTGGGTTGCTATCAATTCAAATTACATAGCTAGTACCAGCTTACCTACAAGTACACACACAGTCTTTCTGTTGAAACACAAGATCCCATTTTTAGATTTTAATATTGTAGCTAGCTTTACATCCATAGAACTGAGAAACAGGTTCTCAGTGCTCCCCAATCTAATGCAAATAGCAAATATAAAAGTAATTCCCAAGGGTTGCTTATAAGCCATTGATTAGTTCCCACATCACCATTATAGATCACAGACATATAGACAGCAAGAAAGCAAACAGCACTATCTTTTCCTTAACACTACACTGAACAGCAACTCTAATCTTTCCTGTGCCTTTGTGTCTCACTTTAAACAGCTAGGTGTCTCTGCCCTTCTTTCCGGGATTTTGGTGGGCAAGCCCAGGCACCAGAATTAGAAAGATAAAGAGATATTACACTTCAGAGCTCTTCAAAAAGATCATTCTTGTAAACAGGAATGGCAGATGTGGGTGACCCCACCCAAATGATTTGTCACTGCACTCAGTGAATGTGCCCATCAGTTGTTTATCTGCTAAAGTGATCAGCAATTAACTATTTAACAAAAGTTTAGTGATAATTGTTAAATGTCAAGATTTTTAACATCCAATTGACATAGAGGGAATAATTATATAGTACTGCCAGCATGACTGGCATTTTCACAAGATTAGATCTGCAGTAGCAGCCTAGCTACACTGTGGAGCCTCTGCAGATCATCCCACACCGGCAGAGCTCTGCAACGAGGACACAGGATATTGCCAGCAGATGGAATTCTTCCAGTTCAGCGACATCTTCTCCCCAAGGTGCATTAGCACTCCACTGGTGTAGTTGCATTCACATAAGGTCTTTCACCAACAGAAAAGAAGGGTTTTCTTCCCTCCTCCATTGCTTTTAGGCACTGTAAGTCAACCTAAAACTTCATAGCTTGTACCAAGTACAGATCCATTGAAGCATGGCTAGTGCTTGTATCAGCAGCTATGCTGGCAACACAAGTAGCACATGAGTTAAAGAAGCCCTTTTGACAGCATAATCTTACATGTATATACACACACACATATAACATTTTATAAATCATATATACACAATGATAAATTTTATATCTTAATATACTGTATCATTACTATGTTGTTATACACTACATATACTGTTTGTTATATATTATACATACTAGTCTGTATATATTACAAATAGATTATATATTGGTTGTTTATACTTTTATATAAAAATATAAAAGTTCTTACATGTGTTTGTATATATAGCTTTTTCACTGATAGCTATTCTTCCCAGCCAACTGGCGTCTAGCAAATGTGACGCCCACCCACAAGAAGTGCCAGAAGGATGATCCTGGGAACTACAGGCCTGTCAGTCTGACCTCAGTGCCTGGGAAGGTCATGAAACAGATCATCCTGAGTGCCATTATGCAGCGCATGAAGTACACTCAGGTGATCAGGCCCAGCCAGCACGGGTTCATGAGGGGCAGGTCCTGCTTGACAAACCTGATCTCCTTCTATGACAAAGTGACCCACTTGGTAGATGAAGGAAAGGCTGCAGATGTTGTTTTCCTGGACTTTAGCAAGGCCTTCGATACAGCATCCCACAGTATCCTCCTGGAGAAACTGGCTGCCCATGGCTTAGATGGGAATACTCTCCGCTGGGTTAAAA
>KZ505714.1:191261-221274 GCA_002844005.1 Limosa lapponica baueri
TTCAAAAGACGAATTGACAAGGTGCTCGGGAATATGGTTTAGTGTTGGTGTGTGTGGTTTTTTTTTTTTTGTTTTGTTTTTATGGTTGGACTAGATGATCTTAAAGGTCCCTTCCAACCTAGGCGATTCTGTGATTCTAAAAACACATATTTACAGGGCTGTCTTAAGAACAGTTCCTGTCTCAAACAGTTTATAGCAAAAAAAGGAAACAAACAAGTCAGGAAAGCAAGTTCTAAGGGTCCTTGTACAATAGTGTTTGGGGTTTTTTTTCCCCCCTTAGGAACCAGAGAAGCTTTCATAAAGGACAGATGTCACAGGGCAGGAGGGAGTTGAAGGGTAGAGTCAAGAGTAAAAATGGAAAAAAAGTATCCTCGTGCAGGAAAGTAGGTCTTCATCAAAGGACTTCCCAGACTCTGAAGGAAAGTAACAAATTCAAAACCACAGAAGACAACCTTAAATTCTCTTGGGCCAGACAAGACAAAGGCTGTTTTTTTGAAACCAGCTACACTCTTCTGATCACTGTCAGTTTAAGTCAGTTTGTGAACAAAGCTTTTCTTTAGACAAGTACATATTGCTTTCTCTGAAGACTCAAAGGCAAGCCTTAAGTCTCTAGAATGAAGCTGTCAGCACACATTGCTTCTGGTTTGCAGGAACTGCCAGCACATTATTTTTTTTCTGAGGCAACTATAAATTCCTGCTATTACTCACCTTCTAACCTCAAATCTACGTATTCGCCTTTTTAGCTACTGTTAGCATGCCACTACCATCCAACAACACGTCAAAAGCATGTTCCTGCTGCCACGGCAGCCAAAACCAACTAGTTCAAGCATGCACCAATTAGGGAATGACTTAAAGATATTACTCTGGGGATTTTTATTACTGACATATGACTATCTTAAAAAGTACTTATTTTCCTTCCAGGCTCTTTTAGTCTCCAGAAATTTAAATCTTGCAGAACATGAAGATAGTAATGATGAAGTAGAAAGGCTTAATATTCATAGTACTTGTGCCCACCCATATCTTCCTCCAGCCTCTCTGCGCTTTCTTACTCCCACTAACTCCATTTTTGCACAGTCACCCAGTTACAGGTATGTTTTGCCTCTGCAGTCCACACCAAGATCTCCCTCCTTCTCCCATCAACACACTGACAGTTCATCTCAGTGCAAAACTAGACCTTATTTCCTTTCAGATCTGTATGCTTCATTCTTCACACCTCTCTATCACAAAGTAGTCCAAACTTACAGATCTACATCATTCAACATGTAAACTCCAACCAACCTTTTGTATTCTTACTCATGCTGCAGGACAACTCCATGGCCAAGCTATGCTTAATTTCACCTCATGTGCAGTCCCAGCTGAGTTCTCTTTCGTCTGGGTGAACCAATTTATTCTTCCCATCCAACTCCTCCTTCCTCCATTCCACCATATCTCAGACTTCTGTCAAGAGCACTGAAGGTCATATCAGATTTTTATCTCAGCCTACTGACTCTTCACCTGCTTCAGTTCTCCAACTTGTCTTACCAAGTATGAATGCAAAGAAGATATTTGTAAGAAAGAAGGTATACTCATCTCTTCAGTCTGACTCCTTTTTCTTCATTGCTAACTCAGGGAAAAAGTGAATAATATTCACAAAAATTATCTTCAAACATGGAAAGCTATTCTGCCTCCATATGCTTCAAATCAAGAGAGGTGCTCTAAATCACTCTCTGGAGGAAGCAATCCTTTCCTCTGGGATTAAATAACCTGCCCTTCTGTGCCAACGAATTTTATATATATATATATATATAGATGCTCCTCTGTCTCAACCACTTTCAAAAGCAAACCCATCCCTAACCCTCATTTTGTTTTTCCGTAAGTCCTTATATATTCTCTTTATTAAAGCTCACTAAACACTCTCTGTAAATCCTTGCCTTGAACTGTACTCTTCCAGCACTTACCCAACTTTAGTCCCTCCCATTCCACTCAACAGAACAATTTGGAGTCAAGTTCAGAAAAGGAAGGAATAATTTCTTCTAGCATATCAATCTCTTCTGCTTCTATCTACCTGACCCTTCCTGAAACCCACTCTCCACTGAAATTTCTAGTCTTCTGTTTGCTGTTGCCACATATACAGCTTTTTCTAATCTTACCAGTCCCCCCACACTTCTGTCCTGCTGCAAAACAGACCGATCTACAGCTCCACGCCATTCAACATGTACATCCCACATCCCCAACTTCTGCTCAGTAATTAGCAAGTGGTATCAAGTCACTATTAGTAACTCATATGCTCATCTCATCATAATCTACCTTCTCTCTGCATTCACAGTTGTAGCTGCGTGTCTTCAGGTTTGAGCTCTAGCTAAATGCATTTTTTTTTTTTTCAACTATCTCTCTTTCACTCCTTTCTTGAAAGCTGTTTAGGTTCACAAATTTGTAACCATGTACTTGATCTCGCCTTTGACTTGTAACTTAGATATTAGATATAGATGAGAGAGGAACCTAAAGATCTTTTGTTTTTCTTTTTGGACAAGATCCAAGATGCATCTTTTTCTATCCACACACATGAAATCCTGCATGGTGAGGGAGGTCTGGCTTGCAGCTCAATTACATTTTTTTGGACTCATTTGACTTATTTAGACACTATCCTTCTCTATATTGCTGTTCCAAGGTCCTCTATTTCCCCATCAGTCCAGAGCACTGGGAGTGTGGGTGGTGGAGGGAGGTGAGGGAGGTGGGTGGAGGTGTCAGACAGAAACCAAGTTTAGTTAACACCATCTATTCGTTCACATTTCATACACCTTCTCCCAGGTTTTCTGTTTTGAGTAGGACAAACTACCAATACGTAACAATAATGCTTTCTTATTTTTCCTCCAATTTATTGGCACTAACAATAAAAATCTGACCACTGTTTGAGGCCTGTTATTTTGAGAATACTAGTTGTCATGCTGACAAATACCATCTTCCTTTGGTACCTATTTTAAACTTAGTTTACAATTCTGGAGCCTTTGTATTCTAAAAGCACCTACCATGACAGAATCCTAGCATGTAATTTAGGTTTCTACATTTAAAAAATAAAATAAAATAAAATAAAATGGAGAAGAGCCCAGGATGTTGCCACACAACAGAGTTCCTATTGCCAGAGTTCAGTAATTTAGATTTGGGGCTCACTAGTTTATGTTAAAAGTGAGAACAGTGTCTTGTGCTCACTAGATCCCATTTTATTTAATTTGAAAGAACTAGGCAATTTTCCCTCCCTCGATACGTAATGCAGATCATGACTGAGGAGGATCTAAAGTAATGCTACAGCTGCTTAGCTCTTCCCTTGCACTAAATTCTGCATTCATTTCTGCTCTAGTCTGTATTTCTATTTTATAATGAAACATACAGCCTAGTTATTTATAGGCTTTCTAAGGATTAACTACACACTCATAAGAATAAACCCTCAAGAGGTTAACCTCATCCTCTTAAGCTTCACACAGTACAATCTCAGAGATAGCTGGCAACCACAGGCAAGAGAAGAAAAATAATCCTACATCTTGCTAATCCTTTAGCCAATCACCTCACGCAACAGTGGAGAGGCCTCTCAGAGGCCTACAACTCAATCTGTCTCAAGAGAACTGTCAATCCAAAAAGATACGTATTTCATAGCACCATTAGCAGCCCACCTCAAAAGGCAAAATAAGGCATACCTGACTATTCAGTGGTACACTCAAATAATGCAATTAAAATACAATCCTAAAAAAATCCCAGTTTGCTGCTTCTATTTCCCATTCAGATATTTGCATATTCTACTCATAAAACTACCTAGTTTATTATTTTGAAAGTAAATGTAATGTATTTTGCATTGTTTACACCTAGATAGACCAGTTTAACTGTTTCTTATACTTCCTAGAATGAACTTTTAGTACCTTTGATTTTTCCAGCCAGATCATATCTCTCTAAACAAAAACAAAATCTCTTCATGGTAATCTACCTAATTCTTTCACACCATGATCTGGATTCTCCCTTAACCCCGAATGTGGACACTGCCTGCAGCTGCAGTAGTGCCAAGGAGTTAACAGGTACTTTTACCTTTTAAACAATACAGAAACCTTTGAATTATTATTTATCTAGCAAAATAATTACTTAATTCAACTTTAATATAAAAAATATTAAACAATGCCATTTTTAAAAAATTGCCAAGGAGGTTGTTTAGCCACACTGCTGCCCCATGGCTGGAAGTTAAAGCCTTCAAGAATATCCAGGAAAAATATAAGGCCAGAGAGATGATTATTAATAACCAAATATCCACAGTTCTTTCCTGAAGTAAGAATTTTTAATCAACACCAAAAACTGGCACTGCTTACAGGCTCACTGAGTCCAACTATATTACTTTTTTTTTTTTTTTAAATGTGTCAATTCATTCATTCTGTTTTCTACATGCTTAAGTTACACTGATTCCAAAGCCTGGCTTCTGACTTTGTAGGTAAACCCTCTGAAGATCTCAGTCCCACGAGAATACAAATCTCTGTCCTCACAATCTGTCCTCTGATAGGCTTCCACTTTTTCAACTGGAAATAAAAGTATAAAATAAAGATAGTTCAAAATCATCTTTTATTTCAAAGAGTTGTTCCCACTAATTAAAGGCTTTGTTCCCTTCCAGAACTCACATATGGCCCAGCAGCAACAGGAACTGCTCTAACTCGGGCAAGCCAATTGGGAAACTCTTGAATCATCTAGTGTCAGGAAACAACAGCACACAAAGAGAGAAAGAAAGGAGGGGAAAGAAGTCAAACCCTGACAAAAGCACTGATTTTATCTAATCAAGAGAAACCATGCACATGCACATCAGCTAGGAAAATTAAACTTTTCTCCTAAGCTCAAAATTTATTGTATGTAAGTATTCTTGGTAGCATGAGGCCAAAGGCTACTCAACTGCATCTTCTACTGTTACAGATTGCTCCAGCCTATTTGCATTCTGAACGGAAGTTTCATGATCTTTCATGCTCATAATAGATGCCTAAACTGTTAAATTATTATTTCTTTTCTAATCTTGAAAGACACTGCACTTGAACAGCATGGCCCTTCCATTGCTCTTTACATGAAGTCAGGTCCCTGAACAATACTGACAGCTGCTATCAAACTGGGCTGCACTCACTCCCAGTGCAGCTGCCGCTTGTAGGAACAGACAGAATTCTGATGTCTCCTCCCCTCTGGGGAGAGGACTTGACACACTGCGTGCTCAGTGAGGAGGAGCAAAGGTCCACTGAATTGTCAACCCAATTATATGCTATTCAGAATTTCCAGGATGCACACCGTCCCTTTCAAAAATCAAGCATATGTCAGAGCATGAAACTTACTGTGTGGCACAAGATAATTATTGATCACATAAGACTGTAAAAGGTCACTGCGACATACACCTAATTTTAGTATTATGTATATGCAAGCATTTACATGGTCAAAAAAATTTTGTGCCCAACACATTCATTTCCTCATTCACAGTTTTGGATTTGTATGGCATCATTCAGAGGTCTTTCACAACACACAGGCAAGTATCTCTTCTGTTGACTCTTAGGTAACTTAAAAATTAAAAAGGTGAAGGTTTCTTTCCCTGTTTCCAAAGAGCTTTCCCTCAAAGAATAAGTTCTTAATTGGATGTGGTACTTGTAGATCCCATTGCTTTTAAAAGACTATATTGTGCAGAATTTAAAAACATGCTTAAGCTAGCAAAATTTGATTTGGCTAAGTAGCACTATCCTAAGTCCAGCAAAAACGTTTTCAAATATATTTTAATATACATTTCCATTTACTGCATAAAATATTCTTTAGAACTAGTTCATTAAAAAGTGTTTTCCTTTCCATTTTCATCCTAAAGAAGTGATTCACTTTAAAAAAATGTAAGAAAGTACAGCTCTCTAATCTTCACTAATCAAACACCACAAATGTAGATGTGCTGTATTTCAAAGATCAAATCAGGTATTCATAAAGTAATTCATTACACAAGCAAAGCACAGAGGAGATTGTGACAAATACAGATGTAATTGTGTGGGTTTCTAGGATGTGATTAGCAAATCAACTAAGTAACAGTCAAAATTTGATACGAAGGAAAAAACAGCTCAGATTTGAAGGGGGGGTATGTTTATGCAAAGCTAATCTGTCAAGTGTAATAAAGCAGCTTGAACAAAATTTAAGCTGAAAATCCACTGAAGCTCCCCATTTCAGGGAGGAAAAGCTATTAAAAGGAAATGAAGGTCACCCTCCCAGTTTATTTCACCTAATTGACTGCCAATAGCTTACCACAGGCAAACCGACTGCAGATCTGCAATTGAGAAACTGATGAAAGGAGAGTTTTCAAGCTGAGACTCATTCTTTTAATCCTCCCTCACTCCTATTTTTTTTTTTCCATCTCCAGTTGGGATGTAATTTTAAGCACAGATGGATTAACTGGTTCCATTGTCTGTAGACGTCATTGGACTATGGCACTGTTAATCCGTACAGCAGCATGTCTAATTATCATTACAAAGTGTCTGAGGGAACTATAAAGACCAGCAGGGCATCTTCTCACAAGCAATTAACATAAATTGATAAATGAGTAATTTGCATCCGCTCAAGGCGCTCACATATGAATAAAATCAGAAAAGACGGCTTCTTGTTTCGGCTACTTCTTTCACTTAGTCTGGAAGGGCAGAAAACATGAGAAATATTCTAGACTTCATGGCGGGGGAAATGAACTCATGCAGTGGAAGGAATGTATGGTTCAGAAAGTTCATTAGTACAAAGTAAATGACTTGTGATTGACAACCAGTCACAAGCAAGTAGCATTAGCTTATTTCAGCATATTTAGAAGCACAAACTTGGTGAAAGGCTAATAGAACACTGTGTCAGACAATTAATACTACTTCAAAAGCAAGTGAAGTTTCTTTTCAATAGCTTCCTAATTTAAAATTCATGAAAGATTCACAAGAAAGAAGAATGAATAGTTGTACAGGCTTCAAGAACTCAAGTGTCACAAGAAAGCATGAGGCAAAGGTAACTAGATCAACTGACATACAATACCTACAAATAAACAAGCAACTTTCCTAATCATTATATTTCTTGCAGGAAAAGGTTTGTTACTCACATCATTGCTGCACAAAATTATGTTCTGACAAAGTAAACTATTAACTTTATCCCTGCTAAAATTTGTGTGAAGCAAGGCAAACACTTCAGCAACATTGGGCATCAAAACAGCATTAGATATCAAAACATTAAGCTTATTTTAAAAATAGCAAAGCAGTAAGATATGAAATCAAGTTATACACACTGTAGGAGGTAGACCTGGAAGGCCACGTACCCCGATGATGGCATTCAGTTCAGCCATGGTCACTTGTTTGGCACGTTCTACAGCTTGGGCCACTTGCTGCTGATGCTATTAAAAGGAGAAGGGACATGAGGAAGAATTTGTGTTAAGGTATGGACCACATCAAAATCAAACCAGGATCACAAACACCTGAATAACTGGTTTGTTTGCAGAAGACCAGGCTACCTACTGTAAGATATCTGATGCAGGTAAAAGATAGCAGTTCCCTATTTCTCACCAGTTTAAAAGCAAACAAGAGCCCTGAAAGCCACCCGCTCACCTCTTCCCCCATGCTACTTCAACATTAATTTTCTGGCAAATGAAAAATCAGTTTCTAATTGAGTTGACAGGACGATAATGCCAACTTCATATTAGTGTCAATTTTAACATTTATATACTCTGTGCCCACACAGCAAAACCTACTGAAATTTCAAAACAGGGAAAAGAAGTGTTTCACTGCACTCAACAAGAGTTACAAATACTCCTTGTAAACTGTAGAGTTTGAAAAGCCATATCCAAAATAACAGGCTTCAAAATGTAACAGCAGTAGCCCACAACATGCTACAATTGCAATCATTCAGACCAGAGGTAGGCTTGTAACCTTAAACAGTGTTTTGCATCTGAGCTCACGACTCACCTTTTACATTAACATTTCATACAAATTATATAGACAAGATAAGCATGTTTATTTCATGTCACATTTGACAACTGACTATCAAATAAGCAGTCACCATGATTAGAAATGAAAGCGTTTTGTTGCATTGGTAATATTTTACAGACTCCTACTCCCCTCAGGCAATGATTGAGGCTGAGCCATTGTCACTAGTTTGAACTCAGATTTGTTAGACCGAATTAGCAGGGGGTTTGCACACTTCAGCTATAACAGATGTTCCTTACACTTGTGTATTGTGATAAAATTAACATCTTAAAACTAGCTAATTTGCAAACAGAAAAGCAACATAATTGCACTTTAACAGCTGAACAGTTTTACTTACTTCCTGAGACAAAAATGGGATGACTTGTGCACAAATTGTATTCAATCTCTTGGCGATTTCTGTCTATAGAGGAAAAGTATTTTGATTAAAACTGTGTTTTAGTTTTGTTGCCATATATCAACTAGTGTACAGGATTATATTAAGTTCCCACAGTGAAAAAGTAACAAAAAAATCCACATCTTCATACTCCGGCAAATCAAAATAGTTAATATTTAGAAACAGAGATTTAGTTAGCTACTCTAGGACATCTGCCATTTCTAAAGCACCTAATCTGTATACACATTCAGGCACAAGTCTGGTCCTTGTACATAGCTCATTAACAAGTAAAGCATTTTTGAAATCCATTAAATCCAAGATAAAGCCTTTTAAAAGGTAGATTTATTATTACTCCAATTATCAAGCAGCATAACATGAAGGTGACAGGCATGGAAGAAAAATGTTTCTTTCATGATCAATTTTATCTGCTTATTAAAAGGTAAAATTAGTTTTGCTGACAGAAACACACCATCAGGAGTACAAAAGAAATACCAAAACAGAAGCGAGGCAGAATGGAGACAAAAGGTACAGACTTCTAAAACATCCATCTTGAGAAATAATTAAAATAATGTAGAAAAAGAGTTAGATCAGAAAATGTGATACTCAATAAAAACAAATTTAGTAAAACCATGAGTAACAGGAGAACAATAAGACTAGGAACCAGCAGAGAAGAGAACAATCCTTCACTGAAAGCAGCAGAGACAACAGCAGGACAAAGTGTTTGTATCCCACTTTTCGACAGCTTTGTGTATCTCCCACTTACAGCATGTCCAATCTTAACACAGAATTTCTGGTGAGGTACTCAGCCTTACCTGTTCTTACAGCTTTTCAGACCTATACATCTCCCCACCATTGAGAACCACCATTATAATTAACCCTCAAGTCTTCAAGGTGCTTGCACAACTCCCACAGCTTTCCTTAAAAACATCTCCTGTAGCACAACTGCACAAAGCCAAAATAAGCATCTAGGAGTGAACACAGCCTATATACAAGGCACTAGCAACAGCTTGTCAGTCTGTCATATCATAAAGCCATGTAGATATTTCTTGGGTTTTTTTTTTAAGACACAAGAAACAGGACATCCTTGCTGACAACGGTTAGGCTTTCCATGAGATGACATGCATAAATCTGAGCAAAGACAAACTCTTTCAAAGTCAGATGAAAACATTGCTAACTCATCTGCCAAGCCTTTCCCTGAACCTTCTCATCAGTCTGATCCTTACACATCAGTCAAGCAGTAATTAGGAGACAAAAGCTACACCCGCTTGTGTGTCTCGGCAGACAGGTGATTTGTGATCTAAATACAGCTGGCAAGCTTTAACACCTCCTTCCTCACCTCCGACAGACACCGGGAAAATAGCTGATAGCACTGAAACTTGTAAAACACTGTGTCTCTCTGACCTAAGCTGACCAAAGCCTGGCATTTGGCACATCCACGCTGAAGTTTTGCGGAGACTAGAGTCTCTGAAGCAGTTCTGGGATGGTTTCTTCCTAGGACAAAAATGTTCCCCTTAAATGTGAACTGACAGTTGCTTTCAGCAAGCCTTAATCGTCCTGCAACATGGGGAACAGATTTCTATGCTCAACAGAAACAGCTGCCATTACACACAGTACCACAGAGGTCTGTTTCCATCTTGTTTGGGTCACGACCATAAAATATCTATCATCCTGAGTGTAGCCTTCAGTACCTACTTACCAACAAAGGCAATACAAGGAAGTTACAAGCTTCATTATTGTCAGTTATCAGACTTAACTATTGCCAAATCTGTAGCCAACTTCATTGTCTGTTAACAAAGTAAAAAAACCCACGCGATTGTGAGAATTTATGTACTAAAAGGGCATTTTTCCACCTACTCAGTATGTCTCTACAGAAAGCAAGGTATGTCAGCTGTGGAAAGAAAGTCTGTTATGTGGCAATCTGATTGGCTGATGTGTAGCTAAGATGTTTAGCGTCCAAGAAGTTAACTGCCCAACACCAATGGGAGTACCTTTCTTTTCAGGACGGAAGCCAGGATGAATCATAGCAGGCGATAAGTGGGGAAAGAAAAAACTTAAATAAGAAACTAATTTGGTTTATACTGAAGAGTTCTTTGGCATATATGGCCTATACAATGTCTCCCTATTCTGCAATACAGAGGTAAGTATCCTTATTGTACCTCAAAAAAAAAAAAAAATTAATCTATTCTGAGTAGAGTCTACAAAACATGCAAGTTGTCCATGTATTGGGTTTTCCTGCACAGGTCCCAAATATCTGAGCTCCACTATAACTACATAGCATACAGGACGGTACACAGTAAGACAAGAGAATGCAACGTCATGTGGTAATTGCTAGTCCCAACTTAGGTCAACTAGATAATTTTTTTTGCCTCAGTACTATCATACCTGACTTAATACCAGAACTGGAAAAAAAAATATATATATATATGTATCCTTCTGGGTTTGTTTTATCAAAGCTGGGCATCATTGATGATAATATATGAACAGTATCCTTAATATTGCCATAAACAAGTTTATTCTGAGATTTATTGCCGCTGTTACAAGTGCCAGTTAGCAGCGATTTACACTGAAAGGAAACTGAAAAGACTGTTCTACACTTCATAACAAAAGTCTGCTTGCATTTAAAAGGCAGTTTGCCTTACTAGCGCTATTTCCCACACACAGTTAAATAAAGTACTTAAAATTATGTATCCAGATCTCATACATCTGTTTGCTGCCCTCAAATGCTTACTAAAAAATATTCCTATTCATAACATATTAATATTTTTTTTCTCTAATGAGTTGCAAAAGTTAGGTTTCAATGCACAATTATGCACTTTTAATGCACAATAACAACTCCATCAGGATTTGTTTCCAGAACTGAGAAAAAGGAACTTTTATTACTTGAAATATAAATCTAGCTGTTTGAAAGGCAATGTATACTCACCTTTCAAGGTCAAATATCTTTGACATGATATGCACATGGGTATATTCATTCTTGAAAACAAAAAGTATTTCTGAAGTAGTCTAGAAAAGCTTCGTTGATCAAGACTAGGCATCAGTAATCGGTGGCATTACAGTAAGCTATATATATTCCAGATTTGGAGATCATGCATTTGAAAGTCTCTAAAAGTAAGGTACTTATCAGTTACTTCTAGAGACCTCCCAATACAATAGAGCTATTATCCAACTGCTGATCTTGAGATGTGTAGGGCAGTCAGAAGAATAAGTAAACAAAGAAAAATTTGCAGAAAGCTGCTTGAACATAGACAAACATAACTAATTGCTCACGTTCCTTGGCTCCTTGGTAAAGCAGACTGTAGAAGCCCTCCTAGCTCTGTGGCAGCTCTTAGCAAAGCATCTGAAGTGCCCTTAATTGTTTGTGTTCTTATGCAGAGCCTCTTGAATACATTCATTTTTAATAGAGGACTTGAGTGTGGGGCCCATCAAAGAATGGCAAAACTACATCATTGACTGGTTCTTGCTGTTGTAATGATTGTCTTTTGATTTATTTGTAAATTACAAGCTTGTCAGACCCCTGACTGAAGTGCTACCCTCCTTTTTGAAGTATCATTAAAAATTAACATGAAAGAATTCAGCTGCATTTTGTAAAATTAAGTTGAGCTGACGGATTATTTTTTTTCTTCACTCATGTAATTTTTTGGCCTCTGCTCCATCTAATTATGGACTTAAATGTTTTGACCTAACCATTGCCAAACTCAAGTGTTTGTACTTAAGTTTGTCTCTTGCTAAAGTGAATTCTTAACATAATGGCAAAGAACAAAGCGGCCAGACTAGTTACTAAATATAATACTCATTTAAATAAGGCATTTTATGAAGCAATTAAGAATAAGTTCATATATAGAATTGTAATATTTTTTCTTCTGCATTATTTTAAAAAAAAGTACTTAAGTGTTTTCCTCTACAGTAGTCTATTCCAGATCATTTTGCATTTTGACAGCCTGTACTTTCCAAAGCACTATGTAAGATATACTTAAATCAACATGATTTCTTAAACAACTACAGATTTTTGCACTGGAATGAAAAGATGGAAGTGTAATACAAGTATCCAAGCTCTAACTGTATTTCTCACCACACCTAACACCCATGTACATTTTATCACTAATGCTGGAAGCCCTAGCCTACAGAAGCCACCACTCTCTTTCCTGAGTGAAGAATGCAACCTTTCTCTGAGGCAAATTATTAATTACCTTTCAGCTTCAGAGGTTTCAACAGTAATAATTTTGTGTTTGCTCCCATACATGTCTACCATATGTTTCCTAGTAGTGACTTTAGCTATAGCATTCCTGGTGATCTAAAGCAAAAATTACAACACATTATTTTTAACAATCAATTGTATTATGACTGCTGCTCTATTATTACTACTAAGACTCCTGAAAGCTGTCCAGGCCTACCTTTACAACACAATGCTCAGCTAAAAGTGTATGTCAGAGCGTTGTTATTCTTTCTTGCAAACTGTACTTCCCACATCACAAACTATCACAGTATATCACAGAATTTGATACTATGTTTCCTATATCACAGTATTTGAAAGCACTCTATCACCACTTCTTAAGGACGGCTTATGTATTCTCATTAATTAGCTTTTTATTTACTTTAGTTATTTCAACGCAATTTTGAGAATCACATTTGTCATTAAATTGGAAAGAATACAGCTTAGGAACAACATAATTAAAAGTAAAGCAAGAAAACGTAAAGTTTTGATGATACCAAAAAAACGCATGTCCTAATCCATTCCTTATAAAAGCAAAAGAACCAGAGAATGGGCCTTTAATGCACAGAAGAGAATATACTGTCAAATCACATTCACAAAAGCTGTAGAAGGTAGTTCTGAAGTACTCTGCCTCCACTTACACTTTCAATACGTAGAAAGCCAAGTGCAACACTGAACTCCTCCTGGAAGAACAAAATGGACTTCCTGCCATTTACACAATGTAACACAGTAATCCACTAGGGAGTAAAGGTCAATGTTGCACTTTGGGTCATTACTGAATCATTTGAGATTATCTGTGGTGGGGATGAGAAGAAAATCGAAGGCTATGAGAATGCTGCAAATGGCTTGACCTCAGACCAATTTTCATCTCCATCTGTCTAACAGACGTGGATAAAAGCCCTCTTTATGGGTCATGCTTGACCATTTTTTAACCTCTGTTGCAAGCCAGAAGCCAGTTAAATACTACATTTCAGAAGTCCATGGGTAAGAAACTGCATGTGTATATTTTAGTCTTGAGCTAAAGTTTAGTACCCACTTAGTATTTTCATTTTTCTAGCAGAATCACTGAAACAAGCAGTACAGTAAAACTACGAAATCTTAATTTTTTTTGTGATATAAATATTTGAAGACAACAAAATGCACAATTCACAGAGCAATTACATAAAAGAAATATTTCACCATGCTTAGCTCTCTGCATGTTCTGTTAGAGCTTTGCTACAGAAAGACTGAAGCACTTCCAAAAAATTGTTACTAAATATGTGGGGGATAGGGGGATGTTGGAGGTATAATTAAATCTCGAAACTTAAATATTCAAAAGCGTCAAATGATTAAAGATAGCATTCTGTGAACTTTGCTGCTCATGAGTTATTGAATCCATGTTGAGCACTGAGATATGCATATATTATTTAATGCCCTTTTATTTAGAACTAATCCACTACACAATCTGTTTTGGCAATGGCTGCAAAAGGAAAAAAAAATAAAGGCAACATGCCATTTAAAAGTTTAGGCCCCCATAGTATATCAATGTCAAACAACAGCGTGTCAAGCTAAGATTCAATTCAGGTAAGTGCCACTGCCAAATTTTCTTGTTCCCAGGCGTGCTTTAAGATTATTTTATTGCTTAAAATTTAATTTGTTCCAACTCGCATCTCCATGACAACGTTGGCTAACCCTGCAAATCATTTGGGTAATTGGATATCTTATCTTTCTATTGCTCTCAAATCGAATGATTCTGCTAGAACTGCAGCAGCCAATCAAATTTACAGGCCTCCTGAGTAATAGACTCACACAAGTAGCCACATTCATCTCCCCTTTACCGCCATATTAACCACCCTGCAACAAACTGTGGAAGTTGGCCTTCAAACTCTATTTTAAATTATAAACACTGTCATTACTAATATTCTCACCAATAGGAGGGGGTGGCAAGGTTTATTCTCAACAGATACTTGAAATTCAATCTGACAAGCGGCAATGGGTAGCGTTCATTTCAGCGACAGGAACAATCTCTGTATTTTGGGCGTAAACTGTCAGTTTAATATGACATATCATTAACAAATACAGCTTTCCCTCTGCCCCACATTTGTGCTACTCATTTTAATTGCGAGATCAGCCACCCACAAGATGATGATATTAAAACCCCAGAAGACTGGCATGAAAAATCTTTAGCTATGAAAAAAACCAAAACATCACCATATTGCAAGTGGGAGTGGGGAGACAAAAAAGTAACAGAAATATTAACAGAATAAAAACTCAAAATGACAAAGCCACAGAATGGTAGATAGTTTCCAATGTGAAATTAGCATATTTTTTTTTTTTAATTCAATACCTAAACTACATCTATCTGAATCCTCTCAGATGTCAGTTTAAATTACAGAAAGGTCGTGTTAATTTAAACATAAGCTACATATGATGCACAAGTCAACAGCTACACTTGCCAAACATCTACTACAGGTTTGGACTTCGTTCAACTGTAAAGCAAAGTGACTGGATGTATTTCAGATGTCTCATTTCAATGCCTTCTATAATAATAGGGAGAGGCTGCTATGTAGCTCTCAATGAACCACTATACACAACTGCCCATCCCATTTGCAGCTGTAAATCCTGTTGAACCCAAGCCAACTGGCAACAAAGAAGCTGTTGTCAGGATGTTAAAGTGCTCCTTTCACACATCTTCACTATGTCAAGACTCTTCTTAAACTTGACTAAACAGGAGTTATCACATTTCTCTTTTAATCCAACCTTAGCCCATCTTGCGCAAGCACTCACAACTACAAAAGGTGTGTTTATCCAAATTTTAGTTCCACAGCTTAGTTTCCATGCCTAAGCTAAGCTTCAATACACACAGAATTATTTAAATCTTGAAGTGAGCACACAGCTTTATTTTACTTTTAAGTTGTTTTCCAGCACACACAGTTCCCACTTCTATTTAGATTCCATGAGCTGCCGACTCTAATCCAGAAGAGGTCTTGCTACCTTTGCTTCCAGAGGCACAGTTTCCTCAAACCTTACTGGAGACATTTGGGCTTGTCCAACATCTCAACTGCCTAGTCAAGCAGAAAACAGTACTACAGGATGAGGGAAAGGACCACCACATCAGCAAGTTAAATAGGCTCACAGGAGGCATCCATCAGGTAGCAGAGTAGCCCAAAGTACGAGTAGAACCGAGCTGGGAGTAGAGTTTTTTGGGGGGAACAGTGTGCTATCGGATGAGCTCCCCTCTTCCCAAAGGACTGCACTCTCATGTACTTTTACAGTGCTCTGGAAGAAGCATGATCTCCAAACTGTCCAGCATGCTTTGCATTATTACCCTTAAGGACATCAAGAACTTAATTTACTCTGGACAACTGAGCAACACTACACTATACAAGAACAAGGAGGAGACAAAAGAAAAGAAAAAGACAGGAGGCATAGAAACACAGTATATCTATAACTGCTACACCTCTGTCAGAAATGAGCCCTTTTGGCTTTTGTTTTAATTTAGGACATTATTTTAAAACTACTTCCTATTTTGCACTCACTCCTGTAAGCCATATACAAATTTCTGCATACATCCTTACAGCACTTGCCACATTAAGCCACCTTATTGTTGGGATGTCAGTAGAAACTCAGAGTTCTTCCATAGCTGGAGATGTGCCTAGAGTCATAGAGGTTCTAAAAATTAGAGCATAAAGTTCCTGAAACTAAGCATATACATTTACAGTATGCAAGACAATAACAAAACTCCCAGTCAGGAGTCAGTCCTTATCAACATTCAAGTAAGACTATAATAGCAGTAGAATCTGAACTTGACTAGAACCATAACCCTCCCATCTGACAATAAGCAAGACACATTAAGAGAATGGCCTGAAATACAGGGGGAAGATTCATTACACAACATTCACCAGCACTTCAGAAATAGCTACCAAATTAAACTTACTTGGTAAGTCACATGCACTTTTGCTCTTTACATATAATTTCACCATTTTACAGCACTTCACATATTCACAACTCAGGTTCACAAACCTGTCACATCTGAGAAACAATTCAAGGCCTTAAAAAGGTGTTCATATCAATGCTTCAGGTGTTATCAGGTGAATCGCCCATAAATAACAAGTTCAGAAGATTCACAACTCTTTTGTTAGCAACTAGCAGAATTACCCACCAGGCAGGATGTGGAAGGAAGGTGAAACTAATGGAGATTTTCACTACATGGGAAAAAGGTCTGGAAATCTTTCAGCAAAACCTTGGGAACATGTCAATAAATTTCTTCCCCATTTTTTTATTTTTGTATATATATTCTGTTGCTTACAGAATAGAAAAAAAAAACCTAATAAATATACCATCTAGATTACATTCTAATAGAGAAGAACTGAATGAAACTGTCCAAATAGAAGCTATTGGTTGAGACTGACAATCATTGCAGAGTTTGCAATCATCAGGACAGGAAGGAAGAATGAAAAAGCCAACAAGACTTCAGAAAAGCGTATGCCAACTGGTAAGATCAGCTTAATAGGTCCTGTTACTGAGAGGGAAGACAAAATGGCATTACGGAGAGCTGACATTATCTTTATGAAACAATATTGAGGACATAGATGACAGTTAATACACCTGAGAACAGAATAAGGGACAGAGGGAAAAGGGGAGGGACGGAATTGTGCTGAGAGACTAAATCCCACATTCTTACCTAACTTCATACAAACAAGAAGTGGAAACTAGGTCAGGTGAGGCAGTATGAACACACACAGCACAAACATGTATTTTTGTAACCACGTGCCAGTAGTAAGCAACAGCTAAAGCAGAGCTAGTGCTCTACAGGTTAGAATAGTTAGAGAACAAAAAAAAAAATAAAATTGTTTGATCCCCTCAGTTCGAAAAGGAAAGATATGGTCAAGGGACACTGAGAAGGCCAAAAAGTCTGTACTTTTTTGCATCTGTCTTAACTATACAAAAACCATTACCAATCACATAATTAATTACTAGTTATATAAGGTCCACACTGCACCTTAAATAGGAAATTAACAGTTCAAAGCATTCCAAGTAAAATGTCTTCAAATTGGCTACGCCTGATGAAATAAAGACAGCACATTAGTGAAGACTGAGCAGCTAGTGGATGCCTTGCAGAAACAGCAAATGTTAAGTGAACAAGGGACTATGGAAGGACAGTGCCTAACAGACAGGAAACAGCATATGAAGGACCAAATCTCTGGCTTAATTACTATTCCTTAAGTTTGGGGCATTAAAAAACCTCTTATCCATAAACATCTAGGTGAAACAGGGATAAAAATCACAACTCAGAAGTATTTGCCAGCAGTAAACAACATCAGAATTATGCAGTGTTCAAAAAAGTAAAGTAATCATGGTTAAGAAAGGCAGAATTTGACACTCATAGTACTCTTAGGGGCACCACAAACAGCACAGCTAAACCTTCATGGGAACAAGTACAAAACTGTTTGATGATTAAACCATATATAAATACATCCTTCTCTACTGCAAATTAAGAAGGTCTGCATGCATGATAGGCCCAGTATTTTTCAGTATTTCCCACTAACAAGCATGAAGATCTCTTCATTTGCCCTAATCCTTAATTTGCAGAGCGCTTCAAGCTGAGAAAGACAGAATATGCCAGAGAATAGCTTCAGAACTCACTTTGCAGTGAATGGAAAATGGACTACAAAGGAAAAGGAAGGACAGGGATAAATAGGGATAAAGGACCATAGCACGCCTACACAGGAACATAAAGGAAAAGGAAATAATGGGCCAGGAAGGAATCTCTCGGTCACAGCGGATCGTAAGTCAATAGCATGCTGCTGAAAAAAAGGCTACCATCACTGTAAGCCAGCCATACACTAAGTAAACCTCCTATGCTACTCAGCACAGCATTTCCTCCCCTGGAGTACTGCACTCATGTCGGACACTGTACTTCAGCCAGGCAACAACATTCAGAGAATGAACATTAGACTGTAGAGGTATGCAAAATGGTGCTGCAAGGAAGGTAAATGATCTGCTCTCCCTATCCACGGCGAAGAAAATGCATAGTGAAGAGCTGAAGCAGCAACAGAAAAGATTGAAGTTGTAACTGAAGAAGCACTTCAACAGCAAGGACATAAAAGCACTCTGTTACCTAGAAAGCTTGTGAGTCACCACTGCTGTTAAGTCTTTCCTAACAGATAGGACAAGCAACCTATCAGGAACAACATTGGTATAGCCAATCCTGCTAGGACACAGGGAGGCATTTGCTAGTGCTGTGATTCTACTGTTCTTATTTCAGTTTAAAGAAGCAACCTAAGAGCTTCCCATAGGTCTTGTTAATTAAAGATTTTGTGTTTGCTTAACTGGAAATTTACATCCATCATTTAAGACCACAGACAGCTAGCTGTCTGCAGAGTGACAGCTGGAAACCTTATAACCAGCTACAAAAATAGAAAATCAGAATGACCTTACACCCAAACTCACACATGAAGAACAACAATAAAAAAAAAAGAAAAGACTTTGTTGTAAATGGAAACTGTTGTGGCAACACCGCTATTGGTTTTGTTTTATTCCCCAAGAAATTGTGGGGTTTTCATCCCAGGGATTCAATTCAAATGTCTACATTTAAAAAAGTTGAGTTCATCATACTATGAAGCAGAAACCACACTAATTCAGTGGTTTTAAAACACTTTAAAATAATTTCATAAATTGACAGATTTCCACAGATCATAAAAACCACCCTGTTTCAGATGTCCTTTCCTTTTCTTGACCTAACAAAAGCAGATTTCCTCATAAACTTAATACCTAATCCAGATGCAGCTGAACAAGCATAGCCATTATTGCTCCCCTTCTCAAAAACTGAAAGCTATCTTTTTGTTTTTCCTTGCTAATCCATATAAACCTTTAAAATGGCACAAATAAAGGCAGCAGCATTTTGTTCTCTAAATCAATTTTATCCTCAGCTATCAACTAGATGTTCCAGCACAGAGAAAGAACAGTCCTTCCTTTCTAATTCAAAAATCCATACTATCATTGCCCTTGCAAACTGCTAAACAAGCAGTATCGGCAATTCACTTGTGTTCTGTAATATATTTACTGCAAATCCCAAGGGCTTGCCTCCTAATGCAGTTTTCTATTGTGTCTGCTCTTGTCAATGCACTGACTGGTCACCTTACAAGTAAGTTGCTTTGACCGACTGTTTACACAAACATCAAAAAGCCTCAAGAAGAATAAAAAAAAGACTGAACAGGGAAAAAGGACACCCATGCTACTGGGGGAGGGGGGTAAACAAACAAAAAAAACCCAAACAACCCTACACCAAAACACAAATTAACCTCAGTTTTCTGTTTTGTTATCTCATAGCCAAAACGGCTAGTTATTTCTTCAGATTACTTGGGAAGCACACGATATTTCCAGATAAGCAGGCCTGACACAAAGCCTACCCAACACCTCTCAAAGAACTTTAATTTGTAATTTAATTATCTGTGGTAATTTGTTTGCATGTCTGAAGAACATAAAGGTGAGAGCAACTCAGCCAATCCCCAATTAGATATTAGTCTTTAACACTGTGCAATTTATCATTAGCTGCAGAATACTATTATCATTATAAAAAGTTCAGTGAAACTTAGTACACTGATTAATTTCCTGAACTGCTTTCCCCATTCCAGAAAGTATATTTTATAACAATTAGGCTTGCTAACAACTAAAATAATCCTCAACACTTACAAACTTTTAATACTACCACCCTATGAAATAATGCAATAAAACCTTTTCTATTCCAATTTCACTTAAACCTACTATGTTTAAGCGAGGGAATTCAACATTGCTTCCATTTGTTTATATGAATCCTGACATAGCAACAGGGCAGGCTGGTTTCTTAAGTACTAAAAGGGCATCACTAGGCCTTCTTTTAAAAGACAAGTTTAGAAAATAATTGATTTTTAAACACAGTCAGATTTAAACTAGAGTTCAGTTAAGAATAAAGTCAATTTCAGCAAGCTTTAATCTACTCTTCAATCATCTCCAGCAGTATGCCATAAACAGGTCACCAGTGGAGTTTCACAGGGGCCCTTTACTGCAATCTGTTTTATGAATATGTTCAGCAGTGCAGCCTGGAAAAGGCAGCAAGCAGTGAGTAAGAAAGCTCGCTCCATAAGAGATTTCATTCAAAGTAAAAGCAATGGCTGAAGAACTGCAAAGAGACCTTACAGGTCTAAGTGAACAATGAAAAGAACTGTATATAAACAAAAATTTACACATACTGGGAGTAGCCTTCTCTAGCGTCAACATAAAGTGATGGCTCCTGAGTTTACAATCATTATTCATGAGCAAGAACTCGAATGTGAAAGGTGACTCCAGCAGTTCAGCATTTTGTGGCAGCCAAAAGAGAAATCCAATACTGGGAACTTTAGTAAAGGAAAAAAAAATCCAGAAAACAGAACAATGTTATAATAAAAATTTCTGGTTCACCAGCACCCTGAGAACTGCATCTCATTTCAATATGCTAAGTTAAAAATGAAAAAGGTTGGGGAAAAAGCAAGGAAGATGGTCAAAGAAAGCTACACAACTGTGTAGACTGGGGCTGCCCAACCTGAACAGGAGTCGAGACAGAGATACAAAATTTTGAGTGCATTGAAGAAGCAGCTAGGCATCAACCACTTGTCTGTTCTGAGAATGAGGGGCGACCAAATAAAGATAGTGGAAACCAGGTTCAAAGCAAACACAAAGGTTGTTTTTTGCCCTGCGCCTGGGACAACCTCCTTCCCATAACAGCATAGCCAGGGTAGAAACACACTAGCAAGTAGTTTTGCAGAAGAGGGCATCGGAGTCTGGGGGGACAACCTAAATACACATTAGCACCACACCCTTGTGTTGATGAAGGCACACCTCATACTAGGATGCAATAGTATGACTGTAACCAGCTGGTTAATTAAAGTAAATTGTTCCCCTTTTTGTTCCCCTTGTTTAGCAAGAAGGAAGATGTTGCCAAACTGAAGCAAGTCACTAAGTGACACCAGTCAGATGACCAAGGAATCAGAGCACACAATGTTCCAGGAAGAAGCTAGATTTGTTTTGTTTCAAGAAAAGAAGGATTAGTGGGAGAAGAGATCTGACTGCTGACAAAGAGGTGCTTATGGAGAAGACTAAATCAGACTCTTCTCAGAAGTGAACAGCAGAAGAACAAAAGGCAGACAGCGGTCACTAGTGCAGAGAGGCAAAGTCCAGTTAGTGAAGGAAACAATTCTTCATAATGAGGGTGGGTCAAACACTAGAAAGTGTTGCCCAGGGTCATCACAATGGAAATTTGATACTTGTGAAAGCACAGGTTGCAATTTCAAGTTGAAGAAGGGACCAACTTGCAAGTACCCTAAAAAAATAAAGCCATGGCTTACCAGTAGTCATAAGGAGTGATCTGTTAAACTAGCTGTTCTGACAAATACATGCTGAAAAATTGGGAATTCTCCATCAGTTGGTTTTCCCCTTTCTGAACTATGCTTTCTGAACTACCGTTGCTCAAATAGCTACATCTAGAGTCCAACCAAGAAGCGTTATGCAAAAGTATAAAATAATAGTGTTTGGCATAATTGCCAATAGATATCCCTAAATCTTACTTCAAGTGGAAAGATAACCTCATTAGTTCTACTCAAAGCTGTTATCATTTTAAAATAACAGTACCGTGGTGTCTTCTGATAAGCACCAGTTAACCTCAAATTGTATTCAAAGGCTTTTAATAGGCCTTTTAAGTAGGCCAATGGTGACCTACTATCAAATCTAGAAGATCCTATCTTCCATTTTGCACAGGAGACACAATGCAATATTACTGCTTTGCACCAAAGACCTAAGTGCTGTAGTAGGGTGGGAGGAAAGACAATTCAAAAAATTGTCAAGCTTTTTCCCCTGGAATCTGTTGTGACAGAAGTGGTACTGCACATTCACAAAGCATCTTCCCTCTTACTCTTCTCCCTACCCCAAAAAATACCCAGAATTTTTTTTTGTTCACTTCAGCCAATCCATGAAGTACATCAACAGACATTTGGCAATCTAAGTTCCAGCAACGCAAGGGAAGCTTATCAACGTAGCTGGCAGGAACACGTTCCCTCTCTCCCTCTATGGTTCTGCGAGGAACCTGAAATCTGGTAGACAAAGTCTAAAATGCAAGATGATCAGGCAGTATTTAATGTATGTACAGTGTCTACACTGTGACATACTTTCAGATTAAGTTGTATATGGAGTTGACATAATGGATGCTATCTGACAATATGGTTATCTAAAAGCTTCATGGAGATATATTTTACACAGTGCCCTGAATCTGTCAGATAACAATAATGCTGGTCTCGAGCTCCAATGTGGTGCAGAAGTCAAGAAAGTTGAGGTCATTACTCTAGTCTTTCCTCCCTGTTCAAACTGGCAACTCTACTTGTGGTTGAAATGGCTGCACTGGTGATACAACTGTAGTTATTTAGAAACCAAACATTTGTAAAGTAAGTACAGGTTTTTTTAAGTGAAAAATATTATGTCTGAATCAACCTTACCATTTTCTCTTTTAAATAGAGGTTTTGCATGTCTTATGTGGCAGTGCCAACTGTAAAACACTCCTGAAACACTTACTGCACACCACCAAAACCTTAAGGATTCATGAAGTTTTTAATTCCAATAATTAAAACACAAGTAGGAAAAAAAGAAAAAAATTATCTTTAAATCCCTTTCAATAGCACAGCCATCCTACTTAGGAGCTGTAGAGAGCTAACTAAGCTTCTTAATTCTCTTCTATTTAACCCACTCCTGAAGACTGATGTTCTAATGAGATATCAGTAAAAGCTACTGTCCTTTGCCATAGAGCATTAGAAATGATTCTGCGATACATTCCAGATTCCAGGCTAAACTAGACATTTAACTTGTACAATTGGTTAACATAACACAGTTTGAGAGTTTGCATACTTTTATACAAGAGAGAAGGTACTGAAAAACAGGTCTGCCTTCAGGCAGGTCACAGAGATCACAATAACCCACCCAAAAAGAAGGAAACCTAGCTGTCACCATTGGGATAGCAGAAACCCACATGCTGTAGTAGTTTATATAGTCTGTCAGTTGGTTCAGCAGTGATGAATTTTTCTTTCTTTGGCTGCCTGCCACTGAACAAGAACTAATCTTGCACCTAAACAATCTAGGCATTAAATGCACAGGAAGCCTTATCTTCTGACTTATGACAGAAGATGACAGACAGAGCTGGTGAAAATAAAGAGGCACTGCCCTAATAGCCAAAGGCAGCAACCCTTTAAGTACAGCATGATTTTTAACACCCAACCAACTCTATGTCTTGGCACCAGGAGTTGATGCATCTGCTTTGCCAGCAACGGATGTCACAGTGGGAAAAATCGGACTTGGACAGTATAAACACAGAAGGCAAACTTAAGACCACCCAAAACATCCTTCTTTGTTTTGTCTTCTTGATGTATATAATAATGATATCTGAATCAAGTGCATCTATCCTAAACAAATCCTGAGGTGCTTCTTTCTGTTTCATGTACGTAAACCTTAGTCAGTCACTATTCACCTTAAAAATAATTATGTATGAAAAACCACATACAACATCCCCTTAAGAACTAACCTTTGAAATTATTCTGAAAAAATAACAAAAAACCCCACATAGAAACAAGACACACACAAAAAAAAAAAAAAAAAATCCACAAAACCCCCACAAACTAGCCAAAAATACACCAAAAAGATTATTTCCTGACCACTCTTCAGCCAGCAGGTTAAAATGTAGCAGCAGGACCTGGATTTAAGCACACAATTATGCAATTAAACACCGCAAAATGCCAAAGCTAAAGTTGTGAAGGAAGCCTTACAATGGCCGTTTCTGGACTCAAATGCAACATACTCAAATGGAAAGCTCTGTTTGCATATGGAAAGTTCACCTCAATTAAGTCTGTTGATAGCAATGTTCAAGTCCTGACTAACTTTGTTTTAGTCAAATTGTAATAGATTAGCAAATCAAATGAAGAGGAAACTGCTGATGCAACTGCATCTGTACAAGTAATCAACCCTTTCACACAGAGGCGAACTGCAACTATTTCCTTTTATCAACGTGACTACCTTAACAGTGGGGTTTGCCCGACGCTATGTAAAGAAACACTGCTACAGTGTAATTTTTTGTTTTTCAATCAGCAGCCCAAGCACTCTGAAGGGCTTCACACAGAGCAAGTGCAGCATCCACATAGGAAGCAGGCCTTAAAAACATTAAAGCTTGTTCAGCGGAAAGTTTCCCCATCACTGCATTTTTCAGTAACAAAGATGTTGTCAGAAATGACAATTTTTCGTGTCCCCTGATGATGTCTTGCTAGCATTTGGTTATAAGCCATAAAGCAGGAATAATTTCAGCCTGTCAGGAGTCTAGCTAATGCCCAGTTTCCCCCTAGAGAGAATTCCTGTCAAACGTAATGAGAGCTCCAAAGGCCCTCTCTACAACATAATGAGCACTTAGGCCACGCTGGTGATCAGCCAGCAAAAAGCATCAATTTGAGCCTGGCTACACCCTTGGGGCTAGACGTCACCAGTTTTAATAAGAATTATGATTACTGTCTGCCAAAAGCCTCCTCAGAACTTATCGTTAGCGATGAAAATTCAGAGGGATGTCATTGGTAGATTACAGGAAACAAAAAAAAATCCTTAAGACCACCTATATACTGAACTGTAACACCATTTGGCATCCTCATTACAGGCATCTAAAACAAGAGTCTTTAACAAGAAGGTGCTACTTTTATCTGAAATTAGAATTGCTTAACGTGTAAAAGCATAGTATCTGAGACTGATATCCAGTGAAATGTATTTATGCCCTAAAAGCTTACTCTTAACAGCATACACAGACCAAGTGTGCTCTACTCTCCCCAGCTAGAACCAACATACGTATAATGCTCTGTCATAAATCTTAAAAGCTTCCGAAGTATCACTGCCTACTGAGTACGTAATTATAGTTGCCATACATACAGAACATTAAACCCTTGCAATACACAGATGTTAAGGTCAAAGTGGAAACCTCAGTTCTGACACTCTTTAATCTTGTGGCTTTAATTGATTTTATCTGAAGTTAATTCCTAATACATTTACTGAAGTCACATGTTCTCTTCAAAGATGTTCTGAAAACAACACCCATTTCGCACCAAATGAGGCTCCTATAGGGATGTTGACTTCCTCACAGGTTACAGTGTGCCAGAAAGTCATTTAGGAGAGGAAAAAAATTAATCAAAGAAAGAAAGAAAGAAAGAAAGAAAGAAAGAAAGAAAGAAATGTCCAAATCACAAAGCCTGGAAAAGTCACCTCAGAAAAACTGACATTCTTCTAAAACACAAGACAGGAAGACTAACACAGCTACAGTACAGATCCAAGCCAAACACTACTCTAGTTGTTTTGTCTACCCAGTCAGTGCATTACTTTAAAAAAAAAAAAAAAAAGAGGTTGTAACAATATTTTTTATTTTACCATCATTTTGGATTCAAACAAGTGTAGCTCTAAAAACCAAGAGGATATACCTACCTAGCCTTGCAGGCAGAAAGCTATCACAGAATTACAATACCACCTTATCAAATACAATATTTTTCGGAGAAAACAAAACAAAAATCAAAGAGTTCAGAGTTACAAAAGCAAAATTCAACTCTGCAATTCACTTGCTTAATGAAAGTCTTTGAATATACTGAAGATCCGAAGCCTGAACTAATCAATTTCTTTGCTGTGCCCCAGCCGGTCAGCCATGCTCTTTAATTTAATGAAACAAGAGTTTTAGATGAAATAGCACATACACATCACAAAAGAATTGTATTGTTGCACTTTGAAACGTGTCCAACTGTGCAACTTCATCTAATGATAATTTTTTTTAAGAGGCCATCGATTTCTGAAAGACTTATTGTACCAGCATCTTGATGAAAAACTGAATGTCAGCATATCTACAGAATACTTACACCCTGCCATTAATGCTTTATTTGGCATACAATGACTACTCAATTGAGGGTCCTCTGGGCTGAGCAATCATTTAGCTTTTCTTCTCTTCCGAGGTCCTTAGTGTCTTGTTCCAGTTCAATACTCTTTTTATTCACCATTATAGTAGCCATAAGTGTGAATTTTATGGGAACTTGCAAACTCATAGTCATAACTAGAGCTTTCCAAGTCACTAATCTTTTCATACCTTTAAATGGCAAGAATTTGAGCAACTACTGCTACATATGCTACAGACACATAAGACCAGTTCTACATATCAAAGACTCTACCACCAACAAAAGAAAACCATGGAAAGCACTGAATTATATCTTTGAAACCACAGACACAAAACCTTTCCTACTTTTGCTAGTGTCCTTCAGGACCAATACCAAGAAAGCCTTGTCATTCAACATAATCTATACCTCATTTGACAGCAGGTAGGCAAAGGTTTACTGATCACAGCTACAAATCAGCCTATTGATTCAGACACATGATACAGTCAACCAAACATAAACAGAACAGCTACATTTAAATGCATTAGACTACAGATTTTGTGGTTTAGAAAACAAAATATCTTACCTGTTTGTGCATTTCAATGTTTAATCCATATGACATTTCATAATACTGCAAATAAAGGAGCATACATTATTTTCTTATGCTGGCTTACATTGCATTTGGAGGTATTTACTGAAATAAAGAAAAACCTAACATACTTACCATCACATAGTGCCTCTGCATTTCTGTTTTTTCACTTGCCAGTTTCTCACATTCCAATTTAAGGCTACAAAATAGATCACACTTTAATGTAACTGTTATGTCATTCGTTTTGACATCTATCGACTTTATTTGTATATTAACAGAAGTAGCTAATTAAAAAAACCTCATAAACCAACACACAAACACAGAAAGACTTAATTCATACTTTAAATACAAAGGCTGAACAGGAAATTGAAAAGGTATTTCATGGGCACTGTATGAGACCCAAACTGTTTCCAGGACCCAAACATATCTCATCTTCATGCTTTGACAAAGAGCTGCTATGAAATACTACAACTTTCAAGCTGTAACAGCATTTGAATTTCTCTAAATTTACTACTTCTCAGAAGTAAAATAGAGTTATTTCTTAGTATGGGGCATTTAGTAAATTACTGAACAGTAACACATCTACAATTACAACTTGAGTACATCTATAATCCTTAACCTTAAGTACTCTCTTAAGTTATCTTGCCCACAGCATGAAAATTAGTACTTTCTATTATCATTTACTAGGGAGTTCTCTGTTTTTGTTTTCATAAATGAAAAGCAGTTACATTCAGTACTTGCATACCTCATCACTAACAAGGGTATAATTCTGACTACTTTCACTGAGGGCAAATGCCTCAACATTCCCTTTGTTCTCTGGCATACTGATATTTTAATATTTTTTTTATGACACCAATAAACATCCTAGGGAACAGTTACTGTGTAAGCCAGTATTTTTCACTTACAGCTGTGATATCGAATGTTTACAGTTTACATTGCATTTCTAAAGAAATAAATGGCTTAAACAAGTTAATGATTTTAGACAAAACTATAGTATCATAGTTAAGAAAGAAAAAATCTAATCAAAACCAAGCAGTTTTCTAACTGGGAAACCTGTAAAGGTTTTATTCCTATCCAGGTCTTGCAGGTACACACAAGTACAAAATTAAGAATAAATGCCCTGTGTATGCAAGAGCTCATACCCTAAATCTCTGCAGGGACCTCAGTAGCAGGCGCAAACGCAGTAAGAACGCCTGAAGGACAGCATAACAATCAGAAACGCATGCCACAGCTTCAGTAGGTTCACGTCACCTTTGTGTTAGTTGTGTTAGTACTGCAGTACTTGTGTGCTTTAACAGTCCTTCTTGGCTCTTTAAGCACCACACGTTAGCATTGTATTAATCTTTGAATTAACACCACACACAAATGAGCAAACACGAGAATTAGCTTCTTTAGTGCTCTGGGCCACAGAATTAGCGCTGGTCTTCTCTCGATATACTTTAAAAAGTCCTCCACAGAAGGATCTCTAACAAATTTTTATTTATTTTTTTTTTTTTAATGCATTCAAGTGCCGAACCGCTCCACTTTCGACACAACAATCTTTTCGCGGGTGCCCGGGTCGCCCGTGGGCAGGAGGGCAGGGCTGCCTCCTCCCGATCGCCCCGTCCTCCGGACACACACACACAAACCACCTCCCCGCCACGGACGGGGACCGGACGGAGGCTCCCCGAGCCGCCGGTGCCGGGTCCGTCGGTGGGGCCCAGCCGCGACGCCGCACGCCACCGCCTGGACGCGGCCGTTCAGTGCAACCCCCCCCTCCCCAGCCTCCCCTCCCGCACCCGGCTGGGGTCGAGGCAACGACCCCGGCCCCGAGGCGTCCCGCTGGCGCTCACCTGTGGTACTGCGCCTGGAGGAACTGGAACTCCTCCTTGATGCGGTCCAGCGACTCCGGGATGGTGAATTTGAAAGGCTGGCCCGCAGCCTGGTGCGGGGTCTGGCGCGGCGGCGGCCGGCACGGGAAGAGAGAGGCACGTTCAGACACGGCGCGGCCGCCCGGGGGGAGGTATAGGGATGGAGACCGGGATGGGGATGAGGGGGACGGCGCCGCCCGCCGCGGCCGGCCCGTAGGGATAGAGGGAAGGCAAGGAAGGGAGAGCCCAGCCCGCCCCGACCCCAGGGCGCTGCGCACTTTTTACCCACCTTCCCGTCCCTCATCTGCGGGGAGGGGGGGGAGGAGGCAGACGGCGCTCGGGGAGCCGCTCCGGCCCCGACCCACCCGCTCCTTGTCGCCGCCGTCTACCCGAAAGCGGGGCGTGCCGGCTCCTCCCCGCCGACCCCCGCCGCTGGGGGCACGGCCGGCCCCAGCCCGGGCGCTGCGCTCGGCGGGGAGGGGAGCTCTGCCCGGCCCGCCGGCGACCCCCTGCAGTCATTCCCAAGGCACAGGAGTTGCCGGCGAAACAAAAGGGGGTCGGGAGAGGGGGTCGGGAGAGGGGGTGCGTCCCTCTTCCCCCCCGCCCCCCATCCCTCCATCCCCAGCCACGCCGCTCCTCCCCGGAGGGGACAAACTTGGGAGGGCGCCCGCCTGCTCCCTGCCAAGCCGGGTGGAGGGGTCCGAGGCTGCCGCTGCCCGGGCCACCGCCAGCAGCCCCCGCCCCGCTTCCTGGGCGGCCCCCACCCCCGCCGAGCGGCGGCCCCGGCCGTACTTACAGGGTGCCGGCTCTGGGGGAACATGGCTCTGGCCGCAGTGGGGCTCCCTCGCAGCGCAGTTCTCCCGGCGAGCTCCCCACCCCGGCCCTGCCCCGGCTTCACGGCCCGGGGAGCCGCGGGGGCAGGAGTAGTGACAGCCGGCGGCGGCCGCCTTCACTTCGCCGCCGCGGGCGGGAGCGGGGCGAGGCGGCGCTCAGTGCCCCCTCCGCGGGGACATCCTCCGGCCGCCACGTCCTTTGTTGCTGCTGTTCCGGGGGGAGCGGAGGGGCCGCGCTCCGGACCGTCACCGCCGCTTCACGATCCTCCGGCGGGACGGGACCCGACGGG
>KZ505714.1:222323-296405 GCA_002844005.1 Limosa lapponica baueri
AAAACCACCCGCACCCGGGGTGAGAGGCCGGAAACGCCGCCGGCCTCTTTTCCTTCCCTCTCCTTCCCCGCGCCGCTCCTGAGGAGACGGGGACGGGCCGGAGCGCGATCGGGACGGGACGGGCCGGGCCAGGACGCGCCGCGCTCCCGCGCCCGCCCCGCTACATTAGCACGCGGTTTCACACTCCGCCAGCTAACCAGCCGCCCGGACCCGCCCACCCCACCGCGCGGAGAGAGGACTCCCCGGCCGCCGCCCAATCGCCGGCGCCGGCACCAACGTGGGGCCTTGACGCGCTGCGGCGGGGCGGACCAATGGCGGCAGCCCCAGCCCCGCCGCCTCGCAGTCTTTCGCTGGGAACCGTTTCTGGTGGGGCGGCGGGAGCGCCGCGAGCCGGCCAATGGGAGGACGCCCGGCGCGCGGAGCCGAGGGGAGAAGGGGAAGGTCGGCGGAAAGGAGAGCGGAGAGGGCTGAGCTGTCAATCAAAGTAACGTGGGACCGGCGGGCGCGGAGGGGCGGGGCAGGGGCGGGGCCTCCAGCGAGCCCCGCGCGCGGCGCCTGCGCGCCCTCGCCCGCCGCCGGGGCCTGCGGCTCTCTCAGCGGCGCGGAGTGGGGCGGAGGGGTGCGGAGTCTCCTCAGCCCGCTGCAGATTTCGTTCTGCTGAGGCTCCGCGGAGAGGGGTGGCTTCGCCGCCGGGGGCGGAAGGGGAGGGAGCGGGGTGGGGTATCGGGCTCGCAGAGGTCCGCGGGTGCGGGGCCGGGGTTGCGCGGGGTGTGAGGGAGGCGGCCCCCACAGCCAGGCAGCGGGCCAGGCCCCGGGCCCTCGGGGAAGAGGCTGAGCTTTTCCCGTCCCCGGGATGTGCTTCGTAGCGCAGGCAGGCAGCTCACGGCGCCTTCCTCCCCCTCGTTTGTGTGCGGAGGCCGGTGCCTGCGGTAGCACCTGCCGACGGTGCGCACAGCTGCACGGAAAATACCGTAAAGAGGGTCAAAACCTCAGGCTTGTTTGCGTTACTCGACTACACCAGCGGACTCGGTGGCGGGGGTGACCCTCTGGTCTGCCCTGAGGGGAAAATTGTCTTTCTTTGTAAGAGGGGTCTGCTAGAGGAAAGCCGTCAAGAACTTTGCCGGTGTAAACGCGACATGTGTATCTTTAAATGCATGTGTAGGCGCACTTGAGGTAGATGAGGGTCAAACAAAGTCCGCAGGCTCTGGGTGTGCGACTGCTGAGATGACAAATGCTGACACAGCTTGCAGTGGGAAGTAAACTTCAGATCGTGTCCTCTATTACCAGCCAGCCTACTCGTAGCAGAATTGCACCATAAAGTGTGAAATGTTGGTACCTTCCAACTTAAAACAATGACTTAAGATATGCTTATGCTGTTAGTATTCCGTTAGTATTCCTCTATACTACCTAAAAGGAGGCCTTAAAATGTTGTATCGCATCTTTTAAACACAGTGATTTTATAATTTGCACTTTCTTACAATTCCCCATTAATGTTTACACTTCCTTAGAATTGTATTAAGCTTCATCTTGTATCCTAAAGAAGGAGCAGCCTATGTTTAAAATTTGATATGGAATTTGTTATGTTGTGATACCAATGTACGGCTTTACTCATTCAGAGTGCTAATTTCCATACTAAGTTATTCCCAGTTTTACATAGAAATGACTAAAGAAAAAGAAAAGTAAACCCACTCAGTCTTCTGCAGTGCCGTTTGGACTTCATTTCAGGACCACAGATTCTTGACACTGAAAACAGATGCATGTATGTCTTGGGGTGTGTGTCTGTGTGCATGTATATGTGTCCATGTAATTGCACCTATAAGTGTCTGTGTGTATGTATTTTTATACAAACTATATAGTATAAGTATATAGTATATATGTGCATACACTTTTGTGAATGCATAAATAAATGTGAGGACTTTTTTTTTAAAACATGAAGCAAAATACCCTTGATAGTGACCTTTGATAGACTGGTTCCCAGGATGGGAATGTAAACTTGTCTGGTGTTCCATGTGCATAAGTAAAGCTAAAAATCTTGCATTCTGTTCCCAGCTCTTCCCTTGTAGCCTTGGACAAGCCAACTCACTGTTCTGTTCATGGCATTAGAAAGCTTAATTAATTAATGCTTATAAAGTACTTAGATCTTCAGATGAAAGATGCCATAAAAATGCAAGCTACTATTATATACTTTGTGTGTGTACCTAGTAGCTATGGAGTCTGTAATAATGTAACACCTAACTTTGGTTGTACTTTGCTTAACCTGCTGGCACAAGTTGTTAATGAGATATTAACAGATATGACATTAAAACAACACTATGTTTTGGAACATAAACAAAAGCTTTTTTTTTTTCAATTGCTCGCCCACGTGAAAGTTGAAATGTCTTGTAAACTTTATTTGTTGTCATTAAAATGTCCAAGACATGTTTTAACAGAAACAGAAAAGCTCAATTTTCCTGATTTTTTTTAAACAAGTGCTTTTAACCTACTTAGATTCTGGAATCAGACACTTAAGGGTGTTTTGAATCTTCTCCGTTATAATTGAGACAGAAGAGCTGTAAAAGCAGTACTAGAATCGACTGTGATGATTTTTTATTTTATTTTTTTTTTCAAACGAGAGCCGCTGACATTACATAGCACGAACAATACCAACATGGTCTGATATCTAATTAATTTATAATGCATCATCGTTGTCTGATTAGAGCATAAAAATTTCGTTTTTGCTAGATGGGTATAAATCTCAATTAATCCCAGAAAACTGTACATCCTTATTCCATGGCAAAGCTCACTATTTACACCGCTGAAAGACAGGCCAAAATATGGCTAAGTGTGTTGTAAAGAGATGTATTCAACTCAAGGTAGTATTTTGTACCAGATAGTTATGCCACAATGCTGTACATACTCCAGACAATTCTTAAACTGGATTATAAATAATTGTGTTTAAACCTTTGTCTTGTGTTTTAAAAATGCAATAAAAAGATTGCCTTCACTGTTACACCCCCCCAAACAATTCTGTTTTAATCATCCATTTGACTCAGCTGTTTGAAATCAATTGTTTTTCACTGTAAGCATTTTAATGTAGTGTTCCTACTGTGTACAGCAAAGGGCCTAATCCTGCATTGACTCTGTACTGAAAACTCACACTGGAAGCAGTTGGAGCTTTGAGTCCAAAAAAGCAGTATCAGGCCCAAAATGTAGTTTGAATGTACTGAAAGGGTTTCAGATGTAGCATCTGTTCTGTAGGGAAATGACGTGTTATATGATGTTCTGTTTACCATACTGTTTATATTTTTTTCCTTTACTGTTAACAGTGCTATTTACAAGCAATATTTTCTAACTTCCCACAAACTGGCACATATAATAAAAATGTTGATGATGTTAATCACTAGGAGTTTGCTGCAGGTGGGCGGGAAACAATTTAGCAAATTTGTGATTTATCCCACTGTTCTACTGCCTATGTAGGGAGACCAAATCAGGGGAGGATGCAATTATAGAATTCAATAGATTTTATGCTTTCCAAGTTTTAGATTGAGAGATCATTGGATTTTCAACTGAAAGAGGAACAGGGAGTACATTTAAAAATTAGGTATATGTACATGGGGGAAAAGGGGTTTCTGGTTTTGTTGGGTTTTTTTTTTTTAATGCCAGAGCAGCACAGGTGGAATAGAGAAAAAAATAGTATCTGTGTCATACAGCGCATGTAGTATAGTAGTGCCTACCTATACAGCTGCAAGAACGATAATTATTATGAGGGTATGCAAAACAATATAGCTTTTAAAATATTTCTTTATTTATGATGTGCAAATGATGTGAGCAGGGTAAAGCAATTACATTTCTAATTATTCACTATCTTTTGGCTAATAGCCATTGCATACCCTCTTTGTAATTTGATTTCTTTTTAATTAGTAGCTTTCCTTGTAGGCAAGAATGTTCAAAAAGTTGCACTAGGTCATTTTACCGTCATGTCTGTGTTCCCTTCCCCCATTCTTTCATCCTTAAAAATTCCCCGAGTTGAATTAAAAAAAAAAATCAGTAGCAAATCGTGCAGCAGTAAAACCTCAAATAAAATCGGATCCAAAGAATCCCTTGTGGTTTCACACAATATGGTAAAATTAGACATTGCAGGAAACCAACAAAATTAAACTGGGAATATTTGAAGAGAAATGACCAGGCTTTATGAAAATGACACATTGACTGGCCAGTATGTTTTTTTATCAATAATTTCTTTGTTGAGGCGTAGATCAAAGAGACCTGCATATGTTTTCGTTTTGTTCGAAGTCTAACTAGAAAATTACATCCAGATGTTTAATAGGCATTCTGTTGGTTTTTCTGCATTGATTAGATATGTTGGTACTGTTTGCTTACAAGTGTAGCCGGATCATTAGCTAATGCAAAGAAATGTTTGCAGCGAGTTGCTAATTAGGTCTTTTGGAAACTCTCCATACTCAGGAACAATTTGTACAGTGGCCAGAAAAACTTGCGGTACTTGAGAAGTCGCTTTCCCTTCTGTGTCTGGGAAAAAACAGTCAGTCGCTTTCCCTAATCTTCTTTTGCCTACAGGGATTGCAGCTTGATCCCAATGGGTTGAAGTGCAAATAAATTAGGAAGAGACCACACACACACACGCGCGCACACACACACACACAGAGCCCCTACACACACACACACAACCCCTTCATACACACCCCCCTCCATACACACGTGTGCACACACACACACACCAGTCTGCTCTTTCAGTCAAAATGCGGTTGTACCATCTTACAAAAAGCTAACCAAAATGGAGTGTTTAAAACTAAAATGTGTTAAATTCTCAACCTTCATGTTATCAAATACACAACATTTTTGAGCATACTTTAGAGACAGATGGGGAAGCCCTTTATGATAAATGAGTGCACTTGAATTCATTACTATGGTACTTATAATTAAAGTAGCTCTTTCACAACTTCACTACTTCTGCAGGGTACTTCAAGACAAAGCTTAGGGGAAGTGTATACATGGATGATGGAGGGGTGAAAGAGGTGCAGAAGAACTTTAATCTGTGTCTTGTTAAGTCTAAAAAGGGGTCAGATACATTATGCGTTTACAATATTGTCAGAGAAATTGTTGTGGACTTCACGGCTCTGGCCTAATAACCTTCTAGGTGTAATGTCACCTTTCAAAAGATGCTTGACAATGTCAATGACCTTTCTAATAGAGACCACCTGCCAGTATATCACACTTCAGTCTGCTGCAGAATGAGGCCTCCACCACAGGAGATGACAGCAAAAGGAGCAGTGCATATCTATTTGGTACAGTAACCGGGGTCACATGCTCAAACCAGCCCCCTGATCCTGTAGTCACAGTCATGACTAAGTTTACTCCTGGAAATATTCTCTTTGAAGTCAATGACAGTACCTGCATGAAAAAGGACATCTCCGTGTCAGTCTTCGCCAGATCAGGTCCACGTATGTGGGATGTGTAGGTTGTGTGCAACATACATATGTAAAACACATGTGTTTTTACCAAAGAGGCTACACAAGTGTAGGAGACTAGGTTTCATCCCATTTTTTGGGAGTTACCTAAAAGGGAAAGGTTTCATAGAAGTACAGTTAACTATTTCACCTCAGTGGACTAGTCATGGCACACTATTTTTCATTGACTTGCAAAATCCTAAAACATTTCCAGCCTGTTTTGGTTCCCTGTATATTGTCTTTTGACACGAATAGCAGAATTTTTAATTATTTTTTTCCCCTAAGCTGTCAATAGCATTTAGAAAGAGTCTACAGATCACCAATGATCCTTAGACTTAAAACCACAGGGGAAATAGCACTGAGACAAATGGTCTTGTGGAAATGTTGCTTCCACAACATTTGTTGCAATGTGTGAAGGAAGTTTCATCTTAGAAAGAAAGGGATTATCTGAGAGGGAGAGATGGCTCCAAGTACTCTGGCATTTCAGGGTTAGGAACAACAACTGTTTGCTGCTGCAAAAGTACATGAAGACCTGTCCTTTACCCTAGTATCTGTTCTCTGCGTATGAAAGCAACAGCCTTGAGGAATGTTTTAAGTACAGATGTGATACAGAAATACTGTGTGCAAAATCATGACTCTCTGTTAGCCAATAGGAATTAGGTTCAACTGGAAGTTGGCTGGAGTCTCTAGTACTTCTGCCTCTCAATTCTTCAGAATTTGACTTCTTGCCTACACTGAGGTTATAAACCCCATATGAGCTGCTTTCATACCAACCTTCTACTCCAGACCTCAGATTTCAGTCTGGTGGAGTCTAGATGAGAGCAGATTGTGCTGTCCTGCTGTCTCTTCATAATGCGGATGCTGTAATGCGCTGGCATGCTACAGCTGCAACATCTGCAGGGATGTTCTTCCAGCACTGGTGGCACGGAGGCATGAGGTCCGTTTCCAACTTTCCCCATGCCATAAAAGCTCTGGGCTCCCATATTCTTCAGGGAATGAAATTACCAATATGTATTTTAGGGTCTAGTGGGAAGTAGAGAGATTATGAGAAAGAAGTTGCTGGGCAGGGATAGCAATGGGGAGGAGAACTGGGGAGAGAGAAAGGAATTATACAGGGAGGGAACATTTCAGTGCCAATGTGATGCATTTCTTAACAAACGTGGAAATTTCTTTAGAAAACCACCATTGAATTTCAGGCAAGATTGTAAAGAGTTACAGTTGCTCACAGTATAAGAAGAAAATAATTAAATGTCTCGGTCATCCAGCACTGTCCACTTCTCTGTTTTTCTTCTCACTCTGAACTTATACCCTTCCACTTCTTTCAGTGCAGGTGTCTCAGTTTGTATCCTGAAAGGTTAATATGTAATGACATCTGTGATTACTAATAGAGCATATCCATCCTCCAGAATATGAAATCATAAATTCCATAGTTTGACATACACATAGAACTATCACTAATATGGATCATCTACCCAGCCCTCAAGTGAATGCTCAAATGAAGCATCCCATCAAAAAGACACGTCTTGCAACTATTGATTTTTTCTGATAAACGTGTATGCTTGTAATCAGTGGCTTTACCCACTATAAAATTGGTATAAAGAAGAGGAAACATAGATCCACCCCATGCAATTCCACTTATATATTACTGTATCTAAAACACCAATAAAGCTTCTACTGCAGAAAACCATATGATATGGTTACACAGACAGTACAGTAACCATGCACCAGTAATCCAAATATCTGAATATTTAGCGGTTAGAAAGCATGATGAAGAGCTAAGATTAATACTAGTTGTTGAGGAGAGAGCATCCAAAGTCACAGAAATGGCATTATTTGTGATAACAGAGGCCCAATGAGTTGTATGCTGAATTGCTTGGGTGGGGAGAGGATGGCTGTGTGGTTTGGGGTTATTTTCCTTTTCTTTTCTTTTCTTTTTTTTTTTTTTTTTGTTTGTGCAAGAATGATTTGCCATCTAACAATCTGAGCTCAAAAGCAGTGAGAAGTATGCACATACCTGTAATTTAGCATTATAACGGTTGGTAGTGAGATATTTTCTATCCAGCCTCTCACATTTTCTGCTGTAGCTTTTCTGTCTGTTAATGTGCTTATGCATACTCAGGTGCTCAACTGTCTGAGTTAAGTAGCATCCATACTACTACATGAAAATCGCAATGTTACGTGACACCAGCGCACAGCTCAGGAGAATGTCTAGGCCCTGAAACTGGCAGTAGGTTGTACTTTGGGAACAGACTGGACAACATAAGTAAAATCATTATATCTTAATTAATTTTACAACAAAATAGTTTGCAAATCTCACCAATGCAAACCATGAAGAGCAGGAAGTAAGAAGCACAAGGCATACAGATGTGCCTATGCACCATTTAGCATAATTATACATTGGGTTAAATCTTCTCATATTGCCCATACGGACAGATAACAGTTCCATGTCAGCATTTTGCTTTTGAATTAAGATATTTCACTTAAATGAAAGAGGTATATGATTAGTCCTCTGAAGGTGGTTCAATAGCAGTGCTCTTGACATCTGCAAGTGAGATGCCCTTAAAAGACAAGAACGGTATTTGGTGATTTGTAGAAAACCACTGGTTGTACAGCCCATTATTAACAAGGTCCTGTGAAGTCAGGCACCTTTTCTGAAAACATTTTATTGCTTTGTAAAGTACCAACAATACTTCACTTTTTTTTTTTTTCTTTTCTTCCCCTCCATCCCACCTCCCTCCTCCCTGATTTTGCTTCTAGTTCAACAAAGCTGGGGAATATTTGTCTAACAAAAGGAAGGGGTGGATATGCATTTAGGGATATTTTCTGCATGCGTTTTGCATGGCAGATTCTGCAGTCTTGTTGAACAATTTAAATTATGACATTTAATTTCCAAGACAGATGTACTACCTGCAGTCAAGGGCAGTTACTTCAATGCAAGTCCTCTGAAAGAGCAGAGATGTTTCATCTAGTTAATTAATCTGCTAAAGCTTCATCCATTTTGTCTTTATTTACATCCTTTTCATAGGATCTTGATTTTGCCTGTGTTTCTTATAAATTGTGGTATATCTGAATGTAGATAGACATCTGAACATCTGTCACAATTTGCTGTCTAAGTAAGTAAACATTTTTATTTTGAAATTGCATACTCTAGTTTGAATTAGACAGCTTTACAGTTTTTCTTCTTATACTATCAGTTCTACTGACCAAAAAAACCAAATAAATATGAGGAAACAAATCACAGGTCACTGTTCAACTTTAGGTCTGTCATAGGGCTGAGATACTACAGAAAGAGAAAAGGCCGTGCTCCAAACCAGTTTTCTTTAAGTGGTTCACACAGGGCTCCTGCTGAACTGTCCAGATGGTGCAGACAAGGTCACACATGTTTTTAAATAATTTTTGAATATTGGTTGGTTCTCTCCAAACTCGCCAGCCAAACCACAAGACAACTTCTGAATCCTCAATTGAGCAAAACTCCCACAAGCAAATTGCTCAACAAAGCCTGGCGTATTTTGCCCCTGTGTTTGAAAACAATAGGAATGGGAAGCATATTTCCTGACTTACTTCTATCCCAAGCTGTGAGACACCGCACAGAAGGCCCTAGGAGGTAAACAGGTCATGTACAGAAGAAGGGGTATAGCACCAGGATGGTTGTCTTCCAACAGTTTCCCTTGAATATGGGATGCCAGTTGCAGCATGTCTAGAAACCTGGTGTCCTTTTCTCTGGCCCATGCATCACCCTACCTTGTTTAATATCATAAATCAGGTTGATGTGCACCCCTGTCTCCTGGGCCATAAAGCATGAGGGACTCTCAATGCGTAAAGTACACGGCTAACTATAGGAATTTCAACTCTATGCATAAGAATAGGAAAATCTTGCTCTATGCATTCAACAAGTCCCGTTAACTTCAGCTGGGATAGGATTTCTTCCCAAGTACCTGATGTGTAGTAAAATACACTGGATGTCCTAAGATACACTGAGTGATTTCCTGCTGGGATATGTAAGGAGAGATGAAAGTAACCATCCATAATCACCTATCTTAACCTAGTTGTCAAGCATAGCTTTCTTCTCAAGAAACCTATGCAACTGCAGAAATGTTGCTGGGTGTAGTTTGCAGAATTTTACTGTAGGGAATATTTGTCCCTCTTTGTCCACTCTTTCTTATTTTAAGGTCTTTAATAATTTTGCTGTCCTGCGTGAATGCCTTCTTTTGCCTGTAAAGGACATCTGGGACTAGTTACTTACTTGCACAGAGAAGTGCTAGAATATAGTTTATCTGGAAAATACAATATTGGAAAATATTTTATCAGCAGCTGTTGAGTTCAGAAAAAAATATGTCTTTCTCTAGGTAGTTTTCTATCGCTTACTTTTATATTATTTATTCCACAGAATTTTTAACTTCTAATGGGAATGTAGTGGAACTTTAAAAATAGAAGTCTTCAAATCAATCAGCTTATTATGTTGTCGGTCCCCTGGAACATTGTTATATCATTGCAAGAAGTTGAAACTCTGCAGTAAATCTCCAGTAAAAGCAAAGAACACATTTATCTGGATAATAAGTATTTGAAAAGCATGAGGGAGTGGAAAATAAAGTTTAATTTATTTTTAAGTGCTACTTTAGATATTTGCTTTGCTGGATTATTATTTTTTTCATTGAAAACTTTTGAAAAATTACATGAAGTCTTGGGACTAGTTAGATATTTTCTTAATGAGTGGAAGAGTATTACAAAAAAGCTAGACTACAAACATCTGGCCCAAACCAGAAAGATTATTCTTTTATTGGTTTTGTTGCCTTAGGCCTCTGATTGAACCCCATTTTCTATCTAGGATGTGACTACTAGTTTCCCACTTGTGAATAAGATGTATCACTTTTAAAGTGTTACTTGAATGAAATAGTGTTATGTTTTCCCAGATTTTCTGGAAAAACATAATTTTGTAAGCGTCTTGTACAAATAAAATAGAAAGATGTCCAAATATTATTTCCATCTTTCTCTTACATCAGCTAAGAAGAAAAAGGGACTCGCAGGTACTACTTAGGGCTCTAAGTGTGTGGTATACAAAATGGTAGATATGATACAAAAGGTTGCACAATACAGGGCATAATTTTGTGTTTCTTGATCGCTTTGGAAAAAGAGAGGTACATTCTTCAGTAAATCAGGAAGTTATTTATGCATACATACATACATATTGGTGATGTAATGCATGTACACATACATGTATACATATACAACAGCATGAGGTAGGACCTTATCTGCTAAATTTCCAGCCAGGGCATTCAGTCAAGCCAAAGGGTTTGGAAGAAAGAACCTGATCCAGAGGTGTAAAACTGTTGGTTCATGCCATGATTAATTGAAAGTCTAACGAAAGTACCCTTACTTTTTTTTTTTTTTCTTTCTTTCCCTGTTCCAAATGATTATTTAAAATGAATACAGAATGCTTAAAAATGTCACTGTTAGAGCATCAGATGCCAGGGAATGCTGTTGTCGTCTGCTTTCACCATTTTCTACCTTCTGTTCCTCAGTATAAATGGCAAACTGCAACTGGCACCTGAGAAAGTGTTAAAACACACTGGAAGTATTGGAGTGATGTTGATAAATGCAAACAGCCTGCCTGAAGGAATACCACCTTCATTTAGATCATCTGTTTTCAAATGTGTGTATCTGTGAAAACAGGCATATTAATGTAGCTTTTACCACCAAATCAGTACTTGGAGAATAGTTTAAATGAAATTATAAGTATCTGTTGATCGTGTAAGAAGAAATAAAGCACCTTAGGATAATTCTGTAATTTAGAGTCCAGAAGACCTTAACTTTTTATAATATGATAAAAAATTGTGAAACATTCTTCTTGCAGTATAAGAGTTCCTGTTTCATCTTTATTTTATTTCTGAACTTTTATACAAAAATAAGAAAAAGTATATTCCTCCCTTTTCAGGAAAGAATCTGGTTTTATTAAATACAAACTCAGCCGTAAAAGTGCTACCATATTAACTGATTCAAAGTTTAGACTATTTTGTTTCATTGTTGCATTTTCCTTTCAAGACAGTCTATCCTTTTCTGGGACAATATGCTTCATTCAGATGGGATTTAACATTCACATTTTTAAATATGAGAATGTGTTGTTCAACTTTTTCTTTCCTTCCGTATGCACATGTGTGCACACTCACACACAGTCGTATACTCACATGAGCAAATGCAAGACCAATCAAAAGATGCGTCATGATGGTGGAGATGGAAAGCCACTGGGATTTGTGATCAATTTAAGCAGAATAGAAGAAATTATAAAAAGTATTTCACAGAATCACAGAATCGCCTAGGTTGGAAGGGACCTTTAAGATCATCTAGTCCAACCATAAAAAAAAAAAAACAAAAAAAAAAAAAAAACCCAAACACCACACACCCCCCAACACTAAACCATATTCCCGAGCACCATGTCAATTCGTCTTTTGAATATCTCCAGGGATGGTGCCTCAACTACTTCCCTGGGCAGCCCATTCCAATGCCTGATAACCCTTTCAGTGAAGAAATTTTTCCTAATATCCAACCTGAACCTCCCCTGGTGCAATTTGAGGCCATTGCCTCTTGTCCTATCGCCTGTAACTTGGGAGAAGAGACCTACCCCTGCCTCTCTACAACCTCCTTTCAGGTAGTTGTAGAGAGCGATAAGGTCTCCCCTCAGCCTCCTCTTCTCTAGACTGAACAACCCCAGCTCCCTCAGCCTCTCCTCATAAGACTTATTCTCCAGACCCCTCACCAGCTTCGTTGCCTTTCTCTGGACCCACTCCAGCACCTCAATGTCTTTTTTGTGGTAAGGGACCCAAAACTGGACACAGTACTTGAGGTGAGGCCTCACCAGTGCCGAGTACAGGGGGATGATCATCTCTCGGGTCCTACTCACCACGCTGTTCCTGATACAGGCTAGGATGCTGTTGGCCTTCTTGACCACCTGGGCACACTGCTGGAAGTGTATTTGACTGTGTATTGGTGGAAAGGATATTCTAGTTGGTGTGTATGCTTGGACCCTTAGCTTATTAAATGGAGGCTGACATGATATTTTACATTTCTAGATGTGAAGCAAAAAAGCTGTGGACTGATCTTCATCCTTGAGTCTGGTTAAAGGAGCACATGAGAATAGGTGTACCTTTCATCTGCATACAAAGGGTAAACTGTGAGACCATGTAACTAGCTTATGTATGTTTCACACTGGGTCTGGTAGGCAAGAGCAAAGTGACTGTCTGCTGTACTCAGTACCAGACTGAAATTTTACTATAGTGAAGAATGGAATATTAGAGCTCATATGGGATAGTGATATGCCTGTATTTCCTCTGTTAACTTGAATCTCTCAGGTATTATTTTTGGAGTACAGGATGCTTTTTCTGAGATGGTGTTTTTTCTGTTCCACATCTTCCCTCATTTCCCATTTGCATTACTCCTGCTGCCTCCCCTGGCGAGAGGGGAAAAAGAGGTGTCTTGCAAGGGTGCAGAGCATTACAATGGGGCATTCTCAAAGGTTACATCTTGCTCTGCGGCTGCTTTACAACAAAATGAAAGAATCAGTCATTTGTTAGGGGAATTCAGCAACTTCCACTGGTTTTATAAAAGAACACTAGAGCCAGTCAATTCACAGATTCCTGCGGTACTTGATGTATATAGTCATGTTGGTTTGGTCCCATAAAAGCACCACTAGATGGTTTGATTTGGGTTTTGTTGTTTTTTTTGTTGGTTTGATTTTGCGGGGGGGGGGAGGGAGTTGGGTTTGTTTTTTTTTTAGCATGCCAAGTAACACCTCCAGGTTTCAGGGTAAAAACAGCCGCAATTATGAAACCCTGTTTCATCCAGTCTTGTAATTCCAGATTGGAAAAAATGTTTGGCTTGATGTCTAGCCATTTACTTTAAAGGGAAATGAGAATGTTTCTGTGAAGCAAGAAAAAAAATTAGATATTTTTTTTTCATTATATTAAAAATATTCTAACTCAAAATTTTGTTTTTGAAAGACTAGATCAAAGAGTCTGTTGTTGGGTTACAACTTAAAACTTATCTTTTACTTAAATCTGCTGAATATTCATGTGCCAGAAGTATTTAAGAAAGAGGATTTAGTCAAGTGGAGTTATTAATCATTTTGTTGCAAATAGGTTGGGCTCAGTCATTTCCCTGTCTGTTGTAAACCCAGCCTTTTTTCCATGGGTATCTGAAGGACTGAGGGGTTTCTGATACTTATGATAGGGCTGGTTATGTGTCTAGTGATTGTTTTCAGTTCAGTAAGGACTTACAGGTTCAGCTGCAGCTCACTGCTAAAAGACGTCTCCTTTTAGTTCAGAAGGGAGAAGTCTGTAGTTTGGAAATGAGGTACCAGGGTTCCAGTTACAACTTCTTTAGGTGTTGAAGGTTATTGAAGGGAAGCAATCACATAACAAAGATTGAGTTTATCCCTTTTGATTTTTCTTTTTACCAGCAAAAAAATTACATAGGATTTAAATTTAGGACTATATCTTTGGCAACTAGAATACATTAAAAATGTTGGCTAAAAGAGTAAGTACTTCTTAATAACTGCTTTGGAGTATTTTGCAAAATGCATAGGTTTTAATTTAGCCTATCAGATTATTGTGCCATCTTTGTAGGAACTGAGAATAGGGTTAAGAACAGTAAAAAATGAGTAGTGCAAGGTTATTTTTTTCTTTCATGTCATCAGAGGTGAGTTTTAAGGGGCAGAAACAAAGACTCATGTGACCAAACTGTCCTTCGCTAACCCTATTTATGATTCTGCTTCAAAATACATGGATCTATGCTCATAGCAGCTGTGAAAAGGAAATAAAATGGAATAGGGAGCATGGTAAAATACGGTAAAGAGGCACACACACACAACTTGCTTTGCAATTAGCAGTCACCAATAGATCACTCCAGTGTCCACGCTACCTCATTTAGAGCTCGTTTAGAGCTGAGTACAACTATGTACTCAGTAGTTTCTTGGAATCCAGTCCTTGGAGTTTTTCTGCAAGGAAAAACTTTTTTGCATGTAGTTTTGCAATATGCTGACTTTCTTTTGGTGTAAGGGTGAGGTAGTTCAACCCATTGCAATGGGGTACTATCAAGGCCTCCACTGGAAAAAACAACAGTCAAAGCATCGATTTTTTTGTTTGGCATTTACAGTTGCTGACATACAGGAACAACAACCCTACTTTACTGATTAGTGCAAACTGCTGAAATGACACCAACACAACATGATAGTGTGCCAGCATGAGAGAGAAGTAACAGCAGCCATCATAGACCCTGTCTTACCTTTCCACAGAATACCAGGATACCCAGTAGGTACAATAGCAAGAGGAGAAGCTTATTTTTCCAAAACAGACTAGCATCTACGTTCCTTTTCAAGGAACAATTCTGGTGGTTCCTTTCTCCTGGTGTCACAGAGGGTGCTAGTATCAGATACTTGGACTTGATAGCTGCATAACAGTGCTTTCTGATGTGAAAAGGTCCTGTGCAGGTCCATCTGTAGTGCCGCAACTTCCCTCTACTTCTTGAAAAATTTTGGATGCATAGATAGATAGGACCACAAAGATACCTCACTTCTTTTCCTTTTGGTTATTATTTGTTTGTTTTCATCAAATAATTGCTTTGACATTTTATAGCGAAAATCATTATAGAAACAAGATGCAACTGAAGAAATAGTAAAAGATAGCTGGTGTACTCTGAGATACATCAACAATATGAGAAGAAAGAACTCCAGGCATCATGGATGACAAATTTGTATTTTTATACGTCTAGATCTATAAAGCTGCAGTAACTGCAAAGGGAAGGAGCCACATCAGCAGACACACAGATTTCATGCTAGCAACCCCGTGCCACATTGATAATGTGTGGTCTTAAGTCATGTTTTCTTTCTGGTGGAGTTGCTCTCAGTCTTTAGCCAAAACTATAAGACAATCTTTTGTGGAAACTCATAGAAATTTGGGGAATGTAAGCAGATATTTCTATAGAGTGCATGGTTTGCTTTATGTATACTAAAAAGCACTCTTCTAAGTATACTTCAATGATAAAAATTATGGGAATTATGAAACAATCAACCAATCTAGGTTTTAAATCAAATACATGTTGAACTTTCTACTAAACAGCAAGTTACAGGTGTTCCTACATGTTTATATGTATGTTTGAAATAATAAACTCATTTAATGCGGGTATGATTCTCTTTATGCTATTGTTCAGGTCCCTGCATTATTTAGCAAAGGGAACTTCTGGAATACTTTTTTCATATTATCCATTTTACAAGCATTGAATCAAGTTTCCCAAACCTGTGAATGAAGCTTAGAGGGAATTGATAAGCCTTGCTTAAATCAGAAAGAAACTTAATGGCTGTGAGTTGCTGTTGTGTGGTAGAAGTCAAACTCAATTATCTTTCAATTCTACAATCTACCAAGACATTGTTTCAAACCTCTACCAGGTGTCCTTCTTCATTTAGATTCTCACATCTGAAATCCAGCATAGTGAGAAAAAGCAAAGAGCTGGTCTGTCCCCAAGGAAGTCTGGGAAAAAATGGGAAATTCTAATGTCTAAAGTCTAATGGGAAAAAATACCTCTCTGTCAGTCATGGATGATAATTCCTTGGGACTGAGACCTACATTTTCATAGTACTCTCAGCTGGAATCGGTAGACTGATCAACAGATTGGCACAACTGTCAGTATTCAATGACCTTGACTGCACTTCTTGGTATATTATTGCTATTACCTTAAATTTATTTTCTTGTCCTTCAGAAATGAATTATTCTGTATCTTTTCATTAAGAAAAAAAAAGGCTTGTTATAGAAATACAGGTGCATCCAAATTGCTTGAAAGGCGATACTTGCAATTTCTGCATCTTGTAATTTAACCTCACTGCTTCTTGATAACATAATCCCACTGTACCTTTCAGCAGATTTGCACATTATTTGGTTGAAAGCACTTATAACTTAAAACATACTTAAAAATACAACTTTTCCTACAGGAATTTAATTTTTTTATTAAAATTTTCTGTTAAACTTTTCAGAAATTTTGATGTTCCTTGAGTCATCTGCTGTTTGTTGCGTGCAAGCATCATTGCTATAGATTAATATGTAGAAATACTCAAGAAGGCCTTACCAGCACTGAAAAGTCACAGTGTTTGGTGTGCAGTAGCCCAAGAAGGGCATTAACTGTTGAAAGATATATAGACTTTCATGGGCTAAATCTTCTGGAAATAAATATTTTGTTTGGAAACGCAGGGTACTTCTGTATCTTCCATATCTCCTTGAAGGATTTTTTGCCACTGTTCAAGGTTTCTAGTTGAAAAGAAGACCCATTTGTGTTAAATTTGGAAAATAAGCCTTTTTTTTTTTTTTTTCTTACGATGAGTGGAGTGAAACATTAACAAGTGACAAAAAGAGTAAAGTAAGGTATTTATGAGATAACACACCGTCTTTCTTTTGTAGTGTGCTTTATTCAGCCTGACTCAGAGAATGGCAAAGGCCCTTGGGACTCATTATAAATTTAAAGGTGAGTTTTATAACTTTGACAAGTGGAAAATACCAATTTGTTCCAATATGTGACCAGATGCATCTTCCGTTATACTGGTAGACTCTCTAGACTCTAGTCACTGGAGACGGGACTTTACCATAGTGTTATGTCTCTTTCTGTAACAGTTGATTTTGCCTGTAAAGAACTAATGTGTATAGGGTTCCAGAAGACCATAAAAAAATGCTATGAAACTATTCACCCACTAAGAACCTAAAGCAATATTTGCGTGCTTCTATGAAGGATCCTACTTCTGCAGATCCTAATCTGCAGGACTCTTGAGTAAGCATGCTTCCCTGTCTCAGACGCCTATAAGAATTTCAAGGCAGTGGCTGTCAAGAAAGGAGGCTATGCAATATAAAATGCATTCCTAAAATCCATAGATATTTGGCTGCTGACTAGACAAGACGGGGCACATGGCTTCCACTTCTGTAGTCTTTGCCTGTTAGATGGATGTACCCTCTTAAGAAGACTTACAAGAGTTTGTGCAGAGAGGGCAGGCAAGTCCCAAAGACAGACTGTGTGGGCAGGCCTCAAGAAGTAGAAATGCAACAGGAAAGTTTCTGGTCTAACATCAAAATAGAAAGTAATTGAGAAACTGCTCATACTTCTGGGGAATATTTAGGAGCAGCATAAAGCCTCAGAGCCCGTGCACATGGCCAGCAGACAAATAGCCTTGGTTGCTTGTGGCGGATCTGTGAGATATAGCTACTACCTTTAAAGCTCAGTAGAAAACTTCCAGTGGAGCAGTATTTAATCTGAAAATGCTGATTCTGCAAAATAAAAAAAATTCTGTGAGAACACGTCTGTCTCTGAGTGGATACCAGGCAGACAGGTAATCCAGGTTTACTACTGGGTGGGGCAAAATGTTATGCAGAAGTTCAAGCTAGGTAAAAAACAGAATTTCCATTCCTTGATCTATGGAACTTAAGGTGCATCTTTCCCTTGAAACAAAAGTGTGTTGCATTCTTCATGCCAAATATTCCACAAAATGCTTCCTAAGTCACACAAAAAGAGGTGACAACAAATTTTATCTTCTGTTCAGTACCAATTGCTCTCAGTCAATGATTAACAAAATCTCTGCAAAAGGCTTCCAGTGGAATTTCTTCTCTCAGAACCTTATTTTGTTGGTACCTCCATGGAAAGAAAACCTATCCTTTTTCCAGTATGGGTTAATCCCATGTCTGCCAGTTAATGACAAAATATTGTATTAAGTAAGTAAGTGATGAGTAATCAAGTCTTCAATAGGTTAAAGCAAGTACAGTCTATGGAAGATAGTTTTCAAACACTGACAGATAAGCTATTTAGATTTAAAATATTAAACTTTAATTGTTCATATTATGGACTAATGCAACATATTATATATATTATATATCAGCGCTAGTTTGATAAGAAAGCAAGCACAAATTTCTGATATTTCAACAATTAATTTCAACTATTAATAAATCATATCATCATGAGTTTAAATTGAAAAATAGCTTATTTGGAGGTTTAGTGCCTGAAAATCCTGGCCCAAATTCTTGGTTAGTGCAAGAGAAGAGATTTCACTTAAAAGAGAAATGCCTGCCAGTAGGCAAGCAGGCAGATGTATGCCCCTGCAAAACCAGGAGCATAGACTCCATTCCTTTTTAACCTGTAACTTAGCTGTAAGAATCTGTTTTATTAGGTAGACTATCACCTTTTATCCTTTGTTTGTGGAACGTGTAATGTGCTGTTTAAACAGAATATTTTCTTTCAGATTTTCAGGTAGTGATAAGTAGGGTATAATTTATCTTATTAATCCTCTCAGTTTCCCTTGTTTACATGACTAATGTTCCTGCATCGTGCATGTCTGATGCCAATACATGGCTCTGTTGTCTCTTTGTCTTCTTCACTAAGCTTAAAATCAACAACCAGCTTTTCTATCTTTCCAATCTTGGATTTCACCTTACATACCATTCAGCTTTTAGAGGGCGTGTGAAACTCCTTTGGAAACAAAGTAGTAATTCATGTTTACCACTGAAAGAAACAATTACCTGTCTCTCATTTCCAGTAATCCACTTCTATAAGTAAACACAGTTTTGTAAAAAAACTGCCTTCATAGAAATTGAGTTAACTTCCTTACTGCTCAAAGCCTTTCATTAGTAATAACACGTCTCTGTTTATATTCTTTGTATCTGTGTTACCTTTTACTTCTGAAAAATACAGATACAGATATTTATTCCGGAGTGTGTAAAAGCAGGTGACTAATGACATTCCCCTAAAGTCTGACTGTCTGGCGGGCTAGTAAACAGACTGCCAGAACAAAAGAATAAGGGCACATTATTTTCTGCCTGTGCTCTCCATGGCTAAAACAGCTGTGCTGAGACTCACCCCAAAGGAGGAGTGGGAGAGGAGAGGAGAGGAGAGGAGAGGAGAGGAGAGGAGAGGAAGCAAAAATGCTCACATGCATCTTTCAGTTCTGAGTATCACTTTTGTAGTATGGGACTTCATTATGCTATATAACAATTGAGTTTTGATTGATCCTTAAAGTAAGTTCAACTTACTTAAAGAAAAATAAATTCTTTGAGACTGGAAGATGATTCAATTTAGAATACAAATTTAAGAACTAAAATTCCTTTTGAGCCTTGTATTTACCTTAAGTATTTTTTAGCAATTATATTCTTTTAAATAATTTTCTTTTAAATGTTGCAACTCGATTTTGGCTTCTGTTTGGAGGTAATTACTAGAGCATCAATTTGCCATTTCCCTTATATAGAACCCATTTTTCAAGGTTTTGCAAGTGCCTATATTAATTTGTATTGGAGGTTGTGAAAAATTTTTAGGCATTACTATGTTCCAGGACTACTGATTTCTCTTGTTGTTTTCTAAGAATAAAATTGTTTAATGCTGTAAAAAAAAAAAAAAAAAAGTGTCCTTACACGTAAGACAGACATTTTATGCTGCAAAATCTACACTCGTACGATTGTGCTACTATGTTCCTTTCACAGAAAATCATTCATGTCTCCTTATTGTAGCAACCCCAGGTGGGGCTTGGGATCCCTTTATGATACACACAACACAAAGGAAAAACAAGACTCTTCCTGTCTCAGAGACTCACAATGTGAAATTAGACTTTACATTCACCCCTCCTGGAAGGTGTTTTCTTTTCTAACAGACAAACAAAATCCTATCTACTTTCTTTGTAGACTGAGTCATCATGAAAGATGCAATGCAGGAAAGAAAAGAGAAAGGTGGGCTCTCCATAAGTGTCTTTCCATGATCTACACAAAACAAATGCATGCCAAAGTTCTGCATCCTACTGTCATGGACAATTCAGAAATGTGCATAATGAATAAATGCTAGGTAAGCTCTTTATTTGAATTGAGAGCATAATTAGTGTCCAGATGAACCAATATTATGAAACCCAGTGGTAAAACGTACAAGTGTGTAATCATCATCTAATTAGTGGATTATATTTAAAAAACTTTATGGAGGAGTGGAATTATTTCTAGATGGAAAAAAGTAGGAGGAGAGGAAAAGAGCTTCTGAATTATTCTTATGTCTGTTTTAACTTCAGCTTTTGCTGATTTTACAAAGTTGGTCAACTACTGCATGGACACTAAAGCTCTGCCCATCTTAAGGTCATTGCTTTTTACCACCAGCTTTTACTGTAGCAGATGCTGTTTTGGAAGTTCAAGGCCTATATAATCAAGCATCTGATGAGTAGTATACTATCTCATGAATAATATCCTAAATCATTATTTCTATTGCTCCTTTTTATCTGCACAGGTATGCTCTTGCATAGTTTGGCCTACAAGAACTAGTTTAAGACTGTTAAGGAGACTTTTCTTTTGTTTTGTTTTCGAGTCAGCATACAGAAGGGAAGTAGTTTCCCAATTTTAATCCTGCTTCTTCAGTATTTAAAACAACTTTTGAAAGTCACTTTACGTTAGAGAAAATGTGACGGTAGTCTTATGCAAGACATACAGAGCAAACACCCACTTTCAATAGTAAACACTCCTCCTGAATAGCATCATTATAAGGGCATTCAGGCAATGAGTGTGAGACTGAACTTCATAATTTTCATTTCTGTTTGCATGTCAGCCTATCAGGGTCATGTCAGCAGCACTGCTTGCCTTGCCGTGTGACATGCTCAGAAGAGGAGTGGTAAACGGAAATACTGCTCTGAGGCAGAAAGCTGACACCTGGGATTGAATTTCTGGCAGATACTAGATTTTTTTTTTATAATTTTCTGCAGGCAAGGAGACTTCTGAACAGAGGGACAGAATCTGAATTTCATTGCACACACCCCTCCAGTTTTGTCACCACCCACTTTATTATAGAAAAATGACATTGATCCTCCTAGGGAAAGTGACAACAAAGTTCTTTTTAAACACAGTAACAGTATTACATATGAAACTAATTGTTCATAATTAAAATGAGCTGTTTCTTTTCAAAGTAGTACACTGTTACACTATACCAGGACTGCCAGATGGTTATTTTTCACTATGACACAGCTAATCTTGGTTCTGTGCAATGTTGTGCTGGGTGTTAAGATGAAGGCCGCAGCCATAGGGATTTTGAAGAAAGTAGAAAGGAGCATGATTTGAAGAGCCTTATGGGTTAAAAAATTGTTCCAGTATTTTTAGTTGCACTTTCCCCTCATTTCAAGTAAAACCGAAGCCTTATTTGTAGTGCAGCTTGATCCTTTGTTGACTTGGGTAGGGATACGTTCAGGCAATGTGCTGAGGCCCAGGTCCATGTGGGGACTTAGGACTTTTGATGACCCTTGTTTCTAGGTACTTGTTCCTCATAGTCCACAGTGAGTGCACAGTTTCATGTTACACATTCAGGCTATTGGTACCATGGCTGTGAAAGGTGAGGTCTTATAAGAGCACTGGATAGAAAACAGAGCTGCCTGAACTAGGACGTAGGGAAATTTCAGGACAGTTGTCTTAATTTCTATCTCAGTCCATCACTTAGGCCAGAGACTGTGGGGGAAGAGCATCAACACACACAGCCCAGGGCATTAGCCTTTTCTTTTGACAGTTGGGCAAGGGATAGTGTCTTAAGTGCATTGAAGGAATAGAGGGGAGAAAGAAAAGTGAATTTCATTGCCTTCTCAGCATAGCACCATGTTTCAGTTGAGCACCAGCCGCTAGAGTACTCCCAGGAAAGGGTTCAGCCTGAAGAATTCAAAGCTCTTCACGTGTGAGGATACTTTGTTTCCATCTTTGCTGCAGAGTACTTAAAAGGCCTGTGTGACACATTGTTCAATAGCTGTAGGGTAGGAAGGAACACATTCTTTTCCTTGTCAACTGTTAAGTTACGAGAATTCACTCAGTATGTATATTAGGTAATTATAAATAATTAAAACCTTCACAAACTTCAGAAGTGATGAGAGACACCATCATGTGTACAATTAGAAACCTGGCTTGGAGCTTCTTGGCCTTTTGGACAACGAGAATTTCCACCTTCATGTTGCTTTCAAATAATAATTTTTATGCATATATTATTTTACCTTGCCTTCTTGGAGTGGATTAAAAAAACATCCTAGCTACATTTCAACCTCTCAAAGTATTTCTGCATCTTCTGATGAAATACTATTTCATAAGCACAATAGCATTTCTCAGAAGATGTCTCTTAGCCTTCCACAAATAAGCATATATTTCAGCGGACTTTTCTAGTTCACATAGCATCTGACCAAACAAACAAGCAATTGTAACAAAACTGCTGAACTGTTCCTGTCTACCACATTACTAGTAAACTGTTATTTTGAAAATGCATTTTGTTATGAGCCTCCAGATAAAACTTTGATGAGGAAACTGGTCTAATATCCACATTTTCTGGGTACAAAATGGTGCCTCAAGTATTCCAGTATTTCAGTAACAATAACTGCAGAGGCCCAATTACAAAGGTAATGACAAAAATACTCTCCTTCAAAAAATATCCTCTAACTTTCTTAATGTGCTTGTTTACTTTTTTTTATGAATGTAGTATCAATCAAGCAGCAGGCCTACTTATTAAAACAAGCAAGTGCATACTAAAATCAAACCTTGTGTAACAGGTATAATGTCACTGACTTCTGTGGAGTTATATTAGGGCTGCTTTTGCCCTGAATATGTAAACTTCACATGAATCATTAGCTCCTAAGGCACTGAAGGACTATGATAGTTTTAAAATCAACTCTGTCCTACATACTGCATATGATTAATAGCATTTCAATTAGTGGAAAATAGTTCCTCCATTCTCCTCTCAAAAGCATATTGCCAGCATTATAAAAATCAGTTTTGTGAGCTTTACCCCCTCAGAGTATTTTACAGTCTTTTCTCAGAATGAGAAATTGAAATGCCATCTGTTTTTACCCAGTCTTGGCTCAATTTCAGTGATTTAGAGGTTTTGTCAGATCTCTTTATAAATGGTATACTGATAAAATACTTTCACAGAAGTAATCACGTAGGACTTCTGATCCCGTGATTGTCTTTGTCCCCACTTCAACCGGCGATCTTTAAAACGGTGGTTTATGTGTTCTATTGCCATACCCCTGAATCATGCAGTCCCTTAAAATTGAAATATCTTATTTGTCACTTGTAAACACATTTCAGTATTTGATAATGTTTAGCTCTTGGCAATAACAGTATGGTAGACTATAATTAAATATACTGAGTCAGCTTCATTACCCTTCCCTAGTTTTACTGGGATTATCTATAAAGTAGAACAATGTAAAGATGGGACAGAAAAAATAATAAGTATTCACTTTGAAGTAGAACCTAGTACGAGGTTCATCTAGTTTAAGATTGTCACATATTATGTTCTGCAAAAAGAAAGGAAAGAAGTTACAATTTAAGAGTATAGCACTTTTTTTTTCCCCACAAAATTTTTATTTATTAAGTGCCTCCTAGGGATACTTGCTGATTGTCTGAAGTGTTTCATCATACATGTTACTATTTTATACTCCAGGGTCTTTTTTTAAACTCCACAAGCAAAGGCTGCCCTTAGTATCCAGGAGCTGCCCAATGTAGCTAGGTAGAAAACACATGGGAACACCAACATTGATGTGAGGGGAAAAAATTGTAGGCAACTGTATGAATACCACTGGGAAGTGAATCTGACTGCTAACCTGGCAAAAGAGCAACAATCATCCTCCTTCCTCTTACAACCAAAGACCATCTTTATAAGTACGTACTTTCTTAACTTCCAACAAGTGTTTATGCCACTTCCATCTTTTTATGTGTAAACTGACATTGACTCAAAGAAGGGCAAAGATTTTTCTGTTAAAGAACTTCTTGAAGACTCTTTATTTCTTTCTAGGAAAGATAAATGCAAAATTCTGCATTTGTGAAGTGAACTCAAAGAACATCTCTGAAAGAACTGTTCAAGGGGATAAACAAGAAACAACTGTAAGGATAGGAGAGTGAATTGATAGTAAAATATAATCTGAAGATACTGTTTCATTTAACACCATCACATTAAATCGTATTCAAATTAGAGCTAAGAATAACCTTGATGATAGAGTTTCAAGCACAACCAGCATGAAATAAGCTACAAGCTTTTTTCAATGTAAAATGTTTTAACTGCAGTTTTTCAAACGTGGGTATGCACATGAGGATGTGGTCAGATTCCCTCTAAACCTCTTAAGAGAAACCTCACAAGTATGATACCTTCTGCTGAGGTGTAGAACTGCCAACATGGCCTTAGGAAAACAGGATATATGGAAGTTTTAATCTTTAAGGTGGAAAGACGCTGGCCTCTTACCTAAGCTGTGGCCAAGCTAATGCTTGCAGAAGTTTGTGAAAAGGAATGCGAGTAAATTTAGCTGTGTAGTGCATGGGTGGGCAAAGACCCTAACCCTATGGACTGCATGCAAAAATCTGCCTGTGCCTGAAAGCCACAGCGACAGACCACATACTTTGCCAGCTCAGGGAGAGAGGAGCTGTGGCAGCTGCCTACAGACAAGAGATATATCTCTCTTTCTGTGAGGGGTGGGGAAAAGCATGGTGTAGATTACTGTCAGTATTATCAAGGATGTGGCTGACAGTGGGAAGACTAAGCCAGAATGAAGAACTGCTCCTGGAAATTACTGTTTATAAGGCTACCTCGTCAGAAGCCTGTAAATTCAGTTTGCATGCCATTTTATGCCACAGGGGTGCCAGAACTGGTATGACTCTTCTCATGTTGCTGGTTTGCAAGCACAGGCCTGAGAGCAAGAATTCAAAGATGTAATAAAAAAAAAAGACCTTTGATGAAGGCTAACACCCCCATTGTCTCAGGCAAAATTCAAGATAATTCCATGAAATAATAAAGATTTTTATTCTGAGGCAGTTAAACTGCCAACAAGCTCCTAGCTAAAATCCAGAAAAAAATGCTGTCAGCATCGACCCTGGATCAGAAGATTAACTTTAATGGCAAACTATTGTTCTGAATTTGGTGCTTTTACTGGCCAATCCCATCAAAAAGCATTATATTACAAAACCTGTATTTGCTCAGACCAGTTTCTGTTTTATGTTCGATGTGCCTATTTTTTTCCTTAGATAAATTTTAGAGGCACGTCTTTTTAACTAGAGTTAGTACCTGTGATTGTATAGAGACCATGAGCAGTATACATTTCTAACTGTGACTTACTTTACAAGTTACTTAGAGTTAATGCTAAATTTCAGGGTCATTTGAAATGGAGATCCTACTTCTTTGATTATCTCTGTAAAGTCTAGGTCACACCTAACAGTGTTAGGATATAGAGAAGGAATTTTAGTAATTTTTTTTAATAATGCTATTAGTTATGCTTTCTGGCATCTCTCTTGTTTCATATGCAAATTTTTGTTTAGTTCATTTAATACTATGACAGTTTCTTCCCACCTCCCATCCCCTTAGGTCATAAGTTGCTGCAAGGAGCACCAGGTCCATTTTCAAAGAACACATCTAAGAGGCACCTCCTGGGCTACACAGATATCTGAAAAACATTTTTAGTATTCCAAAAGTCTGAATTGAACAAGTTCTTTTAAATGCCTCATTACAGTTATTCTAGCAATCATTCACCAGAATGCCATATGTTCCCAATAAATAAGCCTTCACTAGATAGCCATTGTCCCCTACAACAGACATAAACACTTGTTAATTAAATCTAATTAAGCCAATAGCATACATATTGGAAACACATGCTGGCCAATTTGCTCACCAAAGTTGCCTTCACCAAGTCTTCGGCTTTTGGCAGATTGCTGACATCTTAAAGCCATGTGCATTAAGAAAAAGGTCAGGCTATTTGGGGAGATGGACATGAAAAAGGTTTGTGTACACAGACACAACCCTCACTTTTGTACAGATGTAAGGCTAATTTTCTCTGTGGCCTGAGAGCCAGCAGCTCTTCTAATTCAGAGAATTCAGGTGTGGAAAGTGTCTTGATGAAAAGCGAAATCACATGCAACTTCTTCACTAGTTTGTCGAATGTTATAGATGGAAACGCTGGTAGATGTACGGCCAGAAGAAGTATTGTGCCATTGTAAACTCACAGACAACCACATTGCACACTCCAGTGCAGACACAAAAGGCTGGTTCCCCCAAATACCCACCAAATACTGCAACCGATTCACAGGACATCAATAGTTTTAATAAAACCAAGAGGTCTTGGTTCACAGATGTCTCTGTGCTTTCAAGATCAGTAGCAGATCATTTTCATTTTTTTTATAATTACATTAATACTGGACAAACCCCATCACCATTTTATATGTTAGCCAGCTACTGTGCCGTGAGAAACAGTAGGGGAACAACACATAAAGCTGCGTCACAGCTGTCATTCTGCTTTTGAGTTAGCACCCTATTGACAAAAATATTTCTATACTTTATACTCCTCTTTTTTTTCTTTTTTTTTTAATTCCCACCCCACATTCACCATTTCAGCAGTCTAGTCACTGTCTTATTAGTTCGGATATTTCAGCTAGTACTTTTGGAGAAAGTCTGCCTGAGCTCTGTCACCTGGGGCTGTCAGTGCAGAGAAGGACACAGGCTGCAGGCAATGGTGAAAAGGCTACCTGAAGTGTTAGTGCACATTTAGCGTTTAGAGTGCTAGTGACTTTTTTTAGCTTAGTGGTAATGCTGCCTGATGGTTGCTGTGCAAGTGTTTCTTACAAAGCATGCCATATTAAAAAAGAGTGCAGTAAGCTTACATTTTCCTGAGGTTATATTCTTATTTTTTTAAAAATTCTTATTTTGACTAGTCCCGTGTCACACCTGCTGCCTTTCAGAAGCTGTAAGCAGAATATAGCACGAGTAAGCTGAGGACATAGCTTTCAATGCAACAGATATACACTGAAATAGAGACATTTTTAGGAAAGTTGACAGGAAAAACTTGATTGTGTTTTGCCTTTAACTACCAACCACTGCAGTTTCTCATCCAGAGATAATTTTTTTAATAGCATAAATTGTTAATAGGACTGAAGAAGAGCAATATGATTATGCGTGTTCTGATATTCATAGTTGCCTTAATCTTGCTGTGCAAATTCATTCACTTTTCCAATGTGTAGTACATTTTAAGCTTAATGCAATGAAATGAAAGCATCTTTATTTTTTATTTAATTCAAAGCAAAATTTAATTCAGATGTCTCATATACATCCAAATATTTATATGAAATATCCTGAGTTTATGAATATTATATTAGAAACATTTATTAGTTGGCAATTTAAATTAATATGCAATATTAAGCCACAAAATCGCAGAAGTTTCCAATTGCTATAAAAAACCTGAAATTTTTTACAATGTTTAAAGTAACAGGAGGGAAGTTATTGCATTGGCATAATGGGACAAGAACTGGATTTTAAAACACTGCAATATCTATGGATTACTTAGAGGACTGATTTACACACAATTACCTTTACTCAGGAATCAAAAGAAGTATCACAGTCATTTAATGTTTAAATTATAGTGCCAAGAGATGGTGAAGTTATGACCAGGTGATGAATTAGATTGTAATACCAACTCATACAGAGTGGTGGAACTTTGCAGGAAAATGTGCAAGCAATTCATCTTCCTACTGTAAGTTGTTTGAATTATTTCCCATCCACATACAAAAGGGAGGTGACAGGTATAACTGTTTCTTCTAGTTTCCTAGTTGTCTACGACTACATGAAAGTCACTAATTGCATGTGTATACCTCAGGAAAAAATAATTTATTACCCATATTGCTTTACTTCTCATTTTTGAGAAGTGGCAAATAAAACAAAATTACTTTTCCAGACTAATTTTTTTTTCCCTTTGGTAGATTGCGAGCAAGGCAAGAAAAAGCTTAAGATGCCAGAATATACATTGGGGTCATAAGGAAATCATTAATTCTTGTTGCTTTCTGAATTGTATTTTTTTCCTCAAAATGGTAACTGCAAAATAAATCCTTAACCTCAGCCATCATTTTCCATGGATTAAAGCAAACCAGCATTTGACATGAACTCTATCTAAAATAGACTCTTGTTTATAGAATTTGTGAGTAGTTACAGAAGTTTGTAGCTTATAATGTTTTGGAAACAGAGGCATTCAAGACAGTTATGTCCATTAGTTTTTCTAACTAATCTTCCTTGAAGAGCTATCTGATTTACTTCGTTATTTAACTATGTATCGTATTCTTACACAGATTATTTTCAAATTAAATTTCATTATTTTTATGTGTTTTTAAAAGATTCTTTTAAAAGTTTACATGAAGGTTCTGTGTGTCTTGTGCAAACTGTGTGTATGACTAAGTTCATGAATCCCAGAAACTGTGCTTATAAGAGAGCAGTTTTGCTTATGAAGTTTGCAATATAATAAGGTATGCTTATAACTGTTTGAATTTTACTAAACTCTGAAGAACTTTTATAATCTATGCTCAATTGTTGCAAGCAGTTGCACGTGAAATGCAACAGCCTTTATCAGGCCATTGATGAAATGTCCATTTCAAATCTCTGATAGACAAAATTGGATTTGCATTAAAACAGATAATCATTTCTCCTCACTGTATCATTTTCATTTTTAATCTAAAGATTTTTCATAGAAACTTGCCCGCAGATTTCCTCAGAAAATATTCTGATTTTCAGGTCAAAATGACTATTCGATGAGAAACCATTGTAAATATGCGTAATTACAACACACTTAAACAGGTGGATGAATAGCCAGAGAAATAGAGTCTAATTTGAAAGTTTTAACAGATCAGATCCGAATCTTTTTTCTTCAGATTTTTAGTTCATAAATGTTTACATAATTTCTATTTTGCATTCCAAGATGAAGGCAAAAAATGTCAAAACTTTAAAATTCTTGTGGAAATTTTGTTCCCAGCACTATGCAGAAATTATACTATTCTCCACAAGCCTTTTTAGCACTTTTCTTGAGAAAGACACGAAAAATATTCCTCAGATTAACTATTACATTCCTTCAGGTTTTCATACATCAGAATGCTATACCAGCCTATTTTTATAATAGTCTGGCTGAGGATGGTAAAAGGTTAATCGCCATACCATTAAATTTGAGTAAACCAGTTTGATCTCCCTGCTTCTTAGCAGTAAATAGGGTAGTAGTTTTTATTTTATAGATGCTTGTAAAAATTAGTGTGTTTTGGTCACTAGCTCTTTGAATTATTACTAATAGGGTCTTTGTACTGTGCACGTAAACTCTATTCACCTAGTAAAGCCTGGTCTTCCAAATTCTTGCCTATGAAAGTTTACTGCCTTCAGTAGGAATACTCCTATTAGAAGAAGTTTAAGAGGGCAGGTTACAGAATCAAGCACAATGATTTAAAAAGTACAGTCAGTCTTCAATTACTTCTTTCCCAAAATGACAATGTAATTGGCCGCAAAGTCCATGATTTCTAAATAGTCAAGTCAATACAGAAAAAGACAGCATGTGTGGTTAGGTTGGAAGGGGGGAGACATGAAGTGTCCAATAAAATTCAGTTTGTTATTGGACCTGTGATGATGCATAAAAGATATTCAAGAACCTGATTTCACAAGACAGCCTTGATTAATGAGGCTAGAACAGCAAATAGTTTTCTGTAGAGGATTATGTTAACCGTAGGCTCTCCGTCACTTTCAACAAATCTGTTAACCATTTTAACACCTTGCTTAGATAGGAAGGTCAGCTATCAGACTGCCAGGAACAGGAATTTTACAAAGAGGTGAATAGTGAGGTCCGTTTCCACTCTAAATGAGGACAGTGTTATTGTCTTTATGTGTTTCTGAAGCATACCAAGGAAAGTCAGATACAGCACTTAATGTAATACATTCTTTTATTCAAGTTTAGGTAATTGACAGAAATTCTTCAGCTAGACTGAAAAAGGCTTGTGTATTGCAAAGCAGTATTTGTAATAAGTTTTTTCTAGGATTGAAGTTGTGGAGAAACTGGAATGCACTGAAGAAAACCAGAGTCCTTTTGAGTGAAGCGTACTGTATGGCACATAGTAATGATTGCTGATAAAAGCAATGCAACTGGATACACTTATTATAGAAAGAAATTATTTTAATGTATTATATATTATGCTATTTAACTGTTTCAATGTTTGTACTAGGTCTGGTTGGGATGTAGTTAACTGTTTTGTTAGCAGACAGTATGGTGCTGTGTTTTGGATTTTTGACTAAACCAGTGTTGATAATACACAAATGTTTTGTCCATTATTAAATAGTCTTTGCACAGACTTTCTCCTTTTTCTGCTCTGTCCAACCTTACAGTGAGTAGGACACAGCCAGGATCGCTGACCCAAGTTGGCCAAAGGGATATTTCGTACCATGTAACCTCATGCTCAGCAATAAAGCTGGTGTAGCAGAGGAAAGCATTGTATGGGGGTTTTATGTTTTCTAGGGTGGTTGTTGTTCAGAAACTGTCTGAGTGTCAGTCTACTTGTGGGAAGCGGTGATTAATTACCCTTGCACCACTTCTTTTTTGTTTTTCCTTCATTTACTAAATCGTCCTTTTTCTCAACCCATGAGTTTTCTTAATTTTGCTCTTCCTGTTGTCTCCCCAGTCCTGCTGGGGGTAGTAGGCGGTAGTGAGCAAGCAGCAGTGTGGGTGCTTGGCTGCTGACCAGGGTCAACCCACTACAGTGTTATACCTATAAAATAGTTTTTTTGCACTCAGTTGCATGTGTTTGTATTGGAGAAATAGCAAATGCTTTTCTTTTGAAAACGTATAGTGTACTTCTGTTATAGGTTGTGGCACATGAAGATTACCTGACTCCTTTCTCAAGTTTGAGCCTATATTGATCCTCCCCAAACCTCATATATATATATTTTTTTTCATACAAACTATTCAGTTGTACTGCTCATAATTCCTACATCCCTGCTTCCAAGTTTCATCCAAAAAGAGAGAGATTCTGGGACCCCTACAGTAATGCTTAATCCCATGCACACATTGGCTGATGCACATTTACCCACTAAAAATCTACTAATCTGGATAAAGAATTACCTGGCCTTCCTTTTCTTCTATCTTGAATTTGGATTTTATTTTTTTTTCATTCTTTTTATATTTAATGGATGGATTGACACCACAAGACTTCACCATATCTAAATGAATTCATATGTATTTTCCCTGACATCAGGAAGTGTTCTAAGCATGAAGAACATTCATCATTCATTTGATTTAGAGATTTTATTGAGCATAACTAGTTTTGATACGTTTTGTTTGGCACAACATTCTTGGTGTAGTGGCTTTGTGGTTTAATACTGCAGATTTTGTGTAATAAGATCCCCTTTTAATGGTTTAGTCTGGCCATATTTCAAAAACAGACAAAACATGGTGCACTTTTATTTTATAGACTTCTTTACCAATTTGTGGCTTTCATTTGGGAATTATTTTTTTTTCAATAACACAGTATGCCCTTTTACACATGAATGGCAGCAGCCCACTAGGAAAGAATGTTTTTTTTGCAATATTTGATATCAAGAATGTGTTTACATGTTGCTGTAGTAATTTTTAAACTTTGAATAACACTGTACTGTAATCTAACTGGGGAAGCTGGAGGGTAGCAATACTTTTTGCTAAAGAGTCGGAACTTAAGAATCTGTAAACGCGATGGGATGGTTTGTAGATTTTCTTTTACATTGAAAGATGCAAGCAACGACCAAAAGGGAGATGCAGTTCACATAGATGCCTTACAGCGTGAACATCTGTCTTAGCTAAGAGCCTCTGAGGGTCAATGGAGCAAAATGGGCACTTCTAGAAAATGATTCCTCTAAGTTATTGCAAAAAAAAATGCCCTAGAGTGAGAGGAATGGCAACCTAGAATTGCATTTTTATGCTGACTATAAGGAAAGCCCAGAAAACTAGCTTACATGTAGACAAGTGGATTTGGACAGAGTTATCCCATCACTAGTTTAATTTTCAAAGACTGCAGAATCCCTACAGATTTTTTTAAATTTTTATCATATCTTTAGGCATCTAGACACCTTTCAAAAAATCTGGCCTACAGGTCCCAAGGAACTTGCTTAGATAACTGTTTTACCTCAAACCAGGACTCACAGGCATTAGACTATCACCTCCAAGCATCATAATTCATGTCCTTGCAAAGACTAAAGAAAGACCTTTCTTTAGTTACTGATCAGGTACATGGCTCATTTCAAAACACTGGAGCTCATTGACCTCAGTAACAGAAATATAGGTAATAAAGAAGGAAATATAACCTAATCTAGTGTAGCCTAACTTAACCTTATGTATTACTTTTGGTGTTGAAAGTTGACCTGGAGAGAAATACTGGAAAAGCAGTAGCGTGGTTCACAGTTTCCTCAGTTGCTCACATCTAAGTCCTGAGTACAATTCCTTACCATTTATGATATAAACAGAGGTGCTTACTTTGAATTTAAGTTTTAATTACTCATCACACAGTTACAATGTGTGCTCTTCAAAACTGCCTATTTGGTGACATTGAAAGGAGGACGTTTCTTACAATGCTGTTACTGTACTTTTAAAGCTAAACAGTTGAGAAAGCCCAGTGTTCTGTTTTTAAGTGGCAGCCTGTTTTCAAAGGCTTTCAGGATACTATATGTCGAAAAATTATATTTTTCCTACTACAGAACATGAAATCATTGTTGGATTTTATACCATATTACTTTCATATGGAAGCTTATAGGCAAGAGAAAGAATCAGGTGCTTGGCCTTGTAATTTATACATTAGAGCTCTGATAAGGAGGCAGTTCAGACACAATAGTTGGTGTAGCTCATAGGAAATCTCCAAATTTCAATGATTAGAATGTGAGCAAGTAAAGTATAGAGAAAAACAGAAAAATAAGTACTGTTTTATACTTTTCAGGCAAAAAGTCTCTGGTATCTTGCAATCCTTAAATAGTAAGGCATGCAAGGAGAACCTGTACCATATTCAAAGATGTGTTGTGCCAACATAGCACAATGTGGTACCCTGCAAGATACTTGCAAGTATCTTGCACAGGCTCTGCTGCAAGGAAATGGATGCACTGCTTTAATTTCGTTTCAGCTATAATATCTCTGCATATCACTGCTTCATACTTTGCAGGCACACTCAATCAGTATATCACGGAGAAAGCACATTCATTATCTCCTTCATTATTACACTTCTATGAAATATGATTTGACCTATCCATTGCAATACACTGGTGAGCAGCCATAGGTGAAGAGCAGAAATGTAGCTTCTCAATAGAGTCAGTATAGCTGGATAAATGACCTAACACTTCTGCATTTAGTTCCTATACTTTTCCCATCCTTAGGTATCTGAATTACCTTCAGATGGGCATTAAACAGCCATGACTAATATCTGCCATTTGTGGTTTGCTCTTACCCTTCATCTTATATACAAAATTTCATTTTGTTAGGGTTCCATTTATTTTTACTATACCCGTATAAACATGTTGTGTTACTGCAGTCAAAGCACTTGGTCTTGGAAGCAGGGGTATAAAATTGTAAAAATTGTGAAGACCTTTAGTTTCCTTTCATATTCTTATATACAAAAAACATTTCTACACTGACTAGTAGGTTTTAAAGTTGCTTCATTCCAGAGGTACTGGCTGTCATTCATGGTCTTTATCCTGGCAGAAGTCTTTTAGATAAAGTGAGACTGAGCAATGAGCATGATGAATATAAAGGTCTAAACCTTTAGCTTGTCTCCACATTCTCTGACAAACCAGCTTTGTGAGTACAGTATGTTTGTTGACTTTATATCAGCCTGTGCAGCTAAGAACACTGGCGCAGTTTTCTTTATAGGACAGATTTTTCCAGAAACTGATGTCTTTAGCCTTGCTGTATTTTTGAAGTGTAAGACTCCAAGTAACATTTGGCCCTCATAGTAAGGCGAAATTCTGGATTTTCCTTCATACCATTTAATAAGCCAAGAGAGGAAACAGCTATAGGCAAGCATGTATTCCCATTACAGGCCTGCATTGAAATACTAAGCAAGATCTGAGTGCTATGACTCTGAAAGGTGTCGAAATGACATAACTGTGCAGTCATATAGGATCCAATAGTTACAAGCATAGTGTCAAAAATCAGCATTTCTATTTTGCAAGAAAATTTGGAAAGCAAAAACTAAACGCCAAAACAACCCAGAGTTCAATTTTTGGAATATAAAATAGATGTTTAGAAAAAAAACAAAACATGGATGGCAAAATCACCCATGAAAATTATACTAGTTCTGAATTAATCAAAACATTCTGTGTAGAAAACATGAAAGAAGAAGAGGTTTGGTCTTCATCTCTGCGAGGAAGCATGAAAGTCGTGTGAACATCAGTTCAAGCCCTCATTCTTGTCTCCAAACTTCCTGCTGAGCTGCTGGGTTTTCTCAGGCTTCCAGTCTCCTGTTTCACAATACTGTGGGGCTCACAAATCAAGCTGTCTACAGTCACAGTCCAGAGCCTTAGGGGCAAATAGTACAACAGGTATGCTACTGAAACTCGTTGAGTTTTAGGCTTTAAAGGAGAAATTTCAGGAGAAGAAATACCTTTCAAAAGGTATGCTGACTGTATTTTATCAAAAGTTCACAAAAATGAACTCTTGTGCCTCCTGTGACACAACAAATAAGTGCTCTGAAAAAAACTGTTTTGTTGGAAAATTCTCAGCCAGTGTCATGAAAGCCCCAAACTGTCAGTCATGTAACAATACTTTCCAGAATTATTTTCCAAGTTTAGTGGCTTTTTTGTGGTTACTTGGATGAGGAGGGATAGTGAAAAGAGTTTTTCATTTGTCACTTACACAAGTCAGTCCTGTTAATTTGGTGGCCTTTGGTGGTCCATTTGGTGCAGTCACCAAATGGAACAACATTTCTGGAAAATGTTTAGGTCTAAGTACTATAAATCAACGTTTAGTCCCAGTGGACTCCCAACACAACAACAGAATTAATTGTCCTTGTTGCAGCATCTGCATAATATATAAATTCTATTAATGTTGCTTCATTGCTAGGAAAATACCTTCATCTAAATCAATTTAAGAAGGTATCTTGTGTTTTGTTTCTTCCTTGGGCTGGTTTCTAGTAATCATCCCTGATGAGCACACAATATTTTTTGAGTTTCTGTGGTTGGTTTTCAAATGATCACTATATCATAACTCTCAGCAAATTTTCCATGGCTTTGCCATCATCACTGGTAAGTATCAAAGTCAAGTAAATGCAGAATAAAGAAGTCTCTGGTGGCTTATGATTGCTACTGAGAAAAAGCAGTTAAAGGTCCCTTGTATGGTCACCCCATGACATCAACTAGAAAAAAAGTATTTTTCATAATTGGAAAGCGAACCTATGTATGGAAGAAAACTCCATTTATAGGAGATGTGACCATTTCTTGCCATCATTTTAAAGATTCAGATGACTTCAACAATACATACATAGCTTTCAGGCTAACCTTCAAGACTTAATGCCTCTTGATTGAACCAGAGATCAGAAGAATTTGCTATTGACCTTAAATCCTTTATGAACATACTTTCAGTAGTCTTTATAAAGGAGTAATAGGAGAATCATTGAATTGTATTTGAATTTCATAACTGCCTTGAATTTAAAAATTTATTTTCAAAAATGTATTTGAAAATGAACTGCAGTGTCAATAATCTTAGAAGTTCCCATTGATCTACGATCTGAGCAAGATGAAGTACTTTTACAGTACCTTGGCTAGGCATCCATTTTCTCTTACAAGTCACACTGTAGAATAACTTTTTAGTGTAAGGAATCCAGCAAGGAACTTTCTTACAGTAGATAATGACTTTCCAAAACAAGCTAAATTAATAGCTAGATTTAGAACCTGTATTGCAAATCCAGGCTTCATAACTTGATAAATAAGTTGGCAGCAAACCCAATAGTCAAACATCTATCATGTCTCCTTAAAATTCTAACAAAATTTTGTTACAATCAGGTTCACAAATCTTTCAAATAAACCTGTGTAGAGTGGATATGTACATTTACATTGTTAATGCTCTTTCTTGACACTGTAGGACTCTTTGCAAAGTACTTAGTGAATTTAATTTTGAGATGTTGGATGCATTTCCAACTTGTTCAGATGAATCTCAAAGGCATTGGACACATGAGCTGGCTATGCACCAAAACTGCCAGGTTTTGTAATGCCTTCTTCATGGGTCTAAAAAGCCTGTCTCCCACCTCTAATTTTCAGTGAGCCTTTTCTCAAGGGTGGAGTTCTCTGTTGAATCACCCCTTTTCTTTCCTTACCTCCTGCACAGACTCAGATGTCTGCTTGGTGTTTGATTTTTCTTCTGATGCTTGGAAAGTGGAAATAAAACTCAATTTTTCTGGAGGGCTGTGACATGGAAGCGTCTAAGGATTGAACAAATCTCACACTGGATCCATTCTAAAGATGCTACTGCTCTCAAATTCCAAGGAAGTAACTTTGATTCTCCTGTCAGCATCAAGGCATCCCTTCTGTTCCTCCATGCATTGTTAGCAGGTACATGCAGTGGGAAGTTAAAATACTTTGCCACTCCATGTCACATGTTACCTGCCTAATTGCATGCCAACAGCAAACTCAAGGGTTGTTACAGGGACAAAAATAACACAACTGCTGTAGAAACTACATGTTTTCTATCATACAGGGGAAAAAAAATAAGGTCAGTGTGAGCTTGAGCTTGAAGGGTTGTAAAGCTTTAGTCTGCCTGAATTATTTTATGCTTGTGAAAGTTAAGCAGATGAGAAACACATTAAATAAGATGACAGAATTTAGATTATACCTCCTCCCCTCCTCGTGCCCCTTCCCGGTCTTTAGCTCAGTGAATGAATTCCTCCCCCCATTCCTTTTTTTTTTTTTTTTTTCAATTTGTTAAGATGCTGAAATCTGCTTTGTGTGATTTATGAAGGAACTTGAAGCGATTAGTTTCACAGTGCATGAAAATTCCTCAGGTTCAGAGGGATGTCCAATCTGTTACACCGTGAGCTGTTGACTGGATGAGAACATGAGCAGCTCGGAGCCATAAGGAGATTGTGTTGAGTTATTAAACACTTGTGGTAAAGCTCCTTATTGTTAATTCCCCAATGTCCTGCTGAAGCGATCGGATAAGATCAGATCGGATTAGATCAAAGAGCCTGGGAACCAGCCTTTTGAGCAGATTCATTTAATCAATAAAGAGGGCCTCCAAAGAGAGAGAGAAGCAGTACCAGGATCATGAGAGATTAGAGTAGGGAAAATAAGAAACAACAGATTATTTTCCTCTTACTTTCAAAATGTAATTCTGTAAGCCAAAGCATGATTTTGTGTGTGTATGTGTGTGTGTCTAAATTCTTGTAACCAAACCAGCCAAAAAAGATATAAATGGTCCTTTAAAACTTCATTACCAAGCAGACAGTTTAAAACCAAGTATTTTGCAATACAGTAATACTTTATAAGTCAAGAGACTGTAAAAGTATTATTAAAGCAATCAGTACCATGAAATACCTACTGTGAAAAAAAGAACTCCTATTAAGAGTGTTTCAGCAGAAGCAGTTTTTGCTTTAATGATTCCCTAAGCATAGAGGATTCTGGGTGGGTTAATCTGCACAATTCCTGATCTTTTTTCCACCTAAGAAAAAAAAATGAGAGCAAACCCCAAAAACTACAACAACAAAAAACCCACCCACCAACATTGCATCAAGATCTGAATGTATTAAATTAATAACACTGGCAGATGTTATGGAATGTGCATTGTTATAATACGTGTAATTACAGTACCACTGCTGCTGTTAATGCTTGTACAGTGAATAGACTCGTGTATAAGTACTTACAGAACCTTGCTAAATCTGTTCTAAAAGCTAGAAGCTGTTGGTAAATTATTAGAAAGTTAACCCACAGAAGGAAAAAAAAAGGAAAATATGAAGAACAAAGAATCAATTGTTAGTTCTTGTGAAGCCATGGTATAACTCCTTTCCATTTTGAGAGGAGCAGAATTTGGCCAAAATACTTTAGAGGGAGGGACACACGTCCCTTAACGATTATTAGCCCTAATAACATCATTAAAAAATTACATCTGTTTTTTACAGGTTATAATTTATATTCAGAATTAGGTAAGGATACATATTTTTAATTCCTTTCTATAAAATGTAATTTTCCATCTAGATAGGCTGGTGACTTCAGGCCCTGCACACCTTTACCAATTGTTAATTACTATGGGATGGTTTAACACTATTTTCCAAATCAGCATGCATGCGTAAAATGACTGCAATCTAATTTGACATATTATTAGTGATGATTATTGTCATAGATAAATTAGATTGAACAGAAAATAACCTTCATCCTTAGCATGTTTTAGCTCTCAGAATTAATGTGATTTGGTGAACACATATAAATAAAAGTCTGATGAGTCCCTGCTGACTGCAGGGCCTGCTGGTGCTGAAGTGTATCAATTTCATGCAGATGATGAATTCCTTAAGCATTCAATGATAATCATGCTTGATTTGACAAGACTTTCTCATGCTATTTTAGGGCCTTAATTTTCTGTGAAGTTCTGTCAAGTGTTCATCAAGCACCCACTTATCTCCCTATCTTAACCTGGCAGCCAATCCAAAGGTTGCCTACCAGTGCTGCTACCGGTCCCAGCCCATTAATATTCTCACCACGTGACTGTCCAGGGAGATAAGCCAATCAATGGCTGATTAACATTCAGGTCACATGATGCCCAAGGAGAGTAAATGAGTTACACAGTAAGACATCAAACAAATTTTCATCTTGAAAGAGTGATTGCTTTTTCTGCTGCTGTGATGTTTGTCAAATTCACTCTAGCCTTGTCCAATTAAGCTCCATGAGCTGAATGACTAATGAATAGATGGGAGCGCTGTGCCAGTGTGACAGCTATGAGAAGTACCACTGAATAAGAACTGCTAAAAAATTAAAAAAAAAAAATAATTAAAAACCACACGATGATTGAAAAATCACATCTGGATAACTGGCATAATTGCTTTCAAATTTCAGATGCTGTTTAGAAGTCTCTAGTGAAAAATATAAATTGCAACTTGTTGTATAGGATATTTGCTTTCTGTCTAACTTAGCATTCAAAAATGAGTTTGCATTTTCTCATAATAAAATTATCTTTGAGATTTTAAACAAATACACCTTAACTGCATTATTGCCAGTAAGTGTGCTAATGAACTCTTGCAGGCTGCTAGAGACACAGTGGTGACAGAAGGTCCAATCTTAAAGCATCAGCCAGCATGGATAAAAAGACTCTTTCCTTTATGAAACTGAATGAAAAAAAGGGAAAAAGAAAGATATTTAACAGATGAAGTGGGGGAGGGGAGCAAGTTTATGCAGTAGACTTTAGAAGAAAGCAGCTTTACAGGACATTGGTTTAAATATTGGATAAGATTCTTAAACAACATAATTTGGCACAACTCCATTTGCATCATTTCACAAGATGATCCAGTATGGATTAATTATTTTATTTTATTTTACTTTATTTTATGTCAGTACTATATAGTTGTTGCTAAATTAAAATTGCTAAAGGAAATAAAAATGGATGTTTGAATTAAATTATAATCCTGTTCAGCAGAAAGCTTTTAAAGTGGATAAACAAAACTACATTCTGGGACATCATTGGAAGTCTTTTTAGTCAGAAAGTCAATTGTATTTTAGTGCTGATACTGTACTAAATTCCAGTGACATGTTTAGAGTAGAGACCCTATGACTAATAAAGCTTTCATCCAGTTACTGAAAGGAGTTACAGTCACCTAATGGATTATTGAAGATATGAAAGAGTGTGGGATCCTACTTATTAAGTTCTAGCATGAAATTAGTTAAATTCCCAAGGCATTCTGAAGCAATATTTTCAAGTTGGCTTAAATAAGGGTGTTAGAGCATGCCAATTAACTGGCAGCCTGAAATAAATAGTAGTTGGAGGCATAAGACAGTGTTTATATCTGCAAAGTTAATAACATTTTAAATGGGACTTCTTGGTACAATGGCTCAAGGTGCTGTAAGGAGGCAAGACGTGGAACATACTGTATTCAAAAGACTGTAAGTCAATTCTCAGCACTGCTAGTCAAGGATGGAGACTGCAAATAGAGAAGCAATGAATTTCTGAGTCGGTGAGAAGGGAGACAAGAAGGTAGGGGGCTAACAGTTAAGTAAAAGAAGAAGGGGGGATCAAGTGGATACTGTTGAAGCAACCTGTGGTGAGTGATTTGTCCAAGTGCCTGCTTTTAAGGCATCACCGCAAAGGCATATGATGGAAGACACTGTGTAAATGGGGCAGGGTACAAAAGCAGAGAATATATGTAAATAGTGATACGGCGTACTGCTTGCGTAAAACATTGCTCATAGTAAAGTAGTGCAGTAAACTTCAGAGCTCAGCACTGCCTTGACATGAAATATTAGCTCATTAGATTACTGTTTTACTTGTTCCTGCTGCAGCCATGCCACAGAGAATTCACAGGCTTTAAACCATTAGCTGCTCAAATGTTAACAAAACAAAAAATAGTGAATATTATTATAGGCGACACCACTTGCTGACACCTTTAAATCAACAGTGGAGAAGGTGTCTAACTTTCTGTCAGTCACATTAGGCAGTTATGAATAAAAGAGTATTCTACTTTCTGCATAACTTTGCATAATTAATAGTTTTTCATGCAAACTATTGTTTGCCTTAATTGTTGTTTCAACAGCTGTTTTCATTAAATTGTAAAGCTCTTTGTGTCTAATCCTTTGAGCTGCACTATTGATAACAAGAACGAGCTGGAGCTAGCTTTAGAGGAAGAGAGTCCCTGCCAAGCTGGAAAGCAGTCATGAAGTTACTTGAGAAATAAGGCCCTACAGTGGGACTGGTTGTGTAGCTAATCCATTAGTCTTTTCAAAAGGACCTTGCTCTGCACCCTTATGGCTAAATTGACCCAACAACCTATCAATGCCTTTATTTGCTGAGTGGCTGTCCATGAAAGGTCTCCATGCTGGATCCAAGCTGTAATCAAAGCCTCCATCAGTACCAGGGCCCTGATGACACAAATGGCCAAACTTTCAACGAGGCTGGCCAGCTTCCAGCCACACCATTTTGAAGATACAAAGAGGCTGTGTTGTGCTGTGGAATTCATTTTCTTGTTTACTTCCTACAGAAACAAGAGCATAATCAGCACTCAGTGCATCGGATCAGACCGCTGAGTTGTTGACAGAAGCTTGGAGAGGCTTGCCAGCTTTCCACATGAAACACTGGCTTTATTCTAATACACCCCCCACCGTCTGTGGCCCTGCCAATTGTAGCACATCAGAGCGGCCATTGAGATAATGACCGTGAAGTCTCATGATACACTTTGATGAAGTGTAACATTTTTTAAAGGATTTTTGTCTGTGCCAAAATGATAGAGACAGCTGACTAAAAATCACCCCATCAAAATCAAGGCTGATGAACAGCAGGCAAAGACATGTGCTTCCACAGAGAAAAGGGAGGAGAATTTACAGCCAAAGACTCTCAATGACTATGTGCACCGCAGATTCCTTTATTTTGCTTTCAAATGATCCTTTGTTTCAAATGAATGTATGTAACTTTGCCAAGAGAGCAATTTCCCCAAATATTTTTTTATTTTGCATCAAAAAATGATTCAGCATTTAACTTTTATACTGCCTTTACTAAGCTAATTTTATTTCTTAACATTAATTTTTGCAACATTGCAGCATAATGTTTTGGAATAACTGGAACTTAAATATCTCCTCAGCCACTTTTAAATTACCTAGTGGCAACTAGATGAACTAACTTAGCTTATGGTAAAACAATTGGAGATGTGTTTTCCATGCAAACCACAGGCAAAAGAAAAGCAAGACAGTCACTTAAACTTTTACCCTGCTTGCATCAGGAGTGCAATATTTTTCCTTACAGGAAATTCATGACTAGCAATGGATTCATTGATACATACCAGTGCTAAGGAGCCTGGTTTTGGAGGTTAGAGAAAGCCTGCAGAATTTCTTGAACTGGCCATTTACTATGGATCTAGACCACCCCACTGTGCTGATGGAAGTGTGGTTAGGAGATCTTTGAGCTGAATCGATTTGAGTTGGAATTTTCCCAGTGTATCACAGTTACATAAACACCTGTGCAAAATATCTTTGAGCTGAATTAATGGCATAGAGGTGCAAGCGAGAAGGAAGGAGAGAAATGGAGCGGGAAAGGGAAAGCTGTTCTCAGTAGCTTTCAACATTTCCTGCTTGCAGAAAGTTGGTCTGGGGGACTGTATTTTAGACTGTCTTTACTGTAAGCAGTACAAGAGCTCATTTATTTTATTTTGTTTGTCTCCTCAGTTCCATAAGCCTAGAACAATTCTCTTTAAAATCTCTTTCTCTCCTTTGCTGTATTTGTATTAAAATACATTTTTGCCAAGCTCAAATTTACAAGCATGCTGGAGATCTAGAGTGGCAAAAAAGAATGCAATAATCTTCTGCAATAGCATAAAAATACTGGGAAGAGAACAAAGGCACAAACTTCAATTTGAATGCAGGTACATAGGACATTGCATCCAACAGCATCGTAAGTGTGCAGAACATAGAGCTTTCCTTAAGACACACATAGCTTTTTTTGTTTTAGTTTACACCCCATGTTTGACTTCAAACAAAGAGTTAAATTGGGAAAAAAAAAGGCAGCGGAGGAACTCTTTTGCAGTGGGGTTGTACTGAGTTTCAGCAGTCTCATCTGCTTTCCCAGAAATCCTTTATTAAAGGGACAGGCAATACTTCAGTGCAATAGGATACTTCTTTCTATTATGATGCAGTCACTGTAGGACAGTAAAAGACATACTGGCACTTTGTTTTCTCTGGAAACAGCCTCTTTGCTCTGCTGTCTTGATGTAAAATAAGATACTTCAGCCTGACAGTATGCAGTTGCTTTTCATATCTGGAAAAAAAAATTGATCAAAATTGACCAGATTTGCTGTGGTTTGTGCACAGCAAAGCCAGGCAAAACTTCTCATTTCATTACTCTTCTTCCCAACAGATACAAAGCAGCTCAACTGGCTAAGTAGTGGCACAGACTTGATTGACAGGCTTGCAGGTTTGAGCACGTCTTTCAGTGAGTTTTGATAAACCAGGCTTTGATACCTCTATCTCCCTTTCTAAGCAAGGCCTAGGTGGTGCCTTGCATAAGGTATGTGTTATGCCCTTCCATGAACACATACAATCATAGAGTATTTTGGGTTAGAAGGGGCCTTTAAAGGTCATCTAGTTCAGGTTTCTCAGACCCCTGTCCAACCGGCCGTTGATTGTTTCCAGGGATGGGGCATCCACCACTTCTCTGGGCAACCTGTTCCAGTGTTTCACAACCTTCATAGTGAAAAATTTCTTCCTTGTATCTAGTCTGAATTTACCCTCTTTTAGATTAAATGCATTAAATGCAATAAGGCTTCCCCTGAGCCTTCTCTTCTCCAGGCTAAACAACCCCAATTCTCTCAGTCTGTCCCCACAGGAGGGTGCTCCATCTCTCTGATCATTTTTGTGGCCCTCCTCTGGACCCATTCCAACAGGTCTATGTCTTTCTTGCGCTGCTCCAGAGCTGGGTGCAATACTACAGGTGGGGTCTCACCAAGAGCAGAGTAGAGGGGCAGAATGACTTCTCTTGACTTGCTGGCCACGCTTATTTTGATGCAGCCCAGGGCGCGGTTGGTTTTCTGGCCTGTGAGCACACATTGGTGGCTCATGTCCAACTTTTCATCCCCTAGCACTTGAACCACGATGTCTGTGGAAGCGATGGCCAAATTTTAAATAATGTGGTTTAGTGGTATTAAAGCAGAAGAGATTTCCTGTCTTTCAGAAAAAGCTAGAGGAGGTAAAGAACTGAATCCACCATTAGAGAAAATGCTGGCATTGCACCATGTGTGTGTGAACATGAGTGAACCAGGAACTATTCATACAGGCTGAGAGTGGTATTTCCCATCTCCTTCCTTTTTTTTGAAAGAATGTTCTGAGACTATTAATTTTGGAAAGCAGTTCAAACAATGAGGTTTTTCAAGCTGGCCTTATTTTTACTGGCTGGTGGATGCCAGCGCACATGGAATAGGTAAACTTTCAGTAGCCTGCATGGGAATCAGAACAATTCGAACACTTAAAAAGTTTGTACCTTAGAGGCAAAGGCTTTTGTCCTCCCACCTCCATTTTCATTCACGTATCACAAAACTGAGTAGGAAAGGGAGGACTGAGTTAGGCAGTTTTGCATGTCTGAGTGGGCATCTGTCACTGATAAGCAATTTTGATGGAACTTTGCCGCAGGGAATATTCAACAGTAATATATTCCTAGCTGTACCAGTGAATTTATTCATTATGGATGCCAGCATGAGAAAGCTGAATGAGGTAAAGGAAAATGAAGAAAAGGTTGTGGGGAGAAGATAATGAAAGAAAGAAGCAGGGTGGGTTGGGTGGTAAGGCACATACGTTTCAAAGCTTCTCAGATTTCCTGAAACTGAGCCTAACTGAAATGAGTAATAGTTAGAATTCAAACACAGTATCATGACAATCCAGGCATTTTGGAAACCACTTCCCCACAGAGTGTTTAAGGACTACTTGATGTTGTGGATTATGGTTGGAGGAACTAACATCTGTTGTATTCACCCAAAGCCATGTATGTGTTTCGATTTTTTTCCCTTGTCTTTTAGTCATAAAGATTTCCTTCTTGTTTTGTTTTGTTTTGTTTTGACTTGTTGAATCAGAATATGTCACGTAAAAAAAAAAAGAAAGACTCAAGTTGTTTATTTCTCGTTTTCTTTGTAAAAACAAAATTAGAAGAAAAAGGAATTCTTGAGAGGAAAATAATGAACAAAGAAATGTTAAGTGCTTGTAATCCCTACAAAAAAGATTCACATTTCAACATAAGGTGTAAAGTTAGTTAGGGTTAAGAAGCCTATTGTGTTCTGTGCCTATGAGTATACACACAAACCTGTAAGATTTTAACATGAAATGAAAGAGATGTATTCATGTGAAAATTTTTAGGTTTTTTACGTGTACTGTTATTTAAATTTTTTTTAATTGATCAATTTTTATGCATGACTGTAATGAGTGATTTGGAAACAATTCAAAGTCAACACAAATTCAAGCATCAAATTCATATTTATTGCATGAGAATAAAAATTATTTTAAAAAATCACAAAAATCTATGCTACCATGTTCCAAGGGGGCAACAAAATGTAGTTTCTTCTACTTTGTCCATTCCACTTTGCATGAAACTATTTGCCAAATAAAACACTGGGCTATTAAAAGACACAATATTGTAGAAAAAAGTATGGTTTTCATGTCAAGTTGATTGTATTTACCTTGCTGTGGGCTCAAAACTTATGATGTAAAATACAGCCAACATACTGTAATGAAAAAAACTTTAATGTTTTTTTTCTGCCTTAGAGGCAGAACCTGGTAGATAAAAGATGTAGTAATCCAACCTCATTTTAGATTCTACCCTGTTATAAACTATATTGAACATTTTAAAACTAAGTAATGAATGACATTATGTCATTAATATGAAAAGCACTTGAGGGCTGTAATATCAACTTGTTTTAATCACAGATTAGAAAGTAGGAGAGGGATGTGATTGCTTCACTTCTTTCACCTTCCTACAGTATGTACATACACACCATTTAAGTAATACTGACAATTTGTACAACCCTTTGTCTATTCAAGTTCTGTCACTCCAGATATACAGTCAGACACTTTTTACATACATACAAGTCATGTGGCTGTAGACAGACACTTTTTGATGAGACACGAATATGTGTATATATATACATGACAGAAGTGGTTGTTGGAGTTACAAGTAATATAATTCATATGATTCCAGTACTTTTCATCTTTATCAAAGAGATTTGAATCTTCAGAAGCATGAGGTCCCTTTACCCTTGCTTTTTTCAGATATTATGTTGATATTTCAAGATGAATGAGGAGGAAATATTCCGTCTTCTTTTGAATGAACCATATTTGCGTACCAAAAATGCATATCAAAGAATGACACTAAACCCCCCCATTTCTGCATCATCTGAAAGTAAAAATTTTGCTGGGATGTAGGGTCATACTCCCTTCTCCAGACAATCAGGACCTACAACCTGTCTAAACAACCACCATGGGACTTCCCAGAGGCTATCACTACCTTGGGCCTTGAATATCTGGGGTTAGTGACAGTGGGAGTGAAATTACAGAATGAGCTGTTAGGCTTAGTGGTGAATTTTTTAACTTGTTCATTTATTCTTAAATCATTATTGGTTACTTTAATATTTTTTTGTAGTTAAATTGCAGATATTAACTAAAGGTAAATGCACTTTCACTAAGAGCAAAACAAAACCTCTGTCTCCCTAATTAGGTGAAGCTTCACTGATGGGAAATGGAGCTACCAGCAGTATCAACCTCCAGGACAGTAGTTATTAGAGATCACCCAATTGCTTACATAGGAATAGTGGCTCTCGCCTGAATGCAACAAACAGGTTGTTGTGATCCAAGAAGCGATTACACTTCATATACACTATAAATCCCCTCAAGATAGAGTGAGAAAGATTATTTGCTGTTGTACTCATTGCAATGAAGGATTTTTAGCTGCTAGGAAAGCAATGTTTTTTTCTCCCTTGTTCTGTCTTTTAAGAATTATTTCTCTCTGAAGGACTGTATGCCTCTGGCAAATTCTGAGTTTTAAAATACGGAGGCACTAAATGAAATCCTGAGCCCAGTGAAGTCAGCTGAGTTTTGCCATTGAAGTCTGGAGAGGGAGAATTTTGCCTGCTGTTTGGAAAACATTGCTTGCAGCAATCAGATAGCAACCATTGCTGACATCTGTCAGAGAAAACACTAACTATTCAGCTGTCAGTAGCACTCAACTGTTTCTTCTTCTCCTTGTGCAGACACTAGGGTTATGTGACCAAAACCAGGTAAGTGCTTAGAAATAATCACTGCTCAAGCTAGCAGAAATCATAGGGCTGAAGTTCCTGTAAAGAAAGGACCACTGCTGCCTTCTGTTCTTTTCTTCAGTCAGATTTCTTACGATGGACAATGGCAGAATCTGTTCAACACAGGAGAGTAGGGCTTAAAGGTCTCAGGAGAGATTTCAGATATCTACTGGTATGTTGACAAGCATGAAGATTCTTGTGCAAAGTTATGTAGGCACAGTCCTGGCCTTGGGACACATAATTAGATGGAATAGCTTTGATGGAATAGCTCGTGCATTTATCTTATAAGAAATCTATCTTAGTGAGATTCCTTTATTGCTGTAAAAAAAAACAAACACAAAAGCCAGAACATTTCACTTTCCTTTATAGTACCACAGCTTGAAAGTATAGGGAGAGTTTCATCAGAGATTCAGACTTAGGAAGGCATGAAAACTGAAGCTTGTTTATAACGCATTTTATGTTCTTGCTTTGAACTATGCCTGCTCTTGCTTAGACAAAACATCTAGACTCTGTTTCTATTGTAATATGTCCTCAAGGGGCCCACAGAGGGGTTTTTAGAGTATGTTCTGTGTTTTGAAAGTGTTTTGTGATACAGTTATTGAGAAAGTTTAGTGAGAAGTCTTTTAGATGGTTGCCTGAATTTAGGAATCCTTATTCATAACCCTCAAATTAACAATGCTGCTGTTCTTTGCATCATGTATCCTTGAGAAAGCCCATACACACTTTGCTGCTGTGAGAGATAAAGATGCCCAGAAACACCACTGCTAGTCTTGTGTTTAAAGAGTACTATAATATGTTACATGAAGTGGTTATTTAGAGGATTCTGTGAGCTCTGAAATAAAATGATGGAAAACAGATTCTCCCTCATGAAATTATTTTAAGTCTCAATGACTTCATGTGGAATTGGGATCTTCACTAGAAAACCAGATATTGTTTCAGTGAAAGAACAATAATATTCAAAACTTAAAAATCAACCCTTAAACTTGATTTAGACGTGTTCCGAAAACGTGTTTTTCTTCCCAGCTCTTTGAACCTGCTCCTATTGTGAGATGTTCTTTGTTTTTCTTCTTTTTTTTTTTTTTTTTTTTTTTTTTTTTTTTTAGTTAGAAACCTTAGAGAATTAAGAAAAGGTATATTATTCCATGTGTGCAAATTAGTATCTGTTTGAGTGTTGGAACAGACACTGCTTTACAACAAAGACACTTTTAAAAGAATAACACTGTGGAAGTTCTGAATCTTCAGCTCATAGTCAATTTGACAATTAATGGAGATTTAATGCTTCAATATAGACTGCTGTCTCTGTATAAGTTGTGCAAGAGACATCTGTGTCTGAGAAGCAACATTTTCAGTCACCTCTCAGGTCAGACCCTTGCTGGATTTAGTTTTTTTAGCACAGTTAGAGTGATATTTTCAGCTGTGGATTTGACTCTACAGCTGTGCAGGAGGCTTAAATTCAGTAAAGACACCTCTCTCACCACCGTTGAAGTTAATGGGAAAACTGTGATTTGTTTCCAAAGGAACTGACTAATAATTTTACTCTATGTACTGTGATTGGTCTGATGTTAGGTACCTGAGAAAAATCCACTATTTATTTACCTTAGAGTTAATGTTCCAGTATTTCATAACCTTTCATAAAACCACATACATCTTTCCCGTCTTTTGCCTTGTTCTGATCACATCTAAATTGGTACAGTGTGGTGTTTATCTTGCTACTGTTACTTCCTCCACAGAAACGAAGTGATTGCTTTCCTTTGTGATTAGTAAGCTCTTCCAGGCATAATTTTGCTTTCTGCCAACCACTCATATTCATTTGTTAACATAGCTCCTTTTTCAGAATGAATATTGATTTACAAATTCCCAATTAGAGAATGTGTATCCCACTTTATTTATCTTACATATGAGTGTGGGGTGACTAATGTGCTGCAATCATAAAGTCAGGTCATATAATTTGTTCATCTATAATGACACAACTCAACTGGATCAGGAGAGGTAGAGAATATTTCTGTTGACTCAGACCTCTGACCGCTGGCAAACAGAAGTATCCCACGGATTGTTTTCTGTCAAAGCACTACATTTAGCAATGTGGCTCAGCATCTTGTCTCTCCAAATTTAATGTGGCATTTTTTACCCAGAGGCCCAGCAATTCCTATTCTTCCCTGAATATGTACTTTACTGAAGGCTTGCAGTTTAGCAGAAAAATCTTGGAGGGACATTTATTAATAGCCTATGAATGCATACCTGTAGTGTGCTGTCAGGCAGGATGGAATGAAAACCAATTGACTTAAACCATTAAAGAGGAATATTAATAGGTCATTAATCCACACCCTAGAATACCCCCTCATTTAACACATTAGGGACTTTTTTTTACCTTTTAAACATTCAATTTTTTAAAATAAGTTTTTGTATAAGCAAATTCCAAAGAAGGCAGAATATGGAGAATACATGTCACTTGATTGACAGGATGGAATAGGACAGAGGGAAGAGGGAAACTGTTAAATATGGGGAAAAACCAGCAGGCAATATGCATATAAGAAGGAATACATTAAATGTTAGGAAATTATGTTGCAAGAGTTATTAAGTAAAGCAATTTTTCATGATAAATTGGGAGCCAATATTGTTGAAGAAAGTCAATGTTACATTAGATATACATTTACAGTGCTTGATGAGAAATATTGAAATCAATTCTGATAGAACGCGTGAGTCAAGTTGCTTCCAGGTTTATTATAACATTACAATACTTTATTAGTAGTATATGATGAAGATCTAAGGAGAGTAAAGAAAGTCACAGACTGTTAAAACAGATTAAAAAAAAATGTATAAATGAAGTCCTGTAATTTTGCCATCTCTTTTCAGTCTCCATTAATGAAACTTGGCCCATGATACCAACTGTGTAAAGGGCTGAGGTCTAAAAAGCAAATGCAAAGCAAGAAGAAGATCTATCATTGTCATTTTCTGAATTGCAAGTGTTTACATATTGGCATAAAAACCTTCCTTTTTGAAGTGTTTATTACTCTTATGTGTGCAAAGAATTGTATATTCTGTGGAATAAATACTTTTAACTTCCCATCGTCTAGCCTTTGTGCACATTAGATATAATTTTACTTGTGTAGTTTGAGGCTAGTTTCCAAATGAGGAATGACCATTAAAATAAAGCAGGAGTCCAAGGCCTGCTTTCCTTGAAGTCTGATTCTAAAGGGAAGGAGAATTAAGCTAATTTGCACAGCTATACCTCAGGCATCCACTCTGCTTTTGGAAGATCAGGTGTTAAAGGCCATTTCTTTTGCATCGGATTTTCTGGGAGGAGAGCTTTATTAGGAAAAGGAATTTAAGTTCCTACCCTTTCAGTTCTCCTTTGCATGGAGAACAGAGGCAATCAGACCAAAGGAAGTTATTCCTCTTGGTTTTTTGTAGTTTGCATCTTTGACTTTGCAGTGATTGGACTGCTGTAAATAATGGGGGGAGGGGAAGGAAAACTGAATTAATGGGACCACTTTTCTGGAAGTATTCTAGGGAGGTGTCCTACAAAGCTATAGAGGAGCGCAGGTGAGGGAACACTGGTAGTATTCACAGTGCTAAGCCACTGCGCATGCTCCTCATGGTGGTCCTAGAAGCCCAAGCAGAATGCTCTGAGATAACTGGTTATATTTTCCTGGAGGTCTTGATTGTGGACAAGAACTCAGAAGGGAAATCCTGGCCACTGGCAACCCTCTACCTTTCTCCCACAAGACAGGACTGAAAGTTGACCACGTGCAGCTTCCCTCTAAACAGTGCAACAAGCGGAGCTTTGAGGCACTTTAAATGTATCTGGTAACATCTATACCACTGGTACATAACACAGCAGTTTAGTTCCCATTACTGCAGTATTTAGCTAGACCTTTTCCTTATTTCTCTTTTCTAAATGTTATTTTGCCATTAGAGTGAATCATATATTCAAGAAGGTTGACGAGAAACATTGAATTAATTTTTGCTGCACTATACAATCTTGTTACTTTATAAAATATCTTTTGCCATTATTTCAAATAATAAATTTTGGAAGATGAACACTCACTACTGATTTTCCTCCTATATTAATACACAAGCTTCTTATTAAGGAAATCCAATCGAAGTTTGAATGTTGCAACAGAACTGTGGTATCATATTTCTGCCAGTCATTTGTCTAATAGTTACTAACTTACTGAAATCATTATCAACCCAGCAAAGCACATTCAAACAAAGGGAACTGCTCCATCTAGAGTTCCATCTTGCACACAAGCTTATTAAATATTTTAATCAATTATTTTACTGGCTGTCATGGCTGAAACATTAGCTGTCTGTGACTTTGTTGTTTAAATAATTTAGAAACAAAGAATCCACCAATAACCTTTAAAAAACAGTGGTTCATATGATCTGGTGGTGTCAAAATAATTATAAATATCTGAGGGGAAGGTATACACATAACAAAAGATAACTAGTTTTGCAGTAGCATAAAGCAGGTGAGGTACTCACATTCTGATTTAAAGCATGAAGACTGTAATTCCTGTAATTTTATCAAAGCTAGCGTAAAGCCAGTGCACATTTCTGCAAACATTTATTTACATAAGTAATTTCCTGTGGCAATGAGTTCCACAGAATACAAAGGTACCACCTAAGACTATACAGATATACATATAGTTTACATTTTAATTTACTGAAAGTTCTTCAGGTTTTATATTCAGAGAAAATAAAATATATTTCCTGTTTTGACCTTCTCTTGATCTTCTTTATTCTACTTAGCATATCTGAATGTCTTTCTTACTAATGAGTTTAATTTCCAAATTAAAACAACAAAAACTCTTTTTGGATTTCCACTTCCACTGTACCTCTCCTCTCAATGTTTTTATCTTCTCTTTTGTACTTTTCCAGTACATTTTTTCAGATTAGTTAATCAAAACTGAATGCATTCATCAAGGTGAGAAAACTGCTAGTTGCATTTTAATTACTCAAATCTTGTGCAGTGCTACATCAAGACAGTTATTTTAGAAGATATCTTTATACAACTCAAAAACCTAGTGGGAGAAAAGATCTACAGAAAAGATCCACAGAAAATCACATAAAAATACAGCGATGTACACTTTGCTAACTGAAGGGTGAGACAACGTGTAGCTCATGTCAGCTAAGCCAGCTTTCTGCCTGCTCTCAGCCCATGCAAATAAGACATGGTGAGCTGACTTAGCCCAGTCAAGCTGAACTGAATTATTCTGCAGCTGCAAAGAGATATCTGTGTACAGTTACCACGGAGCAGCTAACAAATGAGAACTTGGTTGCATTTTTTGAATCTTAGTGCTCAGTACAGAAAAGGCGACTTCTCTGCTGAATCAGCTGGCCTGTTGTGAGCAATTGTCTGCTGCAGCCAGATTGTTACTGCTGTCACTGGTTTAAAGCTCACTTGTATCTTAACGCTTCATGGCAGTCCCCCAAATCTGACAACACTGTTTAATTTGGCCTTATCACAGAGTGACTGGGCTTAAAGTTAGAGCTCTGAGTCCATTTAGGAGATGGGACATATTATTAGGAATATACAGAAATAAAGCACAAAAAGAGTATGTGACCACTCTCCCAGCGGGATAATGGAATACGAACAATTAGTAGACCTACTGGAATAATGCGCTAAATTTTAGGACCCGGATGTTCAAGCAGAGAGATATCAAACTGCCTATTAATTTTTCTAAATGCCCAAGGGCGGGGGCAACCCAAGGTTGTTATTCTGAATTGATGTACACAATGGGACTCACAGCAGAGAGATCCCATCTCAGATTCGTAAACTCCTGAGAAGATACACACAAGTGAGATATATAATTAAAAATGGCACTGTACTTCTTACAGTTTTTAATCTTGTTTTTAATTGAAGTCAATGAATTTTACTCCAGACAAACAATTATCTGACTGATCTTTACAATCTTTCCAAAACCAAAAGTTATAGATGGCTTAAGCCTTTCTTCTCTCTCTCTGGATCATTGGCTAGTAAAGCAGCATGCAGACAAATGAAGAAAAAATGGTAAAGACTCAAGCAAATACTGAATTATGCAGGTCATTCTTCAATGCTTTCATGGAATATTTATGCGGAAGTGAAGGCCTGTCTATTTTATATGCTGGGTAAAAATCCAGTATTAATTTATTTCACTACACATTTTCTTATGTAAGAGTGGATATGCTCCAAAGAAATGGAGGAGAAAAAAACCCCACCCTACTATCTTCTAGTTTTGTCTATGTAAAAAAAAAATCAAGGGGAATGTCCATGTCTTTCTTGGAATTATGAAGTTAATGTCTTTTTCTTTTACTGTATTATGGGTATCTCTCTTAACATTTTCATAAAGGAGAAGATACAAATCAGTAACCTAGAGCAAGTAGGAAAGACTGATATGACCCTTTAACAGGGCTGATGGAACCGGGGCAAGTCTTTCTTAGATGCCCAGGTAAATAACAAAAGTCTGAATTTCTTTTTTCTTTTCTTAAATTTAGCTTGCTTTACACTAGATCAAAATACTGCCTGGAAGAAGGCCAGCCTGTGGTCTTTTACAGATAATTTCATTAAGGTTTCAAAGAATTCTTGCAATAAAACAGAAACTTTATCTGCAGCCAGCCTACTTGTGTTATATTTGCCGCATGAAGTAGTTCTACAAGTGAAGAAAAGCACTCACACACTAGTTGTGATTTATTGCCAAAATTGTTCTGGGGAGCCCAGCTGGCAGACTGGGTTTCTTTTAAGAGCAAAACAGAAAGGTTCATGTAAAACAGAATGATGTAGGCACAGGAAAGTCTGTGTGAAGTTGCCTTGCAGTGGTTGTAAAGTGTGCCCGACTTCCAGCCTCAGAGACAGTGTCTGGGTGAGGCTCAGACAGCATCGTCCCTCTGAGAGATTGCTGCTTCTCCTAAAAAAAAGTTTGTAAGATTTTCCAGAATGTGTTCCAACAGACTGGATGCTGCCTTACCAGTTAAATCTTTCAGTTCAGAAGAACACTCAAGGCTCATCTTAAAAGCATATCTCTGATTCTCAAATACATCCACTCCAACCATCCCATCATTCCACAAAGCATCTGCTTCAACTTGACACTGAAATAGACACGGGGCATATTTTAAAGTGGCACTTTTCAATAATTTTGTTTCAAATAAAGTCATTATTATGGGCAGTGAACTCAGGAGAGAAGTTCACTCTAATTTGATCCTCCTTCACTAATGGAATTCTTTTTTTCAATTGCTCATTTAATCTTTGATACTAGTTTTGATACTACCAGAGGATGGAGGAGAAGAACCCTCACCCTGCTCAGGGCCAAATAAGCTTTTAAAAGATACTTTACAGTCACTAGCACATGCTCTAGTAATAGCCAATAAACGTGCATAAAAAGAGTCGGCAATGGGCCTGAGGAAGTACGGTCATGATCTATATCCAACCTCTTGGTCAGAAGTTCCCCACCCTTGTGTCTCACAGTAGAGAAAGAATTATTGATGACTGCTACAGCTTTGGGTATTAAACCTACAAAATAATCCCCCTTTGAAATCCACTTATTATTCTGTCATCAGGCAGGCTCAAGAAAACAGAACTTACAAACGTCATGAAGGAAAATTACAATAACTTTATGTATCCACAACAGGCAGTTGCAGTACAATTGTCAGATCCCATGTATAAAACAGAAAGTATAACATTTCACCAAATTATTCCTTCTGCTGGTCCTTAAGTTGCATTTGAGAAAAATTCATAATGACATTCGTAGAAGGTTTCAGCGAAAGGAGAATCCACTGTAATAGTCTAAAATTTAAGAAGTCAATAAGTCATATTGGAAAGGTCCACTTCAAAAACCACGCCTGTTCTTTCCAAAACTCCTTTAATGTTGTTTGTATATCAAAAAGAAGCAATTCAGCCTATTCCCAAAACTATGGTGACATTTCCTATTTCTTACTCCAGATGTGTGACCATTGTTTGACAGAAGTAGGAATACTATTTTCCACACTTCATATGCTAAAACTTAACCTCTGGATACTGCTTTAACAAAGAGGAATGACAACAAAGAAAGGAAAAGTTTTCAGCAAAATGAGTACACATTTGACTCACAAGATAACAGTATTGCATGAGCATTCATGCTGCACTGAAGTAACTTGTAAGACCAATTAACTTAAAAAAGGGCTAGAACTGTGCCAAGGAACACTGCTGCTACATACACAAATAAGATAGTTCATATGTTTCATTTCAGGACTTTTTTCTTTAAAAGACTTTGAGGATATGTTTATTTTTAATATGATTAATATACAGCAAAAGTTAATCAAAGAACTCAAAGCATTAAACCATAGAAATATGAATTCTTATAACTTTGTAATCAAAAGGGAACTGTAAATAGCTTCAAAGTTGATGTGGTTGCAGGTTTCTATATTACAGTGTTTATTTGACATTTTTAAACAGCTGTTGACATTGAAATAAAAACTGCATTCATGACTTTTGAGGAAAACCCTTACTACTTTGTAGAGATTGTTCTCCAGCTGCAATGTGTCTAAAATGCTTTGAAGATATAGGTAATTTAAGAAATAATTAAGATTTCAAAAAAAAGTGGCTACATTCTTCAGTATTCTTAAAGTATGTTTAGGACTATCTTGTGATTTATAGTAGACCTCTGAATTATGTTATTGCTTAGTCATGAAAGTGTATGGGTTTTTTTCTGAAAAACTTGTATTGGAGTACCGAGGAAAAGTATGAATCATGTTTGTCAATCATTCTCATAACATGTAATTTTTTATAAAGTACAACTATATCACCCTGTAATTGTGATAGTACCATTAAAATATGTGCTTTTCCACTAATTATATAGTCTATGATTTACCACAATTAAAATGGAGTTAGATAATTGATATTCTCAGATTAACTCCTCTTTTTTTTTTTTTTTATTTTATTTGCTAGTCCCAGCCAACAAACATTCTGTCAAAAAGCCAGATTTGGTTTTGGTGGGTTTGTTGGGTTTTTTTCACTTGAATTTTCCTTTTGGTGTTATTTTAACAGATTAAATAAATTAAGGGTGAGATTTTCAGAAACATTTTCAATTGCACTAATTCCTCTCTCACTCAAGTCAGCTACCTCTTCTAGGGGCAGTTAGCTAAATCCAAACTTTGGTAGATTTCTGAAAGCTTCTCACCCTAAATCACTCCCTTTCTATTGCTGCAGTGCTTCCACTTGGTCTGAAATGAATTAGACTATATCAGTGTTTTAGAATCTGCTCTAGAGCACTCAAATAGTTTATCATTTAACTCATTTCCTTAAAGTTAGATAGGTCACAACGTTGAGCAAGGTTGCCTAATCTTAGTTTTTTGGGGGGGAGGAGGTGTTTTTTCCTATTTGGAAAATTCACATTGAAAAGTCTGGCTAAACTTTTGCATATGCTGGTTAGACTTCCTTCTAAATTCCTTGCTTACCCCTCCTTTACCACCTGTAGTCCATTATATGAAAGAGAAGTAACTGTAATTCCTTCAAACTATATCTATATGACCCTGGCAAATGGGTACCTTGCAACTGGAGCTACATGACATTTTCATATTACTGATGCCATCAAAATGTTGTACTTTGATGCAACAAAACAATGAAACACAGGTGAGTTTCTGCTTCAGTGGTACATAAACAAAGAGATTGATAAGACACGTTGCCTTCTGAGAGTGTTATTGATGACTTTCTACAGACACTTTAGTGCGATAGTAGGAAAGATAATCTCATTATTTTAAAAAAATGGGTGAGATTTCTCCTCTTGGTTCAGTCCCTAGGTCAAAGTGTATTCATGATCCAGTAATATGGATAACTTCATCATAAAGATGTAAACTTCCTCCAGTTTAAGAAATGTTCCTGACTGGACCCAAGTACGTGTTATATTGTTCTTGCTGGAGTTGAATAGCAAAAGTGAAGCATTTAGAATCATAGAGTCATAGAGGGATTTGTGTTGGAAGTGACCTTCAAAGATCATCTAGTCCAATTCTCCTGCTATAGCCAGGGACATCTTTCACTAGATCAAGTTGCTCAGAGCCCCATTCCAACCTGGCTTTGAACACTTCCAGGATCAGGCACCCACAGCTTCTCTAGGCAGCCTCACAACCTGCATCATAAAAAATGTACTCCTTATGCCCAATCTAAATCTACCCTCTTTTATTTCAAAACTGTTGCCCCTTCTCCTGTGACTACAGGCTCTGGTAAAAAGTATTTATCCATCTTTCTTATAAGCCCCTCTTTAAATGCTGAAAGTCTGCAATAAGGTCCCCCCAGAGCCTTCTCTTCTCCAGGCTGAATAACCCCAATTCTCTCAGTCTGTCCCCATAAGAGAGGTGCTCCATCTCTCTGATCATTTTTGTGACCCTCCTCTGGACCCACTCCAACAGGTCCATGTCTTTCTTCTGCTGAGGGCCCCAGAACTGGACTCGGTACTCCAGGTGGGGTCTCATGAGAGCAGAGTAGAGGGGGAGAATCACTTCTCTCAACCTGTTAGCCACGCTTTTTTTGATGCAGCCTGGGAAATTATTGGCTTTCTGGGATGTAAGCACACATTGCTGGCTTATGTCCAACTTTTCATCCACCAGTACCCCCAAGGGCTTCTCCACAACCCTACTCTCAATCTACTCATCCCTCAGTTTGTATAGATATTGGTGATTGCCCCAACCCTGGTTCAGGACCCTGTACTTGGCCTTGTTGAATTTTGTGAGCTTCACACAGGCCCACTTCTTGAGCCTGTTAAGTACTCTCTGAATGCCATCCCTTCCCTGTGGTGAATCAATTGCAGCACTCAGCTTAGTGTTATCTGGAAACTTGCTGAGGATGCACTCAATCCCACTAGCAATGTCATTGATGAAGATATAGTATTAGTCCCAGTACAGACACTTGAGGGACACTACTCATTACTGGTTTCCACCTTGACATTGAGCTCTTGACTGTAACTCTTCGGGCATGGCCATACAGTCAATTTCTTATCCATCTAAGAGTTCATCCATCAATCCCATACCTCTCCAACTGAGCAGCGAGAATGTTGCAGGGGACCATATCAAAGGCCTTATGTAAGTCTAAGTAGGTGATGGGCAACCTTTGTGCATTGAGATGGAAACACCTAAGACAACTGCTGCAGTTCAACAGGCAATCAGGTACAACGATTTCATTTAGTTGTGATAACAGAAGGAAGAAGCTACATAGAAAACCATGAGACCCATAGAAGTTGAGCTTTACTGGGAGACCTTAATTCCCAATTCTTAGACCATGGTGTAAAATTATACCAAGTGATTCACAATATCACAATTGCATGTCTTTATTAACCTTCCTGCTTCTGATGGATTACATAGCATATTTCTCAAGAAGAGACATTCAAGCACGTTTGAAATCCACATCCAAACTGAAAAGAAACACCGTCTGGTGATGCAACTATTATTAGATTAGATTAGTTTGGTGTAAAACAATAATTAATCATCAAAACAGTTGATCCCCAACTGGTACTTGTCAGTTGTTATCCATCACTAACTTACACTACTCAGGTTTATGCTTTGATGTGGAATACATTTGTTGTGTTTACAACATAAAGGATTCTATAAAGCTAATTGTGCATGACTTTTTAAATTTGTATTTTTACTTTAAATTACATAGTGGTTAACAGGCTAGACAAGTACAGTGTGTAGGAAAGCAGTTTAATTAAAATGCAGTTAAAGCAACAATATGTAGGTAATGAAATCACAGTTATGGTTTTAAAAAGGAAAGACATTTTAGGATAAAAAGAAACTGTAGTTTGTTGACTCAGTTTACTCTCAGTGACCCCTAAGTTCTAGAGTATCTATAGAATAAAAATTCTTTAGTATGAAAATCTGGCAGATTTTTTTTCTTATAATGTTTTATATTTGGAAAATAAATCTGCAAAACAGGTCCTAGATGTTGTAAGCACATATAAGAGCTCCCTAAGATTAAGCACATAGCCTTAACAACATATAGCTGTGTTATCTAGTCAGGTTTGAATTTCTGGAAAAGATGTGCCATTTCTCAGTTTCCTGGCAGGCTGATAAATCAGGGTAAATATTGGAAGTTATGTATCCATATTAATCCAACAAGTTCCTATGCTTGTATTCATATGTAGTCATATGTAGACCTCAAAAGATTCAGCATTTTGCTTAGATTCAGATGTCCGGTGAGGTTAAATGTTCATTCAAAGCTTGTCCAAACCTCTCTGGTCTGAAAAACTAAAGATAAGGCTTTCTTATAAGATTTCTTGTACATCCTCAGTTTATCTAATCTGGCAGAACAGCCAAGAGAAGTGAATACCTCTGAAACCACAACAAACCTGAGTATGCTTGTTCTTACCTAAGCTCTCTTTTTCTCTGGTTGAATACTGTAAAATCGGCATTTATTTTGAATGCATTTCTAGCATTTGAGTAGCTCTTTAGGAATACTGAGTAAACAGGCATTTCATTTTTGGGTATGTGTTCATTTTGTCCATGAATCTTTTATGCTTCCTATTTGGGAATGCTCACCGAACAGATTTTTGCTTATGCAAAGTTTTGAAGAACAACTGTTCTTCATAGAAATACACCTGTAAACAAACATGTTAATATACAAAGTATAAAGGTTGTCTAAAATAGCTATTTTGTGGTTGCTGTTTAAAAGTTTCAGTTATGCAGCAAAAACCTCTAACAACAACCACTGTCACTAGGCCATCTCCTCCATCCATAGTGGGTCATGGGGTGAGACAGGCCCAGATTTAGAGCTGAGGGAACCACCATTGGGAACGTCCTTGCAGGTGTCACCTCACAGGTGAGCATCTTGTAGCTCACCGTAAACCTATTGCTGTATTAGCTTTAGTGAGCTACCATGCAGCTGTGGCTCTGCTCACATGGCTTCACAGACCAGGACTGCAGGTTATATATACAGCATTACCAAATTATTGTCAACTCATCACCAGCTCATCATCTTATCACCAGTGATGTAATGTTTTTAAACTCCAGATTCATATAGAAGGCTAAAAAAAAAATCTGTTATATTAGAACCATGGCTTAAAAATATAACAAGTTTCTAGCCTTCTAGGTTATGGGTAAAAGTTCAAAAAGCCAATGTTAGAAGTTACAAGACAAAAAATTAGTTAATTATAAAATTTGGTAGTTTTAAGTCAAATTAATTTTGGTGTGTTCTAAGAGGAGGATGTTTAGAAATTCAGGATAAGCAATATAAAATAAGGCAATATTAAACTCATTGCAATTCTGGATTCATTAACAAGCATAGTGCTTGATGTCTTTCTTCTTTTTTACTTTAGTAAATTTCTGAGACTTCCAAAGCAATTTATTCTGGTATGGATTGAACAGGAAATGAGTGTCAGTCTCATCCTTCATGCAAGTATAACTAAATAATCAACTATAAAATTTTTGCACACCATGATACATTTTTAGAATTTTGTTCCATGCTTGTGTACACTTGCACTTATTCACCCTAATTTACAGCACCAAGTTTCACATTTATGTACCCACAGCCTATGACTGCCAGTCTTTGAACAGCCTGCCTGCTTTAAAAGAAGACTGATTAAAACACCTGTGAACAATTAGCAGACTGAAATATCAATATTCTCATTGCTAGTAGAAAAACAGAGTTTGATACAACCTGAACAGGAATTGTGACTGCTCACCTTTGTAGGGCATACCTTAAAATTGTTATTATTATAACCTTAGCATGCGCATCAAAGTCCCCGTGCAAGGCAACTATGAATACAGTAGTAGATTAAAATAAATGTCACACTTCCCACAGTCAGTTAATCACTTTGCAGTTCCTTGATGTTCTATCTACTGTAATGTGCTTCAGCAACAGCTAAAATTGTAAATACAGGCAATCCATCTTTTATTTGTAATATGTCACACATATTGTAGGTCCCCTTGAGTTCCAAATTCTGGCATAATCAGCTCACACAAACTACTCAGAATAATTTGTACTGTTCAGAAAAAACAAATGCACTGTGTATTGATGCAGCATGTATAAAACTTTTTAACTGTCCTATATTAAAGCAAATTGCAAAAGTCCCTTTCCAAGGAAATCTTGAAGAATTATTTAAAAAAAAATGGCAAAAGATATTTCTTGGATGTGTAGAACAATGTAGAATTGGATTTCATACAAATGACACATCAGTGCTCCTGAGAGGCCAAATTACATGACTTGAAAGTATCAAACCTGTAATACCAGATTTTCTAAACATTTGCACAATTCCAAGAAGAATATCTGCAACATAATCAAATATCTCAAACCTTTGTTATCCAAATAAATAATCTGAGAATTAAGGGGAAGCTTGTGCCTCTTTATCCCGACTATTGTTGACGTTACACTTTGACAACATTCTGAACCAAATCCTTTGAATGTTTGTCTGGATGCATCAAATCTAAAACTGAATTCAGCTCAAAACTGATGATACTTTTGCGTTTATTGCCTGTCTATCATGCATTTACAGTGTATGAAAGAAGGCAAATGCACAGCTGTGAAGGAAAAAAAAGTGACCTCTGAACTCCACACCAGTAAAACAACTGTTAAAGGTATGGTCTCCAGGCCAATTTAACATACTAGTTGTATACACCTGGAACACTGATATTTCATTTTATCTTTTGGATGTTGAGTCAGGTTGTCATCTATACCATATTACTATGGGATCAGAAACAGGAAGAACAAACCCTTACATAGTTGCACTTTCTTCCACTCCTGTCTTTCTATTGCTCCTACCCTCCTTTAAAAGGCTATTTAATACCATTTCACTGGAATTTGACATGATCTAGTGCACCAGAGAGCTCTCACCTCCAACAAAGAAGGCCTGCCCCAATCCACTTTATTCCTTTCAGAACAGCAATTTTTGATCTGCAGGGAATTGGTCCAGGGTAGGGAAAACTATGTGTCTTCCAGAAAAATATACAATGCCTTCTGTTTTTCTGGATAGAGAATTGAGCTAGTTGCAAGTCAAAATAACAAAGCAATGGTTACTCAGGAAAGTGTTCTTTAAAAAATGATTTCATTGTGGAAAGTATTGAAAAGAAACACATTCTCATCAGTCCATATGAACTCTCTGTCAAACACACACAGAGTAAATAGTTATAAGCATGTGTAAGTATGACAAAACCATCACTGCCAGCATCCAGTAGGCCTAAAGGGTCAATTCCCGCTAAAGTGAGTGAGTATCTCCCACCCCAAAAGCTTGATGCCTCACAAACTGAACAACTTTGTTTCCCAGCTAATCTGAAGCATTAAATAGTCTTGCCCCTTCTTCCCTCCATTCATTGATGAATAATACAGTAATCATATCGGTTTTGTCTGTCTGGTGTTGTAAATCAACCTGTAATCTAAATTCGCTCAGATCTGTAGATGCTTCATTTTGTGTAATACCAGGGGAACTCTGCTTCCATTTCTGCACAGCAGATATTTATGTGAACAAAACCATGCCCTCTTCTTTTTGCTGTATAACTGGCAATGTTCATTCTCTTGCTTTCCTTCCTCTTTCTCTTCTTTCCTTCTACAAGTAGCCAAAGCTTGCTTTAGACAATTCTTAAATCTTTCTGACAGTTGAAAACAGTGACCAAACAGGGTGAATGATTCCACTGAATTTTGATCTGATCTCATCTTTCCTTTTTCAAGAAATAACCTGATCTGAACTGTAATCAGAACACAGAAAATCATGTGTCTTTAATAGGGTTTCTTCCTCAGTCATGATGTATCTTCACATGAAATACTTAAATAGAGAACATCTGCAAGATATAGACTTTCAGTCACAAGACTCTTTTTCTCTATTACTTATTACAAATTGAAGCTAATATTATTAAAAACCTATACTAAATCTGTGATGATTTCTTCCTTGTAGGAGTTGTAACAATTTTATACTGTGTTTATTAGGTAAACATACAGTAAGATAAAGTTTGATGGAAGATGTCGTGTAGCCAATGATAACTTTATAGTCAATGAACTTCAAATGACATTAAACAAAACTTTTTTGTGCTTTAATCTTACATTTGACTTTTTATGCACTTTTTTCCCTCATTTGATTTTTAAATCCAAATATTTGTGTTTGAAGTAGTACTGGGTGCAGTCACACAAAAAATAGCTTAAATGCAGTATTCAAAATGAAATTTTAAATGGACCATAAGGTTCTTGACATTTTTGTTAGATTTTTTTTCAACAGTTTTTTGTGGTTTTCTTATCTCACTGCTAACAGCTTTGCAGCAATTCTCATACATTTAGCAATAATGCTGCATCCCTCTAGTCTTAAATCTACATTTAGCAATAATGTTGCATCCCTCTAGTCTTAAATCTAACTTGAATAAAATCATGTGGGTGAAACCTCTGCATGTTTGTGTCCTCAGTACCACAAAAATAAAAGTTTAAATGGGTGAGACAGTAGCAGAAGAATTCATAAAGTAGTATGCAATAATGCCATAGCCACTGAGGAGGAAATGAAGGTGTAAAACTTACTACACCATTGGTGAAACTTTATTCGAGTTGGAAATTAATATGTAGCCCTAATGCATGTGACCAACATTACAGATATTTAGCAGCTTTATTTCACCTTTCAGCATCTGAGTTATGGTAGCTTTGTATTAATGGTATCCCTGCAAAAAACAGCAATGAACTTCCCAGGATCCTGTATGGCTTAAGTATATTTCCCACAATTTTCCTTTAATGGTCATTCTGAGCTTCTAAACTAGCTCTTCAGGGTACCATGACAACTGAAGCCTAAAAAAAATATAGGTTTTGCACACTGTCTGAACATGATCACTCTTTAAGTTCTTTGACAAATACAGATTTGCTATTATTCATGTAGCTATTTATAAATATATTAATATATTTTATATATCTGAACAGCCCATACTACAAATATAATAATATATGAGTAAAGTATCAATATAATGCCTACTATAATGCAACATAGTTATCTATAACATATATGCAATGGATCAAAAAGCATATATTGCATAAAATATATATGCCAAGAAAGCCAGTGTAGTACTTTCTATGTTTTCCCTCCAACATCCGTTGTTTATTTAAAACTAAGGAGCAACTGTTGACCATATACAAAAGCATAACATCATCTCTATTACGATCCAAAGGAGGAGTTTTGTGCCTTAAAACTATTAGTTGATACGAAACTATTCAACTCAGTGAATGGTAGTCAGAAAAATCAGGAGGGGAAAAAAAATTAAGGAAGAGGTCAGCATTAGCAGACAACAGAGCATGAATGGGGTAAGGAAGAGAAAGAAATCTCAGCATCAGAAGGGGAAGGGAAGAAAGGGAGGGATAGGTGTGAAATCAGAGTAGAACTTGAAAACTGGTATAGATTTGGTGGCCTCATTTCTCATACAAATTCCTTACTTGTTGCACAGAGATAATTTCTTAAATAGAAGCGTAATAAAAGCACACTTTTGTGCACTAGCTGAATTTTTTAGTTCTTTGACTTATTTCCTTGTATGAGCTATAACAAGAGAAAGAGTGAGACTTTTCCATGCACTTTGAAGAAAACATACTTTTCTGCGGTTCAACAATCTGACGATGTTTCTGATTGAAAACTGGCAACTCTAAGCCATAATCAGATGTAAAACTCACTCATTGTATACAGAAATCTGCTCCCTCTTTGTTCTCAAACTTTTAAAGCTTTTCTTTTTCCTTTACCTGTTTGATAAGGAACATTTATTCTGCCTCCACTCTAGCAACAGGGCGCAAATGTGACTCACAGGGAGTTCCACATTTTGAATAAAAGCTAAGCATAATCTATTGCTTTTTAGGAATGACTAATGTCTGGAACAGCTGCTAGTTCTCCTGGAAGCTAGAGGATGAATCCAGATCATTTAAAGTGTTCATTCTCAGTGTTCATATGGGAAGTCGGAAATTTTAATGTGATCTGTGTGACAATGGAGCATTTCTGAAATATTCAGAACAATATTGTCTAATCATTAGATGAAAAATTGAAAAATATTTGGTTCAGAGTGCACACATAACACAAATATAATGTTTTTCATATAGATAATAATTTTTAAAAACATACTGCAGGAGAAACATGTATTATCTATATTTATCTCAACAGAAAATTAGACAAAAATTTTGTACAGAAACCTATATAAGAATACTTTGCAGAAGTGGATTGCCACAGATACTGTATTAGAGCTATATTTTAAAATAAAGCATAAGAACAAATAAAGTATTTGTCTAAGAAATATCTTGTTTCAACATTCTGAAATTGTAATTTCCATTTTTTTTTTTTGTTTTGCAATGAACTTTTTTAGTGTAAAACACATGAACTAGGAGAAATCAGCATCAAAACAAAGTATTTTTAAAAACTTGAAACAAGGCCAAGGTTTTTTTTAAATTTCAAGGGTGAGAGTTTTTCCCTAGCTAGGAAATTTTAAATGTTTTATTTTCATAAGAGAGACAGATTTTAAAATCTCAAAATGCTTTAACAAATTAATCTTTCAGTCTCTCAGCAATCCTACTACCCAATAGGGAAATAGGAAGGATACGTTAAATTGTTACAGCTGTTTGTTTGCTGTTTACTGTTTTCATTCAGCATATATGTTCTAATGGATGACAGTGACCAATGTCGAGAGAATCTGGGAAGGACCACAAATAAAGTCCTTTATTGAAGCTCACCACCAGCGCCAGGTCTGTGGAGCATAATGTAAAACACTGGAGATATAAAAGAAAAATTAAAGCCTTTTAATATCCCATTGTTTTAATAAATGACAATTTGGATTTCACCTCACAGATGATACAGATTTCATTTACCTCAGCTTTTAGGACAAAAGCTAAGCACCTGTAAAACACATTGGTAAAGCAGGATGGGGCTAGCAGTCAATTAGTAGTAGGCAAGCCCAAGTGCATCAATTCCCCAGTCCCATATTGCTTGATGGACACGCTGCTTCATAGCAGCCAGCTGGCCACCAAGCCCTGTGCTGGATGTAGGGAGGGGATGTTTCTATCATGTGCATTATACTTCACCTGTAACACTCCAGAGAGCTCAAGAGGACCTCACAAGAGTAATGAACCCTCCGCTAGACACACGTAGTTTTCACTTCAGGTAGGTAGGATCCGGTGTGAAAATTTTAAATGTTAATGTTTAGTGACAGTCTCTGTTGCACATTTGGTAATATTCTTCACCTTCTGTACACATTCAGAACACCAAAACTGGGATGGGAATATCAGCTGGCAGCTGCACTGATTACATAAACATTTTCTTCTATGCAACAAAAACACACTTTTAACTGATTTGGTATACGGTCAAATTCCTCCCCCAGATCCAACTGTATGAACCTATTTGCCTCAGAAAAGTTTCCATGACTTTATATTTATAAAAGCAAAATACAAACAGTTAAATTTCTAACTTCTTATCTTTTCTTTTAGAAACTAAAGCAGATTTGAGTGAACTCCTCTTCTGTTATTTGCAATTACATTCTCTACATTTAATAGCATTCTCTACATTTTCAACTGTATGAACACATTGGCCTCAGAAAAATTTCCATGGCTTTATACCTAAAAGCAAAATACAAACAGTTAAATTTCTAACTACTTATATTTTCTTTTAGAAACTAAAGCAGATTTGAGTGAACTCCGATTATGTTATTTGCAATTGCATTCTTTACATTTAATAGCAGGGCTGTTTTAAACTCGTCTAGTACGAGTTCAAATAATAGCAAGCTTCTGCCAAACTAAACTTGTTGTCAAAAGTCATTTTAATTTCAGCAGTCCCAAAAGCATGCCTTGGAAAGTAAGGCTTGTTCAAAATTTCCATTAGTTCTTTGGTATTCCTTAGTTTCAAGTTGTTTAACAAATATAAACAATGAGCAGGAGTGTATTTGCAAGACAACTTTTGGGTTTGGCCTTGGAGTAAATTTGCAATTTTCTGTATGTGGTTGTTTTGAATGCTGCTTTAACTAATATCAGTAAAGTGTTAAAGATGATCAGGGATATGATGTTTCAGAAATTTAGGTATATGTGTGACATTAAGCAGTTGTTTAGTTCACGTAAAGTTAATAACACCCTTAAAAGACAATAGATGGTATTAATACCTTTCAAGAATATCATTACAGACTTTTAGGGAGAAACACACCCCCAATGTTACAAAATCATACAGAAAATGACTGAAAAATCTCCAGAGTTTTCCTCCTGGGACAAAATGAAACCAAGGCACTACCTTTGTCAGTGCCAATCCTGCTTTGTCAGTACTGCACTGCCCCTGCAAAATCCCCAGAACAAATGGCATTTTAGGGGGAACTGGGCAATGTACCTTAAAATAGAATGGTCTGCGAATTGGGGTCCTGAGATTTAATCTTGTTCTGCTATGGTCATACATCATTTCTGCTCCCTGTGCTTCAGTTTGTAAAAGTCGTTTATGATCCTGGACTCCTTTGAAGTCAAATGACAAAAATACATATTTCAGACAGGTAGTATGTAAAGGGAGCACCATTCCACCGTGCATCACAGCAATGTTTCAAAAATAAATAACCATAACATGTAGTTAATTGCAAGACCTACAGATGTTACTTATGAATATAAAAAGATCCAGAAAAATAGATTTTAAAAAATCAATTAAAATCCAGAGTTGACAAAATTCTTGATTTTATTTAAAGTAGCAAATTATATTTCTTATTAAATAAATAAATATTTATTAAAGAAGAATTAAAGCAAATAACTTACAATCTTTATAACTTCCAAGTGAGAGTTTCAGAATATTTCCCATTTATCAAACATCAATAATACTATCTGGATTAAGGACGTACAGAGCTTGGTTTCAAAAAAGACTTCAAAAAAATAGGAGTAAGAAAGGTAGAGATAAAAGTAGGAACAGACTCTTTGCAAGTAGAATCTTTTTTTGGAAGAGTAACTGCCAAATTAAATCATATTACATATGCACAGATATGCATAAATTAATATGTATAATGTGTATATATATGGATATCAAAATCTTTTATATGATGTACATTTATAATATACCAAATACAGCACAGTTCATTCAGTTCTTTGAAACAGCAGAAGTCAAAATTTTCAACAGAAGTTTGTGGGTAAAAATTGTCTTGATATAATACTGGTAAGTTTTGTGGGAAGGTCATCATAGAAAAATGCTTTCTACTTTTAGAGACATACAATTTACTTCTAATTGAATCAATATGAAGATATTTTACTTATTTACTTTTTAAGGCACTTATATGCTATTTGTTTTACTTAGGTTTTCTGAATGAGGAAAACATGTATAAAGGCCAAGTAGAAAACCTGTCACCTTTGCTTGGAACCTCTTTAAAATTTAAAGATCACTGATTGTTCTCTATTAATAATATTTTTCCATCGATGTCAAATGTGTTCATAACATGAAAAAAATTATACATTTAAATGTGTGTAAAGTTGCCCAAATAAAACCTATTCTACCCTGTCAAAAAAGTTTTCCTTTGACAACAATGCTGGTGCTGACAAGGAATAGAAAATTTTATCTGTTCAGTATTTTCTCACACGCTAACTATTCTTGATACATATTCACAGGGGATTAAAAATTTGATTCAGTATGAATCAATGAAGATATGACTGCTAAATTCTTATTTTTTTTATTTTATGAACTATATTCTCATTGCTGCATAATGATTTGCGTTCATTTTTGAAGGTAGTGTTTTTAATAAAGTCAGGGAGTAATTTTTCATAAGGCACAAAATGGCTATGAAATTAACAATTTTTTTTTTTAGCATTACTCAAAAATTATTGATTTTGGGGGAGAAATAATATCTTGCAAATCTGTAAGCAGAGACCTCCACTCAATATTTGGTTCCTCGACTTCTAGTTCTTCCTGAAGACTCAGCTGTACATTGTAGACACTACTCATGGAACTGTTGAACACAACCCCATTTTCTACATATTTAATAAAAAACCACAGCAACTTTAATGGTAAAGAAATTGTTAACACTGTGAAGTCAAACAGACAGTTATGCTGTCCCAGATTTAGAACTGAATATACAATCCTTACTTATGCTACTTTACACTCCTAATATTAGAGTCTGCCTTTTCCAAAGGATAGTAGACTTTCTTGAGTTCCACATTCAAGTATCTGCTTCTGAAATAAATGTCCATGGGACCACGTATCTCCTTCAAAAAGGGGACAATGCGTCTTCTTGAAAGGAAGGTTAACCATTCTTTAAAGCTAAAAGAGAATACCTCTCCTCTGAAATACTGCAAATACCTCAACTTCTTTCAGTGAAATGATGAGAAACAATCTAATGAGATCACTCTGCAGTGGACATTCAATGCGTAAAATTTTAGCCCATCTGGTTAAATTTTAATAAATATATAAGCGAATGAGAAAAGCTTAGTAATGAGAATTTTTGGACAGCCTTGATACTTGCAAGGACTACCAGTTTTGTTTATAATGCATAGTATTGTCAGTCCCATGAGTTAAGCTTCTGAAGTATATGTCCATGGGATCCAGATCTCATTTGGAATCAGTTGGAAAGTAAAATTCTGCTTTAACTCTTTCTTTGGTGTGACAGGATTTTTATGAACTTTTTTGTTCTGAGAAGATATCCATTATCCAAACATAAATGTGTAAATATTATTAATCATTTCTGTAAGCTTAAAATCCAAGCTGTGATAAAACTGACTTCTGTAATTTTTCCTTCTATAAAGTGTCAGATTAAGAAGGCCAGCTAAATTCTGTTTCTTTTCTCAAGTTTCAAGTGTTTTCCTTCTAGTAAAGAAAAAGCCTTCTTTTTTTCATTTTGATATGGATCTCTCTACTGAAGATACAACTTAGGGACAATTTACTTCTGAGTGCAAATTACAAAATAACAAGAGACCTATTAACTTGAGTATAGAAAAATAAGTCCCATATAGAAAAGAATAACTTACATTAAATTAACAGAAGAATAGCTGACCTCTCTATATTTTTATTCTGAGTATTGAATGTTGTTTCCATTGATCCCTGCCTAAGGACAGTAAAAGTCTCACTCACACTTTCACACTTACAGGCCATTATGCTTTTGTCTGCTGATTCTTTCTGATTTGCCATTTCCTGCCATCATTTGCAGGCTATATCAGAGTATGAAGAAGTGCATTTTCAGCATGTGTAGAAAGAGAACTGGTTAATACACAAACTTCTGTCTAGCCAGTAGAAATTCTATTGCTATTTTCACAGTCCACAAATTCAACGCTAAACCACTTAAATCTTTTCTAGAGTACTGAGAGAAAAGCTCAAGTAGAAAGTTTTTTTCTGCAGTTTTCCATACTGGCTGTAAATTTCTTCTTCCCCGCTTGCAAACGATCAATCCCTCTGGACAGGACATTCCTTCAGTGATTCTATTTATCTCAGCAGTAGATTTCTGACCTGTGCTACCTGTCTAGTCTCTTCTTGTTACCTTTTAAACTTATCTTCTCATATTTAAAGAATAAAATGAAAACTCCAGGGGCAATTCGTGTATCTAGGATATCTACCCAAAGGAGACAGGATGAATCTCCTTATGGATTTCTTTCCTTTGAGTATAGAGGAGTCTAAAAGGCTTAAAACCCTGGGTAGTCAAAGGTTCATAACTTGAATCCCAAATTTATTGCCATATTTCACTGACATGGTTCAAGGAACAGTGTATGTATTATTCTTAGCCTAGCAATATGTCCCTGAGTAACTGTCTCAACAGTCCTCTAGGAGAACCTTCTATTGGTATAATTTGTAAAACATCCAGAGTGGCACCTAAGCATATTTTAGGTCTTCTCAATCTTATTTCTACATCCCATACATTTTATGTATTAAAGCTTACTTAAACCTTTTCCTTTTTTTTTTTTTTTTTTTAAATTGTCCAGGACCATAACCTTATTTTCATAAAGTAAAATGTAGTAAAAATATAGTAGCTGTATCCCAATTATCATCTTCCAAGAGGATTTTTGCAGAAATTTCTCTGTGTTAAAAGTCACAATGTTGGCTGGTATTGTTTTTCCTCAGCAGCAAGATTAATCATCAAAGAAGCGTGACAATCTTTCTGTCAGTTCTTTCTATCATACCTTATTTCTCCCTTTGTTAAGTCAGAAAGTCTGTCGTGATTTATTCTTCAGCATTTTGGGAAATAATGTGTCTGTTTGAGACAGCTGGAGATCAACCAGTATAAGCAGAAATAAGCCTGGAATTGCCCACCTACAGAAGTTATACATAACATTGGTCTCTAAGGGGATCATAGGTTATTTTAGGAGAGATGTGGGCAATTATTTTGCAGAATGGGGATAGTTTTCTGCGTAAAAATATAACCTCAAGGAAGTCAAAAAACTCTGACAGAGAAAAGTTTTGTTTTACTTAAAAAATCATTTGTTTTCATTATCTTCTCATTTGTATAATGACCAAAATATTGTTTCCACCGTGAAGCATTAATTTAGACTTTATAATTTTGTTTCATTATGGTTTTACTTTTACACCACAATTTGTAATATATTTATATAGGTTAATATCAGGCATTTATTTTGTGATGTTTGACAACCTGGCCTAATCAGTGGTGTTCCTGCCCATGGCAGGGGGGTTGGAACAAGATGATCTTAAAGGTCCCTTCCAACCTAAACCATTCTATGATTCTATGATCATCAGTACTTCTTACTAAAGTTTTTCAGAACCTCCAGTCAAAGAAAATTTTAACAAGTTTGTGTTCATTCCAATTCAGAAACACATACGGTCAAATCATATAGAAAAGAAATTCTAACCAAAGAAGTAGAAAAGATAGAATAAAGGACAAATGCTTCCATAATTTGAGTCTCTAATGCATCCAACTAAAAGGACAGAATTAAGGCTGTATTCATATAATCAGATTTCTATTGTCTCTCCTTATAATAAACTTAGGCTTTATTATTGCATTCTCTTGAGGAAGGTTTGCACTTTAGTAAGCAGCTATATTCATTTTTATTTACCTGTAAGAATTAAGTCCATCATTATTAAATTTCTGAGTGCTAAAATTCCTATATGTATCAAGCAATACTAAGTACTACTTGTACAATGAGCTTGATAAATTTATATGCACAAATAAGTGCAGTAGCAATTTAGGAATTAAGTGTACATACCTACTCCCACATATAAAAGCATCTTGAAGAAACAAAAATGAAAACCCACACTGTGAAATTCAATCAGGTTTGGGTTAAACTCATACAGAGACCAGTACTGAGGAGAGAGAGATTTCAGTTATTTTTAACTGATTTGAATACTTCATGAAGTGTGTTTGAGAAGATATCATTTCTGCAAAACAGCATACAAAACAAGTGGAGAAGTGCAACTGTCTCCAACTGATGGCAATTTATTGGACTTTCGCAAAAATCATTACAACCCACTGCCTTGTATGGCCAGTTCCATTAGCATTTGTTCCAGTAAAGCGTATCATAAACACCATCACATTTACATTACCATAATTTTTATCTACAATTTCTGTGTTAACTATTGAAATCTGATTTTTTAAATTTTTATGAGATGAATTAAAATGCAGCAGATGCCTAAATTAAAGGTGTTTTCATACCATACTGAAATTTTATCAGAGACGATTTGCGTTTCCTTCATTATTCCTGCCTGTGCACACATGGAAATGACTGGAAAAGATTAAAAAAAAAAAAAAACAGTTTGTGGATTGTAAATGCATCCTGCCAGCTTTGAGCTTGTCTGTTTGTTTGTCCCAAACCTCTCAATGCCCATTCTACAATCATCTCCTGCCAGATTTGGCTTTCAAAATTAACATATTTTGTGTATGACATATGTTTGAAATTAACACAAAATGCAGCCAAGAACTGGAAATTAACAAGGAAAAAGCGTTATTTTAGCAAACATTCGGGAGCCAAAGAAGACTTTGTTGGCTTAAAACATTAGGACAGGCTATTGTCTATTAAATTAAATAAATTCAATATGTAGCCTACAAGTTGTCATCATCACACTGTGTGTTTTGTTATGCATGCATCATTTCTCCCCTCTTTCACATATACATTTGATGTACGTCTGTACTTTGTAGCTATAGACAAAGAAAAGGATCACATACTGCTCTCATGTTAAAAGTGGCTGTAAAGTCTTGAAAATCTTACAGTACTGTCAGAGCCAAAATTTTCTGCTTCTCATTAAGAACTGGCATACTGTTCTTGTCATACATATGCACTAAGCACGCCACTGTGGTCACTGGGCTCTAATCTTTGTTGCTGCTTCTGGTTTGGAAACAAAACAGCATTTTCTTTTGATTGTGCAAGACCCCTGGGCATAAAACCTTGGAAGTTTCTTCTCCAGCTTGGCTGCAGCCAATTATATGTACCAAGGAGGCTGTCGTCTCCTGAAGGACCACAGCCATTGGGACCTCCTTGGGACCACAGTTGAGGAGGAATAGGGCTGTGTAGCAGGATACTGCCTCTGCATCCTGCAGGCCATGAGTGGGAGGAAGAGGAACATGGGTTGGTGGCACACCCAAAGCACTCAAAGACATGCTGGTGGGCCGGCAGCACCTTCCAAACAGCCTGACCAAAGCTTCTGATCTTGTCTGCAGTGGTGGGCTTACTGCTGTTTGGGGAATATGAGGAAAAGAGTAGCCTACCCACCTACTTTAGAATTTAGGTAAGCATTTAGTTCTGAGTTACCTAGAATAATTCTGGCTGAATTTCATAACCTTTCTCTTTTGTCATGTCATGGTTTTGGCTAGGTTGGCCCCTCCCCACCCCCCTGATTCCAAAGAGAGGAGAGGAAGAGGAAAGGAAGTTTATTAGTTTAGAAAAAAACTAAACTACTTCAATGAAAATATTAATGAACTAATGAAATCATAAATAATAATAATAATAATAATAATTTTAAAATATATACAATATATACAAAACCATATCAAGCTCCCAGGATGACCATCGCATCAGGAATGCTCGGATCAGGATCAAAGGCAGATGAACAGAGAGAATCTTCCTTGGATGCTAGCCATTGAAGAAAGAGAGTTGACCCTTTCATCCT
>KZ505714.1:296810-315139 GCA_002844005.1 Limosa lapponica baueri
GAACCACAAATAACTAACATTCCTAGAATGAATAGTTAGTATGTGCTTTCTCTTTTGGATCTTCTTCACATTTTCCATCTCCTCTGGAGTTTTCAGGCACAGTAGAAAGAAAACATTTACAACATCTCTTAATTCTTGTTTGTACACAGGTTAAGATGCAAAATCAAAGCCACCTTATATGCTAATTTTTGACCAACCCAGCTTTTCTTGACTTCTCAGATTCACAATCTCATTTCCTCTCCACCCATGTTAGATGTAGCCCTGTAAACAGTATGCCAGACTTTTAGCCATGTCCTAAGTATGGAGGAGTAGGATCCCCAAATAACTAAAAATGTAAGGCTATATTACTAGGCATTTCAAATTTGGTGGCTCTATTAAATTAAATGAAATTGTGCTGATTTACACCAGCAAAAAGTTGCACTCTGCACATTATGAATTAGCCAAAATTCAAATCTTCATTTACTAGTGTATTTTAAAAAATGTCCAACTTCAGCATCCTCCCTTGGTTTAGAGTATAAAATTTACAAACTTGCACAAATGTGACTACAAAATACCTCCAAACCCTATGGAAGAGCCCAAAATATTATTTATTTATATTTTCTTGTTTCCCCAATGCCAGGTTTATGTTTTAAGGCACCAAAGATATAGATATACAGAATTAATGTCCGCAGTTCTACTGACTTGGTTGGGGATGAACAGCAGCATGTTAATTTCGAATTGATGCATCTCAACAACCAAGTGCCTCCAGTACAATTAACAAAAAAAGATTCAGAACTTTTTTTATTAAAATCAGATCAGCTGACAGATCACTCTGAAGAGCAGGTGGGATAATAATCAGTCCTTCATAATGAATGGGAAAGGGCCCAGAGTCCATGAATTACACCAACACAAAAAATGAAACTTCTGGAAGCGTCACATCCTATAGGCAGTGATGGGGTAAATCCAGCTATACTTGCCTACACAACTGGCTGCAAAATATGTGACTAGCATCAGATTTCCTACTAAGTACATAATTATCAGCTATGAAGTGTTGATGCAGTTATTAGATATAAGTCCTCCAGGTAATAGGAAAAACAGTCATATCAGTTAGTGTATACTGTGGATATTAAACATTAGGACTAAAATCTGTTCCACTGTGATTCATAGGCAACAGGTTTGCTGCAGGTATGAAGATATATGCATGAGTCATTGTGGGGTTTCTGTTGTGGTTTTTTTTTTGGTTTGTTTTCTTTTTTTTTATTATTTTTTTTTTATTTAGGGGCTTATACTTGCCTACTTCATATGAAGTGTTTTTGGTTAAATCCTTTACTCACAATTAACCCATCTATAAGATACCACCAATAAAAGCAGATTTTGACCCTTTGCAAAGTCAGCAAGAGCAAGTCAATTCATACTAATACATTGGAAGCTTCATTCTCTGCTTCTCTGCCATACCCCCACAGTACTAGTGTACTCTAGATAGGGGTGGTCCAAATGGTGTCAGAAACACAACCCAGGCCTTGCAAAGTGACAGAAAGCTCTTAATACATTTTAGAGATGCTAAGACCACACTCTGAATAAATACGATTTTGACTTTTTAAAATTTAAACTGTAAGTTTAGCAGAGGCTATATCCTATTTTCAGAAAGTATATAGATATTGTGAATTTTCCGAATGCAATACAGTGGTTTCTAATACATTACGCAAACTCACGTTTAGTTGCCTTCCCAAACTCAAATGGCATGCTGAATATTTGGCTTCAATTCATTGAACTTCTATTCCTACTTAGGAAGATTTATCTTTTCATATGGAGCCTTAATCAAGACAAATTCTACCACAGCAGTTGCCACACATTTTTTGCCATGTGCTGTGTATTTAGTTCACCCAGAGCCTACTTCAAAGGACTGTAATTTGAGCATTACATCACTTCTGTCATTCTGGCATTATCTCAGACCTGTTTTATTTTCCATTTCTTTTCCTTCCACCCCCACTAACTTATTAATACATAGGAGAGTGCATGTGTCTCTGTTTTATGCTCCGATTGCCATCTTGCTTGCACTGCTGGTTTTGCATATACAGTAAATTCTAAGAAGATGGTCTTAGCAAAATGTAAAAAAGCAGAATGACAGTGCAGGATACCTTGGGCTAGATTCATAAGCAATAGCCAGATTTATTCGTTCCCCAATTTTTCTTATATTGAATTTATTCAAATCTGTGACTCATATATCACTTATGAAATCGTGACAAGCTGCTTATGAATCAGCCAGTCTGCTATCAACAAATTGTTATAAGCTTGTTATCAAGCTGATTTGGGGGCACACCAAAGAGATTCCAGCTGGATAACACAGAATGTATAAAATATTGTCCAAAAGCTCTCTTAAATGTTAATCAAGAGCTGTCCGCCCTCTTCTTTAATTCGCAGTTAAACAGTGCTCAGAGGTTTTGTGGTTTTTTGCTGATGCAGAAATCAGAGAAACTGAAGAAAAGGCTTGGGAGTACAATTTCTGGCTCTGTCATAGAAGTCTTCATTACACTGAGGATATTTGCACCCCATGGAACAGCCGTGCTACCCTGCCTGCAGAAATGCACGTGTCTGGGATAGAACTACTTGTCTGTAGACAGGCTCTGCAAGCAGCAAATCAAGCACTACCATTCTGCATTAAGCTACTCCAGATGGCCCATGATATTCTAGTATTTGTAGTCTACCTGCATGCCTGCTTTTCTGAAAAAGCTGATGGGTTTCTCTTATGGTCTTTTGAAAGCAGAAGTGATCAAATATTTACAATTAAACAAAACATATTTTAGCATAACAAAATCTCAGACAAAAGATTCGATGGGTTTGACTACATGACAATGGCACTCCCTGGCAAGGGCTGCAGGGCAGGGCTGATGTGGTAGAGGAAGAGAAAGAAGGGCTCGTTGGCAACTGTTTGCTTCATGACTGTAACAAATTAAATCCCCCTATATTCACACAAAGAAACATACTCATAGCCCAAACCCAAGTCAGAACTACTGTATGACTGACAATGTCATTCCAGTGAATATGCTAGAAAGGCAGGTTTTGAGATTTTTTTAATATCAAATGCCTCAAGCATTTCCTGAAATTAAAATATAGTCTAAGTTATCATGTAGATGCAGCCTATGGGTAGCTGCACTGAGTCTAATTGAGCTACTCTCTGTGGTACAAATCAGGCCAGTATCAGCCTCTGAAAAGGTACAGCTTATCTCTAGGCATGCTAGGGAGGATTATCAGTGCAGCTGCTCTGTGACAGACTTACCCCAGTTTGACCACCTCTGACATCACTAGGCAAGTCACAGGAAGCCAGATTTTCAGAAATACCTAAGTACCTATGGTGCCAAATGGGATTTTCAAAAGCTTCCTTGGAGCCTCAATGGCACTAAAAGCAATTAGGCACATGTCAAACTCACAGTAAGAGACAACCTGTGCCTTAGGCTTCTTTGTACCTTTGAAAGTCAAGCCCTTCACTTCTTTGTGTCAGCCAATCCTTTTATACGGGACCACAATATTTAAATATCACAAACACATACAGTCAAATTTGAATAATGTTTGTAACAAGCTGTTTAAAGATTACATAGTCTCTGTTAAGAGACATAATGTTGCTGTTCCTAGTCTTCAAATAGTTGGGCTCAATTCTGGCATCAGGAAATGCTGATTACCTACAGTAGGGTTTTTTTGTTATATGCCCCAACAATCTATCAATTCTACCAAATTCCCACCTAATCATGAAAAGCCTTATTCCAAGGCTACGGCAAAATTATGGTCAAAGGGTTTAAATGTCCTGGGATGCACTATATGCTGTTAACGTTCTATCACAGAAAGTATCTAAGATACAACCACTATAGAAGACTGTTGTTCCTGTCATGCCCCAGGTTTTTTTACTACCCTCTCTGTGTCCCTTCAAATGCATTCTCTTTCCTGTTCCCATGAACCTGCCAGCATTAGCACTCTTTAGGAGTTTCCTGTAGCCCTGACAAAAGGGAGCAAAACCTCAACCCATAACAAAAAAGCACAGCTAACACCTTCACTTTGTGGAAATACGTTTTGAAGGGAATGCTTGACTTTTAATTAGTTCCATTTCTAACACAAATCTGGATTTAGTTCCTCCCTGATTATCCTCCACTCCATTTCCTCAATTATGGCAAGATGGAAGCTATATCTGTGATCTCTCTTCTAACAGACTTCTTTCAAGTGACAAGCCAGCACATTTCCATGGAATCCCACGATTTATCTTCTGTCTTTTTTTTTTTTTTTTTGTTTCTTCCTGATATGTAGGCAAAAAAAAGACTTTGGGTTTTGGGGACTATTATATTTGTGTAATAGTTGGAAGAAGGCGATAAAGAACACATCTGGGAGACAGCTGAAAATATCTTAGATCAAGTGAAGAAATAGGTGTAAAGGTATTACAGCATTTCGATTTTGAGGATGCAAATCAAATTCCTTTTTGGGACTGTGGTGAACTTCAGACCAAATCTGAAAATTATATAAATAATAAAATACTAGCCCTCAGAGCAAACAAATAATGGGTTGAGCTGTGCTCTGACTTTTTTCCTTAGCATATCTCTATCCTGATCCTAAAGTTGACTTGTCAAGCTACTTTAACGCAGCAGATATTTTGATCATCTAGCCCTGAATGCCTCTGTGATGGAGCATTGCTTGATTACCAGCTGCCCAAAGGTTTCAACATCAGCTAAAAAGTTAGATCGACCAGACAGATTTGCTACTTTGTTGTTTCAGTTTTCAATTTTACCCTCTGCTCCCTGTTCAAATAAACTCCTTGAATTTATGCCCCTCTGTCTCGTTGGAAATCCTCAGATCCTGATATCCTCAGGCCCTGCTCCTAAAGTTCTCAATGGATACTTTACATTTTGCAGACTCAGGCAATGGCTCTCAATTCAGAGCTAAGTGTGCTGCATCAAGAGATAATGTTCTGTGATGGGGAGGAGGAAAAAACAGTAACCTGGAGAACAGCTTCAGGATAATTTCAGGAAGTGCATCTACAAAAACAAAACAAAACAAACCAAAAACACAACAAAAAACCGCCCATTAATTCCCTACCCTGAGAAGATTATTCCCAGTGGGCTGAAGGAATCCAGAGTGAGGAGCTTATGCCCTGATAAGCTAAATGTTGTGAAGAGAAGACATTTGCCTAGTCAAAATTTCTATGGATCTAAAAGGAAAATCCTAATAAAAGTGAGATAAATAGTGCTTATGTGGTGGTATAAGCTCTTTATTTTATATACTACTGACATCAACACCAGCTAGACTGGCACCTTTACCAGTTCAAAGGCTACTAATAGCATACTGTATTCTTTTTAACCAATGTTTGTTTGGGTTTTGTTTTGTTTTGTTTTCCAAATTATCCACTGTGCACTGATGTGCAAAAGAAACATCAATTCCTAAGAAAAAAATTGTCTGATATTATCTAATAAGTAGAAGCTAGGGGTCCTCTTGAGAATGCAACGTTTCATAGAAGCCTTAAAGTACTGAACTAAACAAATGTCCTTCATCGTGGTAACCTCATGACCATATTTATTTTTAATTGCTGGAATAAATGATTTCTGCTTAGATGGTTTAAACAGATATGTTAAGACTTTTCTAGGTTTGTTACTTAATGCAAGTGCTGATGTGCAAACTGCAAGACCCTGAAGCTCATGCATAATCAATAATGCATCTAGCTGCTCTCTGAGTTCAATTGTAGTATCTATTAGACCTAGCCTTCCAATACCTTGCCTTGAAATAATTATTCAGGCATTTCAGGACAAGCTGTGCTACATTAACTTCTTTCTGTTAGTAACAGAAAGGAAATGTTGTTTGCACTACATCGTCCCCTGTAACAAAATGACCCACCACGCTATTGTTCACTGATAACAATATTTCTATACTCTTCTTCACAGTTATACAACATTTACATAAGTCAAATTATTTACAAGATTTACTGTACCTCCTACCTTCTTTTCTTTTTAGAGGCACGTACAAAATCGAGAATATTCTGTACACAGAAAGTCACTGCATGCTTTGTATGGCTTGGACATTTCTTCTTTGTTTTTAGGATTTTATTCAATTTTAATTTCATATTTAAAAAAGGAGGAAGATCAAACTAAAGTTTGGTGGCATTCCAGCTATGTATTTAAGATACAGGACAGCTTTTTGAAATGAATAGAAAAATTCCTACCCTTGGGTCTAGCATTAAGAGACAAAGAAGATTCACAAAGTAGCTGTTAGCTTTTGGCAACTTTGGGACAAATGTGGACCTTTGGGCTGTTGTCCACTTTTTATGGCTGGAGAAGAATATTCTGAAAATTGTGAAGAGCAACTGGGTAGGATAAATTAAAACATTAAGCACTAGAATGATTCAAGAATTATGGGACTGTCTGCATATTTTGGAGTTATACAAGCATAGTTAAGGGCAGAATATGGCTCATGACTTTTGTAAATGTTGCAGTACTGTATCTTCTTCTCAGTCAATGAATAGAGTCCATTGACAGGGACTCTGGACTCGTTTCTTCTCATTAAGGGCTTTCAATGACCTCATGTTCACACCAATCACTCACTAGTTATCCAGTCTGAAAAGTCAATACAATTTTCAAAAGATGACACACCCACATTCTGCTCTTTCTCCATTATGCAAGATTGATTTAAAGTGAACTGAATTACCACGTACATCACTTCTGCAATAGTTAAACTAAAAGCTGAAGGTCAATTTGCATACCTAGCAGGTCACAGCATTCATTGAGATAGTGATATTTCCAATGTAAGAAATCCTTCTATTGATTATTTCAATTCTATTCTAATCTTTAGGATGGAGTCTATAAAATTTAATTTCAGGCTGGATTAATTCTTAATCTGGCAATGAGTAGAGGCATACAGCAGTATTGGAACATGTGCAAATTGTAGTGGTCTGGACATGGTCTGGACATGGCTATGAAGATGATAACTTGATGTATAAAACAACTACTGTAAATTATACAGTGAAATATGAGACCCTTAAGCAGTAGGGGCTCTGACTGCAATATACTGCAGTTAAGCATAATATCACTGTTCTACAACAGTATATTTTAGACCTTTTTTCCCCCCCCTCAGTGTTTTTTAATAAATATCTTTCCCTAATCAAAACAAACAAATAATTCTACTCTTGTCTTCTCTGACAAATTGTTTGCATCTGATTCTATCTTCTGTGGGTTTTTTTTTAATGGTTTCTTCAGCACTTCCTTTAAGGAATGCTTCTCATACCTTCTACAATGTGCTGTGGACAGCAATGCAATGCTTGGTCCCTTTTTTTCTTACTTCTATACATGGGGTGGTCCTGAACATAAATTCACCTAAAGCTTCCATGGCAATAGTTCAGATATCCATTTCTCCTCCAGTATTTCTACTGGTAACCTTTCACGATCAGCTATTGCCTTAAGACTGCACGCCTCAGTCATCTCCCACCTCTGATTTTGCTTTCCTTCATTTCTGACCATCTCCAACCTCACCACCTTTCAGCTTGTTACTCAGGCCCACAACCTGGGGACATTTTGCAGTTACAAAGATTCTCGTAACCATACCGTGTTTCAATTTTGTTACTTTCTACTGGAAAACATCTGAAAAAACATAGCCGCCTTTTCCATTCCAGAGAAACAGATTGGTGGCCTTGAAAACTGTAATATTGCCCTTCCTGTGGGTATTCAACAAGCTGTTGTGTAGTTCATTTTCATATCTGTCACATTAAATACTGTTCCCCTCTCTACCTGTTCTTGCTAGTTGCTTTTAACCCCAGTTTCACTTTTACGACCCAGCAGACGTAGCTCCACCTTACCTATTTTCTTTCTTCCAATAGGAAAAGATTGACTTGCACATGCCAAAAATCTCCGAAGTACTACAGGTAATGACAATCTGAATAGCCACCCCCTATCTTCTAGGTTGAGCAGCTCTGTTTCTTGAGCCCAAATTCTCTGAAAGGTCTTCCATTCACTGTTATAATGAGTTTAACCATTGTGTGAAGTCAAAAAGATTTTTCCAGTGGCTTGCTCTTGCAATAGTTATTACAGAAAATTTTTATTTTTATAGATTAATTCTATTTCTATGAATAAGAATTATGATCATAGGGCAACTGAAGTTAATATCCAATTTTGGTGGATATTACTAAATAGGTTCTCAATTAAGTACTAGTTGGCTACTAGTATTGATAAAGTGAAAGCTTCCCATGTAATATAGTACATTACACAGAGTTCAATTGAAGCAGGAGAATACCTGATGTCATAAATCTTGTAATGGTGCTCTTTCTCTCCTACCTCATCTTTTTGAGGTAGTGTACTGTCCTTAATTTGACATGGAAATGATGTGGGTTTATTACTTTTTCAAAAAGAAGCCTACCTTTTTTCCCAGCGAGGCTTAAAAATTGCTTCTAATAGCACTAATTGATTTAGCTAATTGCTATCTTTTCTTGTCTTGTAGCATTCTGGAGTACATGTGTTTGCATGTAATTCTGATCCTAGGCCCTTAGTAGTGTAGCTGGTGGCTTACAATAATATCTGTGAATTCACTTCACAGACATAAATCAAGCCCAATTTTTTTTTTTTTTTGTGGGACAGGAATTTAAATTCTTCTAATTGAGGCTATATGATATTCTGCTGACAACATATCACCAGCTGTACTTGTGTGCAGATTTCAGCTTTTATCATGCACATTAGACTACAGTAAATACAGTAAAAATCAAATATAAAAATAAGTTAACACTTGTAGCCGACCTTGTTAAAATTAGCTAACCAAATGATATTAAATCCTCCATCTATATGTTACAATATTGGGACAATAATGGTGGTAAAGCAAATTGACTGACTATGTTTTATGGAGTGTGCTGTTCATAATTTTATTTTTTTTTTAATTCCCAGTCTGCAACTTCTGGTTATTTGTATTGTGCTATTTTATTTACACAGACACTCTTTCTTTACCATTCCATATTTAATAATCAAGTTATTAGTTTTAAGATGGCTTCTAAACAGTCTTAATGATGTGGTAATTATCTTTTAATCATGATATTCATTTCTATGTCCATTTTATGGTAAAAAACTGTAAACTGTAAGTCGTCTTATTTTCTTTTGGCCCTGTCAAAACGAGGAGAAACATTTCCTTCTTACCCAGCCTGTACACATTGCCTTGCAACATGAAGGTTCAGATCAACAAAGGAAGACTGTCACAGAAATGTTGTGTCTTCCCATTTTTTCCCTTCAACTGCTCAGTTTGAGGAGTGATATTCACAAAGTCAAGTCAGTCATCTACATATCTCACGGACCACACGGGGAAAGACAGATGCCTAGAGTGCAGTCTATTAACACCTATACATGGAGCTGCAGATGTGTCTAAAAAGAAACAGTGAAAAATGGGATGTACCTGAGGTTCTCTTATTCCACTATTCCAGAGAACCTGCACAAGACCTATATTCACAGGCAAAATCTGCTCGCGCCATCCATTCTGGAAACAGGATGGAAACAGAAGAGAAGTGTCCCACTCTTGCCTTCAAAAAATGGTGCAGTGGTAGTAGTTGAAGTGCTGGGAAGTGAAAAATGTACCTTCTAGATCTCCTTCAGCCTGAAGCCATTCAAATGACATCTCTTGCCTCCCAGGAAGATGCCTAACATGATCTTGTGCCCACATGGATGGAAGGCACCTTCCATATCTCCTGCTGAAGTTAAAAAACAGTGTTTGGAAGGCAATTCATTTTTCAGGGACTCATAAAGACTGACAACATGGGGAGATCTGTTTCCCTGAGGAGACCTTTTCCAAAAGATATAAGCATCCTAGGTTTCTAGTCCTGGCTTTAGGGACTACTTATGCATCCTGCATTAAAGTCATGCAATAGGGTAAGCAATGTTTGAAAAAGACATAAAAGCGAATCAAACTCAAAGGTGCCTATACTCTCTTAAGCACTGAAGTGCTTGGGAAAAGCTTTATAGGTAACTCACAAGAACTTTGACATTTCCTTGGGCTGAAATTAAGGCACTCACATCTTCTGGATTCAGGCCCTAATGGACACGACTGAGCAATTTGTGAAGACACATACATAAATACTCATAGAACAGGGTTTATATAATAGACATTAAGTGCCAAATCCCCAATGCTTCTCCTATAAACAGAGAAAGAATGGTTCTTTCAGAAGACAAAAGAAGTAGGGTTTTTAGTTTTGTTTTGTTTTTGTTTTGTTTGTTTGTTTTTTTCAAGATCCTACTATCAAATCTCAACTATTTTTAATGTAGTTGACAGCATAGATTCCACTTAAAAACAAATGTCCCAAAACTCAGCAAGGTATTCAGAATCCCCATTTTGTTGTAAGTCAAGCAGCAGGGCAGAAGACCAGCTTGGCTGAGCAAGGAACCCTTCTTGGAACTAAGGAGTAAAAATAAATTGTATGATCTCTGGAAGAGACTTCTGGCCTTGCAGGAAGATTACAGAATGGTGGTTCACCTGTGCAAGGAGAACACACAAAAAGCCTAAGCTCAATGGGAGCTGAAGCTGCCCAGTGTTGTGTCAGACAACAAAAAAGGCTTTTATAGGTATGTTAGTAGCAAAAGGAGGTCCAAGAAAACCGCTGGACTGATATATGTTGAAGACAGTCAGGGATGAAGAGAAAGTGGAGGTATTCAATGATTTTATTGCCTCACTCTTTAATAATGCTGATAAACCTTCAGCTACCTGGTTCTCTGAGTTGGAAGATTAGAACTTCAGAGCTTTGACTTTCCATACATGGACACTGAAATTGAATGTTCACAAGTCCATGTGGCCTGATAGAATTCATCCCAAAGTACTGAAGGACTTAGGGGATGTCACAGCAGGACCACTCTCAATCATCTACCAAAGGTCTTCGGAGTCTCAGGAGGGCACCATTGACTGGAAGCAAGCCAATGTTACTTCAATTTACAAGAAGGGCATGAGGGAAGATCTAGGAAACTACAGACCTGTTAGTCTAACCTCAGTACCTGGAAAAATTATGGAGAAAGTCATAGTGAGTGCTATTGAAAGGCATTTTAAGGGAAATGCAATAATTAGGCACAGTCAACGTGGATTCACAGAGGGAAAGTCCTGTTTGTCTAATTTAATATCTTTCCATGATAAAGACACCCACCCAGTAAATGAAGGGAAGGCAGTGGATGTAGTTTTTTATGGATTTCAGTAAGACTTTTGATACTGTCTCTCACAACATCCTTCTGGGATTGTCCAACTGTGAGAGGAGCAGTTACATGGTGTGAGGGGTGAAGAACTGGCTGGGCAGCAGGGCTAAAGGGTTTGTAGGGAATGGGGCTATATCTGGCTGGCAACCAGTCACCAGTGTTGTTCCTCAATTTTCAATTCTAGGACTAGTTCTGTTCAATATTTTTATCAATCTGGATACAGGAGTTGAACGCATCATTAGCAAGTTTGCTGTTGATACTCAACTGGGAGGTGCTGTTGACTCTTGAGGGGCAAAAGGCCTTGCAGAGAGATATCTAGATAGATTGGAGCACTGGGCAATCATCAATAGCACCAAATTTAATAAGAACAAATACCAGATTCTGTGCCTGGGATGGAGTAACGCTTGGCACAAGTATAATTTGGGAGAGGAGTGGCTGGAGATCAGCCCTGAAGAAAGGGATCTGGGGTTGCTGGTTGGCAGCAGGTTCAATATGAGTCAGCACTGTGCCCTGGCAGCCAAGGGGGTAAACTGCATACTGGGATGCATAAAACACAGTACAACCAGCTGGTCAAGAGAAGTGATTATCTCGCTGTATTTAGCCTTGATGCAGCCTCCCCTTGTGTGCAGTTCTGGGTCCTACAGTTTAAAAAGGATGTGAAGGTCCTTGAATGCATCCAGAGGAGGGAAACAAGGCCAGAAGGAATGTCCTGTGAGGAGCAGCTGCGGACTTTGGGCTAGTCTAGTTTGGAGAGAAGGAGGCTGCAAGGCAACTCATTGCTGTCTACAGTTTCCTGAAGAGGGGAAGTGGAGAGGGAGGTGCTGATCACTTCACCCTGGGATCCGGTGGTAGGACTTGTGGGAATGGTTCAAAGTTGCACCAGGGGAGGTTTAGTCTGGATGTTATGAAGCATTTCTTTTCCAAGAGGGTGATCAAACACTGGAACAAGCTTCTGAGAGAGGTGATCAATGCCCCAAGCCTGTCAGTGTTTAAGAGGAGATTGGTTAACATGCTTTAACTTTTGGTCAGCCCTGAAGCAGCCAGACAATTGAACTAGATGATAGTTATAGGTCCTTTCCAAATGAACTATTTTATTCCATTCAAAGAACACACCTCTTTTAGTGTGTCATAGATGTAAAACATGAACATCATTAGAAGCAACCCGACTAGTCTTTGAAAAATATTTACAGCACCAATATTCTTATAGTTTACTGGACTGTGGATGCAGATGCAATAAAGTGAAAAGGAATGGGTAAACATCCTGAGCATGCCTTCTATTTCCCTCCACCTATCAATCATTTCCCAATTCCTGCAACTTGTCTTTGGCCCTGCATCAAGAAGTCACAGCATCCCAGGGCCAGTGTAGCAATGTAGCATCAGACAGGCTCCAAAATGGAAGAAATATCTTTATAAAACTGCCTCTAGATGCAAATCTTTAAGGCCCTGAAGGGGCAATTACAATAATCTGATTTTCTAGCAAAATTTTCTGTTCAGTGAGTTGTTAAAAATCCCTGTAACTTGTGCTAAATCACAAAATATTTCAGAAATATGATAATTTGGTATCAGAATTTCAAGTGATAAAAAATTTACTACACATCTGAACTAGTTGTTCAAATGGTGAATTACTAATAAAATAAAAATAACTACATTTAAAAAATCATAATTGAATTTAAATTTGTCCATTATGAATCTTCATAGCTTTGTTATCCAATAATTAGGATTTTATGGCTTCTCCTAGTAAACTGAAGGGTTATTCATCGTAAGAAAACTCTGTTGTATAGGCATGCTTACTGTTGATAATAAAGACTCTTCTCAATGCTTTTTTAGATAAATGAAGCACACTGAGTGTCTTAGCTGTCTTTCAGCAGACAAGTTTTCTAGTCTGAAAACTTTTTGTGACTCCCTCAAAAATCCTTTCCAATTCCCATTCGAAGCAGAATTGCGAGTATTCTTCTATATCCACAGTGGAGACTTCATACCATGGCCATAATCTCTGTGGGAATCGCCTATACATCTAGAAAATCTTTCCTTGGTACAAAAAATCTCATGTTTATTTGATTATTTACATTCCAGTGTTAATGCATTACATGATACTACCTCTCTTCTAGTAATCACAGTCTACGTTTTTTCTTTGTACATTGTGTGAAGTTGCATTTGGCAATCAACCTCATGTTGATCAAATAAGCCAACTTCCCTATACGATTCAGAACAGCCTGTCTTATAGCTGACCTATGACCATTGTTATTATTCTCTCCACCAGTTTTTGTATCATCTGCACATTTTACAAGCAATGCTTCCATATTTCATTCCAGTTCATTTACAAAGGTATTGAAGATCAATGGGGTGAGGACAGATTCCTGCATATCTGAACTAGAAACAACCCCAGCAGGAAGATGGGTCTTCATTTAGGGGTTACATTTTGTGGTCTATGGGTTAGCCAAGTTTTAATCCCTTTAATACAGGTCACATTGATTTTGTGAGTGCTTTTTTTTTTCTTCTTTTTTTTTCCTCCCGCACCATGTTGTGGAGCCAACTCAAACATCACACAGAAGTCTATTCCTCAGCACATTACCAGTATTGACTGAGCGCTCGGTTTTTAACATGACAATTTTTCAAAAGTATCATATTGGATAATTGGAAGAGTAGTAGGCTAACGTAAAACATGTTTTTCATTCTTACCTAGGTGTATGCTTGTGGCTTTTTTTGATTACTTTGCTGTCAGCTTTTTCCTGGTTGTTCTTTTTGTTTTTGATCCAGTGACCACTGAAAAAAATACATGGCTGACAGGCCTTTTTCTGAAAGACTGCAGCCATTCTCATTAATTATGCAAAAGGTCTTATTTTTCACTCTTTGTATTCCATATCAATATTCCCACATGTTTGCTTTGAATCAATATCTATCATAAACAAATAAAATCCTGAATTATTAAGCTGGTGGAGGGCACATGGGAAGAAAAAGCAGGAGAACACCTTCTATATTTTTGAGAAACTTATCTATTGACTTTTGTTGTATAGGTTTTATAGAATACTAAATAATTCTTGCTACTGCAAGTTACCAAGAAAGTCATATTCTCAGTTGGCAAACCATCTACCTAACCTAGTGTATCTTTTACTCCAGAAGTCTTCCCTAGCTACAAATTCTAAACTTTTCCTGCTGAGACTTGATTTTGAGAAAAATGAACATCAAAGTATATGAGCTCACTGTGTTCAGCTCCCTAGTTCTGCCAGTTATTGTCACAGTGTTTAACTTTTTAAATGTTATGACTTTTCTTTAACCTTCTTAAGATTCTTTCAAGCTTTTAAGTAACTCAAACATTATTAAGAAACTCAAACAAATACTCAAAAAAAAATTGTTATTAATGCATCAACCTCATTTTTTTTCTGAATGCAGAAAAGGAATATTTACTGAACACTTGCTCCTTCTCAGCCTCATAAGTAATTTTCATTTTCTCTTGTATTATTCTCCTTCCATTATGGAATTTCACCAGTTTTTGCTAGATTTGTAAGAATGACCTAATTTCTTCTGCTTGACTAATCATACATTGCCTACTATCCCAAGATTTAAAATTGGTATATCCTAATATAAGCTGGAAGATAGAAATGTAAGTATTTTTCATTTTTTATCACCAAATAATAGGAACATAGATACTATTTGCCACAGCTCTCTACAGTGGATTATTTAATTATACATTTCAAGCATACTACAGCCAAATATAGGCTCTGTCATGTGAAGACAAAAATTGGAGCAGCCTAAACTATTTTATTTGCTGCATTTTTTTCCATTAAAAAAAAAGGTGTTGAAATTTTTAGGGTTATTGGAATGCCTATGCATGCTATTTTCTGTGTACAAACAGGAAGCAAGAAGAAAACCGGAAACAACAGCAAACAGGAAGCAACACTTTTTATATGTCTATGTTGAAAATCCTCCACTGTATATACTTGTGACTTTTTATTAGAAGTACTGTGGGGGACTGAGTGTTTCGGTGGGTTTTTTTATTTTTCTTTTTAGTGATGTTTCTTATCAGGTCCATTACACGTGAGATAACTCCATGTGCTGTGCAGACATCCACTGTTTCATTTTTGCTTATGAACAGTGAACTATGATTTATGAAGTGCAATTTAATTGTTTCACTAAAAAGGAGATAAAGAACTGATTTGAATCTGTGGAAAATACAGAATTATTCCTTGCAAGGCCTTTGCATTTCAGGTAATGGCATAATATGAAGCTACAGCATCAAATTTACATTGGAGAAAATGAATATAAGTCTGCTGATGTCTGTGAAATGGCTCTGAATTACATCAATTCTGAATTACGCTTTCTAATGTACCTAGGTGAATTTTATTCAGTGAACAATTTATTCACTGAAAAGCAAGTTGGCTCTGAATTATTTAGAAATCTGGTGAATAATTTGGACTAAAAAATGTCAAAATAGTTAATTTTGGATCTGCAGGTAAAAAGAATTTGCTCTCATGAAGGTTAGGCTTAGGAAAGGGGTAGTAGGCACAAGTTCCACCTTGGTTGTTGGGTGACCTAGTCCTCTGATGGCCTATAAAGTGAGGGACAAGGGCAGTTTTCTGGAAATCAGAGGAGGCTGAAAACCTACCTTGGCTAGACCAGGGAATGGCTTTGAACCAAAGCCTTTTACATCTTGGAAGGCTATTGCATAGCTGGGTAAATGATATTTGATGTAAGTTTATTCCAACATTTTCATTGCAGGTCTTCCAGCCTGGGGAGGAAAAAATACTTTAAGGTTAATCAGCTGAGAGCCTGGAACTGAAGTGATACAGCTTCCAGGTTGGTGCTGTAGGTGTGGAGATTTAAGTTACTCTGTGATAGGATTCTCTCAGCATGTCCTTCTGAGACTGCTCTATGAGTTACTAATGCCTACAGCTAAAAGTCACAAATCTGTTCCCAGTGTTTCTCTCTTGTCTCGTAACAAACCTTTCTTTCTCAAATGGAGGTCTGGTAAATGTAGGGGAAAAGTGATATCATATTGTTCTAAGAACAGTTTTCAAGTTGCTGCAAAATGGAGTAGCACTGAAAATTCTGGAACAATTTTTCGATTTTCCCTGGCTTCATTGGAAAAGGTACTCTGAACACAGCAACCTCTAAAGGCTCCATCTCTCTTTACAACAAATACCAACATTTCTACTCCATGCACATCAAATTGCAAATGAAATCAAACCTGGATTTGACAAAGACCAGAAATAAACCTCCAAATTTATGGAAATAAGTACAGTTTAATCAGTTTAGGTGTATAAACTCACAATCGATGAGTCAGAAACACAAGATGAAAACAGTTGTTTCATGCTTTACCTCCAAAGCCCTCTTTTTTCCTCACATAACCAAAATCTGATGGAAGCCCAGTTCCAAGGATTGTCCATGAGTCAAATTAGACAGTCCTTACTTCACTTATTCCTTGTATATCTCAGCATCCAGCAGATTTATTATAGGGTAAGTGAGTCACTAATCTCCAAGTAGGGTGTGTAGTTGGAGCCAGGTCATAATTTCTTTAATTCCTAGACTCAAGTCATGACTTTTATAAATAAGCATATCTTGCTAGCTATCTTGCTATCTTGCCAGCTGCCTTAGAAACACACAATTGAAAGGAAATGTCGAAACAAACAGAAATCCTCCATCTTTGAACCAAATAAATAAGTGGAGCTTTTGAAATCTGATACATACTGGAAGTGGTGGCTGCCCAGGGTTTTGCAAGCTATTCTGAAAGAAAGCTGCCTATTATTCTGTATTTTAATTAGAGACTGAGAACAGAGTTGTTCAGTGTCTGCTCTAATGAGCAATTCACTTGCCGCTTTGCCTGCTAATTATTTTAATACTACTCCAATGTTTTAAACATTTTAGGTTGTTTTTCATTTAAAGAGTGAGTACAATTTAATAATTAATGAAGCATTATAGGTGATAAAAGCAAGAGATATTGAAACAATATTCCACTGCCTGAACAAATCATTTTTCTACTGGAGAGGATATTTTCAGGTTTGAATATTAACACCACCCTCATCACTTTTCTGTTTCTTTCAAATATTTTAGTATGTTCAAATTAGCAGGAAGAAAAGAATTGAAGTAATTATAAAGGATTAGTGTAGAGAAGCCTAGAAAATACATTGGAAATACATCAGAAATTTCCAAGAAACCATATCTGATCACTTTGAAGTTGCACTAATTATGACAACATGATAGTGAGTTCAGAATAAAACATTCATGCTTGGAGAATGAGTAAGGAACAACATGTTATCATTTGAAATACCTATTCATACCTCCTTTGGGTTTGAGTCTTAGAATGTGGCTGGGAGTACTGCTCTCAGAAATGGCAGAATTAGCTCCTGGAAGTCAGAACTGCAATGCATGTCTATATGACATTACAGGAAAGAAACTCTTTGTTTCTGAAGGATTAGCAGTATGCCAGCGAGACAGTATTCATAAACAATTTCAAATTATTTAATGCTTGAGATGCTGGTTCCAGATTCAAAAATTAATCTGTTCGAAATTAAAATACATTTTTCACCAGAATTAAAGCTAGACCAGGTTATTGTAGATTGGCAAGCTTCCAGAAAAACTTCCTATTTCCTTGCATTAGCCCATGGTAGATAATTTTATTAAATGGTAAGTCAGATGATCTCTCTTATCTTAAGTTCCCATTGACTAAAGAAGAGAGCACTAGTGTGTATCCGCCAGAAGCCTTAGTTATGAAGATTTAAGTAAGGAAATTATAGAAGTTTTCCTTTTAGTTAGGTAACACTGATGACAAAGATGAATGTCTGACTATATGATTGTTCAAAATATATATTAATAATGTAACATTATGAGTACCTTATTGAAAAGAATTAACCTTTGGAAGTAAAGAGAGTTCTGGTCCCTGACTCCTTCAGCCTGGGAATGCAATAGTAAGTTAATGAGATTCAGTTAAAGTGTCATCTTCCTACTTGTGAAACCTTCTCCTGATTTTGAAATCAATGTGGAAAGAAATTGTTGTTTTTATGTTGCAAATTTTCTGTCATGGGTACATTTCACGGAATCATGGTATTGTCAGAGTTGGAAGGGACCTCTAGAGATTATCTAGTCCAACTCCCCTGCTGAAGCAGGGTTGCCTAGAGCATATTACTGAGGACTGCATCCAGGCGGGTCTTGAAGATCTCCAGAGAAGGGGCCTCCACAACCTCCCTG
>KZ505714.1:323173-365128 GCA_002844005.1 Limosa lapponica baueri
GCCACCCTCACCATAATTTTTTTCCCTTATATCTAGTCTGAATCTATCCTGTCATTGTTTAAAATCACTACCCCTTGTACTAACGCAACAGAGCCCTATAAAAAATCTTTTCCCCTCTTTCTTCTAAGCCCCCTTTAAGTACTGAAAGGTCGTAATAAGGTTTCCCTGGAGCTTTCTCTTCTCCAGGCTGAACAACCCCAATTCTCTGTCTGTTTGAATAGGAGAGGTGCTCCATCATTTTTGTGGCCCTCCTCTGGACCTGCTCCAGCAGGTCCATGTCTTTCTTGTATTGGAGGCCCCAGAGCTGGAGGCAATACTCCAGGTGGAGGACTCATGAGGGTGGAATAGAGGGGCAGAATCAGCTCCTTCAATCTGCTGGCTGTGTTTCTTTTGATGCAGACCTGGATACGGTTGGCTTTCTGGGCTGTGAGCACTCATTGTCAGTTCCTGTCCAGCTTTTCATCCACTAGTATCCCCAAGTCCTTGGCAAGTCTGCTCTCAATCCCTTCATCTCCAGGCTGTATTAATACAGGGGTTTGCCCTGACCCAGGTGCAGGATCTTGCACTTGGACTTGTTGAATCTCACAAGGTTCACATGGGTCCACTTCTTGAGCTTGTCCAGTTTCCTCTGGATGGTAGCCATCCCTCAGGCGTGTCAACTGCACCGCTCAGTTTGGTGAATCGGTTCAGAGAAGAAACAACTACCACTGCCCAATTTGTCTTTTTTGTCAAACAAATGCTCTTTTAGTCACGTTGGTGGAAAACAACTTTTTTTCAAAGGGTGCGGCAGCATAGTTGATAAGCAGGTGGCATACTTCAATGAAATGGAATGAAGAAAAAGTTTGCACATACAGGGACACCACCACCACTAAATCCTCTGGCACTAACCATGGGTGAAACAAAGAGTTGATTCTTATTTCTTTGCATATTGAGTTAGTCACCAAGGATCCTTTTAGCCATCACAAAAAGCAAATGCTGAGGTGCTCCCTCATCACCATTCACAAAAATATTAGATGCTTACAAATACCCAAAATGATACTGAACAAACGGCTGTGCTAAGGAATATCAATGACATCACAGATATGGCATTAAATGCAATAATTGGTAGATGACAGCAATTTAAATAACGTCTTCCCTCCCATTTTGTAATGTGGTTCTGGATTGTTCATATATATTCTTGTTTGAAATAACTCAAAATATCTGAAAGTATGTGACCCTGGTAAGTTTCCTTCTTTCTGATCTTTATCTTAGGTACTTGAACTTCTGAGAAATTGCTTTAAGTTTCAAGAATTTGATATTGTGATAGACAGATTTCCAGCTCATGCAATATGATGTGCAACCTTCTCAAACAGCTCAAACCTGCATCTCTGCATTAGGAAAACAAGAAATTTTGTAATTTGTAATTCCTTCCAAGTGCTTGTAAAAGCATTGGAGGGAGAAAAACTGGAGAAGAATGTGGGGGGCAGAACTGCAATAGTAAAAATATGAAAATAGAAAAAAATAGGAAAATAGAAAAGAACTTTTCCAAAAGGGATTTTGTGGCTTTAGGCATTGCTAATAATTTGTGCGGAAAAATAATGTTCTTGTGTGTGTTTAATCCTATGCCAAGGCAGCTGCTGGTGCAGTAGCTATCTGCAACAAATTAGAGGGCAGTTAAAGTGAGATTTTCCACAATCAAGAACAAAGCAGGACCAGTTAGCATGAGGACAGCTTGTTCTTGTTGCTAATGTGTTTAAAAACTTGCTGCACTTAATTTGAAACATCTTTTGTGTGTGGATGCCGGCTCTGGTTTCCAAGGTCTAGTGCTAAATCAAAACCAAATGGAGAGAGTTGAGTAAGAGAATGACAAATTGTACACTGATGTCTCCTGCTCTAAAGAGAAGGAATTTTTTTTCTTTTTTCTTTTTTTCATCTTTGCTATTGATTTAAAAGTTAATTTCCCTTAATATTAAAATATTTAATGGATGGCAGCTGGCTGAAATCTAGAGCTTGCAGCCAGCTATCTGCTGAAGGAAAGCTCTCAATAACTATGGTGGCAGATATTACACACTTACAAATTATTTAAAGATGTATTATCTTTACGATTAAGGAAGTAGACATTAAGAAGACTCAGTGTCTTTTTAATGGCTAAGCTGAATTCAAGAGCTTTATTCAATGTAGCTTTTTATTTCCCCACAAGGTGAAACACGTTGGTTGGTCTTCTTGGAATCCAAACAGCTTGTCAGGTATCAAACTAAAACTGATATTGAAATTCCAATGTTATTTTAAAAATTATACCTAGAGGACAAGAATTTTTTTTTTTCTTGCTACCTGATAGGTTGCACATGGCATGTGATGTGTCTTCTGAGAGGTGAAAAATCTAGATTTCTTGAAGTCAAAACAAATATACCACTGATTTCAGCTAGACCTGGAGTTCAGTGAAGTCCTGAATTGCGATGGAAATAATAGCTAGATAAAGTGAAGATAAATATAAAGAAAATGCCATTAAAATAATTACAATACTGTTTTGGAAGCCAGAATATGTTGAAAACCTTCCTGAATTTTTGGCTGTGGGCAAAGGCAGCATTTGACTGATAATTGTATTTCAATATGTTCATATAGTGGAATTTATGTGACACTTGGCTGTTTGGTAATTTTCATGGGGAAGTATTACTGTTGAATACTCTCTTTCCTTGTGCTTTCTGAAAGAAAAAACGTGCTAATGTGAGTACCAATTTTATTAAAAGACAATTGATCTTTTTCCAAAATCTACTGAAATTGAGTTTGAGTTTTAGAGAAATATGTAGAAAAATATAGGGATTTTTTTGTTAAAAAAACCCAAGCCAGATGTGCCATGTAATCAAGAAATCCATTAAAAATAAGAGGCCAATGCTAATACCACTAGTCCTAGATACATGAAGAAGTATTGGCTGCACTCTGGTTTTATAAACACAAGACACACTGAAGTTGTTAACCTGATCTTAGACACATGAACCCTCCCAATGAAACACGCATTGACTTTTTTTTTTTCTGCTTTGAGTCAGATATGCTCTGCCAACTATGTTGTGAAGCAGGCGATTAGCCTACACAGGTAACTGCTGGCCCAATATGACCTAATTCTATGCTACTTCCATCTTCTTGAACCAAAAGTGAGCATGTGGGTATGACAGAGTATGGATGTACAAAAGGGAGCCTTGAAGAAACGGGACGCAGATGAGAAAGTAAAAACACATAGATGGACAATGAATAACCAAAGAAAAAGTTACAGATGACAAATACATGAGAAAAGAGAAGGTACAGCCCACCAACTCAAAAAAGAAAAAAAAAAGATCAGGACGTGAAAAAAGCACATGAGGCTAAGAAACTAAAGCACACAAAATATAAATTGAAACTGAGAATCGGACTTGTGAGTTGAGAGGATAAAATGAAACACTAAATGCAGAATCCAGGAAGGTAACTATGGTTTACAAAACTCTTTGCAAGTCAAGTCCAAATTCCAAGTCATAGGCAGAGTGAAAACATTAGCTATGGGAAGATATGTGAAGAGGATGTAGTAGACCACATATTAGATGACTCACATCAGCACTGCAGTTATTTATAACAACTGAGGTTATTACAATTTTAAAATTGGCAATAGAATTTAAGCTCCTGAACCCACAAGGGACAATATTAAATGTAAACCTGACAATTCCTATTCTGTTGTGCCTGTCTCTGTTTACAAGCTTACCTTTAAGAACCCACTTTTTATGTAATATGTCCTTATGTTTAGATCTCTTACCAGAGGTAAATTTTTGCACATATTTAAAGGACAGGCATATTTGCATACATTTAAAGGTATGTCCTATAAGAACTTAGTTAGTCACACGTGCTGCATTTATTTCTTCGTAGTATGGTCATACATCCATTCATTATAGACTATATAATATTTTGACCTTAAAGGATACATGGACACTTTCCCTTTTCTCTCTTGTTTCTAAAGCCTTTCGTACTTACACTCAATCCCTACAATCCAAGATCAGCATTCTCGGATGACTATGGTCATGCTTGTGCAATTCACTGTTCCATTCTGTTTAAATATCATTTGTGAAAACAAAGGAAAGAAACAGAAGAAAATGAAGATCCTGTTCTATTGCTTATATAACCAAGAACAGAGTTTGATCAGAATTTACGACTTGATATTTTCTTGATACTTGCATTAGCTGAAAGTTGTCTATCACTTCAAAAGACGCTGGACAATGAAAAAGGAAATACCATATTTAAAATTGCTTCATATATCATAAGACATGAGGAAAAGCTTGTTATTGATGTCATATTTGCATTCAGGTTAGAAAAAACGGTATGCTCAATACAAAAATTGCTTCTAATATTGATATTTACTTCTATGGCCCTTGATATAGGACAAAATTTGCTGAGAGACTACATTTTCAACAGCGTCTGGTATAATGCAGACTTTGAGGAAAGCAGAACATATGCACAGTGCTATGTTACTCAGTGGGCCTAACAAATTAATAAATAACCACGCAGAAAGTGATCCTTCAGGGAGTGATGTTTCAGTGGCAGGCAGTCCCTATCTTATAACAGTATAAATTTGTTCTTGCATAGTTTTGAATAAATGGGCCAAAGCTTCAGTTGCTATAAATCGAGAGAATTACACTGGTTTCTGTGCAACTGCATCAATTCATGTCAGATGAGAATTTAGCTCTAGTGTACCCACGAGACTGCAGAAACAGCCCTCCTATTCAGAATGATTCAGAAACTGCCAAAATATTTTAACTCTCTGTTACTAGATATAAGACCTAGTTCTACTTACCTCTAAGAACCAGGACTACACTGCTCTGAATGAAAAAAAAATTGTGAGGAGTTAGTGGGATCAGGCTGCAATACTTCCATGAATATGTAACATAGACATTAAAACCATAGGCATATCAGGTTATTGGAATTTCTGAAAGGACTATTTGAATTTAACAGAGATTGTTGTCATGTTTGCCTTCCCTCTTTTGCTGTTGAAGTTCATAACAGCAAATAAACCCAAGCTCAAGCTCAAACTCTCTGAAATAAGATAAATGTCATAAAACAATATGATGTATTTTTGCCAAATACACACTTGATCTTTTTCCTTTGAAGATGATATCATTATACAGTGATCAAACCTGCCCTATTTTATTTAAAGAGAGAGTTTAAACCTTGTTTTCTAAACTAGCAGATTAAAACTTGCTACTTAGGTAAAACAGAAATAAATTTCAGAAGGATTTCTTTCATTTCCAGGTAAAGTTTGGTTTCTTTTTCATGCCAATTTCATTTCTAGGTGCAGCCATCAGCTGTTTTTAGTCTACATGGCTATTTGCATAAACGACTCAATAGGAAAGACTAAAGTTATGCAAAATCTTTTTCATCTTGTTATTCTAGCTCTGATGGCTTCATCAACAAATCAAATTACTGCCAAAATACTGCTCAGTCACTTCAAAATGAGGATAGCTATTCCTTTCTGAGACTAATTTAAAGGTCTTACACCACCAGATACACAAATAATATTTCCATTTTTTATTACCAAAGTTTACAACATTTTTGATTATATGCCTCACAAGCTGTTCACAAATCTGTTTCTGTATGCCTTTCTCTACATAGATTAATGGAGCAGGCTGAGTTCCCTCATATCTAGCAAAGCAGTTCTACCATAGAAATACTATCAAATCACTCCAGAGTACTTGGCTTCAGGAAAGAAATGCTAGACTAAATCATAGAAGAAATTTTTATTTCCAAATGTTTTGGGGCCAGACTTAGAAAGGAAGGTATAAAGTTTTTTAAATATCCTCTAGCAAGATGAAAAGAAGACAGAACTTCAAGTGCAGATGCAGTTCTAAAGAAACCATCAGGACTGTTCAAGTGCAGAGCCTGGATCTGATTATCTTGCTGAATCTAGGCTTGAGTATGGATGGGAGATCTGTTCCAGGAGAGTAACATGAAATGAAAAACTCTACCATATCCCTTCTTATTCCAACTTCATGTCTTATTGCTTATTATCTTCCAAGCCGATGAACAAGCCTCCATCTATTTCTGCCTACTCCTCTGTTGCTACATTGCTGTTTGTTGTGTCCCCTGTATTTAAGGAGCTTCAATTTTCTCTTTTGGTGCAGCAACACCTATTTTATGCATTTAAAAACATGTCCCCTGAGAATAACCTCATGGATAGCTGACAAAAAGCAGAGCAAAGAAAGAGACAAATGTGACTTTAACTAATGATTTAAAGCATAGTAATTAACAGGTGTAAAAACTACAGGTTAGCTGACCTCTAAAGGGACTGATCTTTGAAATTAACAGTGCCAGGAATTACTGCAAACTTTTTGCTATAAAGGAAGGGCAGATACTTATGAGGGTTTCAGAAGATGAGTACTAGGGCACTACAGGATGTCAGACAATGTTATTCTCAGTATTTTCACACAAGAAAGTTAAAACAAATCCTGCCCTACTTGTCTAAACCTTCTTACTACCCTTTAGGTTAAAAATATCATCAGATCATCTGAGGATGTTCCCCTTATAGGCTACCATGAGAGTATTCTACATTTCTTGGAAAAGCTGTAAGTCAAATGGATGCAGCTCCTCAGGTGCCTCTAAAATGTTATGTGCTCCCTTCTAAAAAAGTACAAATATACTGAATTTTGTTGCCTGGGTATCTCCTGAGAGATGTCCATATGACTGAAAAGTGACCCTTCTGAAGCACTGCTAGGTACATACTTAAAATACAGACAGTAGAAACTGGTGCTTGCTCTTTATGTGCAACATTTTTCAAGTTTAATAAGGAGGAAGAACAAGTATAGTATTTCTCGTGGTAAGAAACTTCCCCCCCCCCCGCAACTGGAATCTTTTGAGGGTGGGAAAAAAAGGACTCTTAAAATACCAGCTTTTTAAACTTTTGACGTATCTAACAAAAAGAAAATGTAAAGGTTCCATTTTATGCTACTGCCTGCTGCTTAACTAGAGTCATAAGGTCACTCTGTAACACACTTCTTTTGTGCACATCTATGTAGTGGTGAAGAAAGGCAAAGCTGTCAATTCTTTAACTAGGTATTAAGCTTTCTCTTCCCTTCTGCTCCACCTGTTTGCTCCCTCCCTCCCAACACTAAACCTACAGCCCGGATTTTCAGCATCACTGCTTTAAAACCTGAAAGGACTCTGCTTAGAAACATTCTTAATGCCAAAGAGGTTCTTTCTCCATTGTCTCATGTGTTCTTCTTACCCAAACATAATATTACTGTATTCTAAGGCAGATATCCTAAAATACTGAGGCCTAAAATGGCACTGTAAAGCACTTAGGATAATACCATTTTTTTAATCATGGTAACACTTTTTGATATCTTATTCTGATTTGCATAGTATGCACAACTTGCATACATATTGTGCTTTTGGGATATTATCAGCAAAATTATAAGTCTTTTTTTTCTTTCTTCCTCAAATGCAAAATATGTTTAATAAGAAATCTGAACTATGATGTGAAATTTTGGAAACATTTGAAATTTATCTCCACTTCAGTTCTAGATTTCCATTCTCTCATTAATTTAAAATGTTTATGCAAACATTTAGGCTGAATTCAGTAATCCAGTATGAATGGACTGTAGGTAGGTGGAGTCACACTTACAAAACTCTGATACATGATAAACATATTTAACTACTTACTGCTCTTTCCTAAAAATACCTGCTAAAATAACATCTCTTTTGCATTCTTTTCTGAGCTATGCCTATTCAATTTAAAATTAAAATTACAGGCAAATGATAAAATAGAAAAACAAAACAAAACAAAGCAATATGTTCTGTTGTTTTTTATGCAAAATCCACTCTAAAATGATTTGAGTTCTTTTATAAGATAAATTATCATCTCCACATGGTGAATTCAGACTTTCTTACAGTTTCTATAAATAGCATTTTTTGTCAGTGACCAAGGTGGCATTGCCAATACTGGTATAGTACAGTCGCACCCAAGAACAGTGATATTTTTCTGCAAAGAGGTATAATTGGACATAATATCTGCTTTGTATGAACATAAAAACTAGATTTTTATTCAATAATTTTGCAGTTATGTTTTTGGATATGGGTAATAGGTTATTATCATCTGAGAGTCAAAATAAAAATTCTATATTAAGAACAGTTCCAATCAGAAAAAGCAGACTTTCTAACAGCTGTTTTCTGTTACGTATTGCTGTATTCTTTAGCTGAAAATTATATAGATCACAAGTATGTGGTTAACCATTTCCTCAAGAGATGGGTGTCTAGCATGAGCCAATGGAGTTTGAACAGGGTCTTAAAGGCAAATAAAAAAAAAAAAAAAGAAAAAAAAGGTTTCTTTCAAACTTGAGATGAGCAAGACAAATTAAGAGAACCTACAAGCACCAAGGAGGAGCCAAATGCACCTTCTTCACAAAGAAAACCTTCTTCACAAACCTTTCAATCCTTCAGAGAGGTCTGGCACAACCTCTTAAGTACTTCCCCTGTCTTGTCCCACTGTTGGATCTCTTCCTGTAACCACTTTTGATGAACCCCAGCTGGATGTTTTTCAAAAAGCAAGCTGAAGAAAGAGAACCATTTCAGCGCAGAGTGGAGACATGTTGTTCAGGGATCAGTAAGAGAGTTAGTTAGTGCATTCTACTGCATATTATTGCACAGTAAATTAAGTCTGTTTCTGTACTGATGTACTGATGCCTTATGGAAAATCACAAGCTTTTAATTTTTTTAAGTCCCTAACAGATGACAGCAACAATAGGAACCAAAAACATTCAACTCAGCCCATGAAAAGGAGCTTTTTTTTTTCTTACTAAGGAGGCATCGTTTCACACCATCTGTTAAGGTACAATCATTTTTTTGCAACACATTTTTTAAACACCTAAAAAGACATCACAAATGTCTGACCTTTTCTATAAGGTAAAGCTTCACTAAAGTGTCCTGCTTGTTGTGAAATGACAAATTGTGTAACTTACTCTCTACATCTCTTTAATGTTTAAAATACAGTTCCAGTCTAGTTTTCAATGGATACTTTTTGGATGTCAAATGCTACCAAAATAGTAAAATATATGCAGAGAATTCACAAAAGACACACTAAGAGATACAGTCATCTTACTGAACTATCTGTAATGTCCCAACGATTAAGTAGTAAGTTAAGAACTTATTACTGCAATCAAACATGTTTAGATACATGCTGCCCTCAAGTATCTTTTTATTGCAGTTATTGCACTGTGAAAAAAAGAAACTAACCTGATTAGAAGAAGAGAAATCACCAAATCCTTTTGTTAAAAACAGCTTGCCCATAAAGCCAAGACTTGCATGACAATTTACCCAAGCCCTTTCATCCAGGATAGTCAAGGTTTTCCAATGCTGTTCAGCAGCATCCTGATTTGACTTCTACATTCTTGTTTTAAATTAACATTACAGCACTGTTCAGCACTAGCAGGGTTTGAAGTTGTAATACCATCTGTGCCAGTTGCACTTTCTCATGGATGAAGTTAAAGTATCGCAATATATTTTCAGCATTCACACTTGTTTCTCAGTCACTTAAAAAGGTTGCAGCTGCACTGCAAATTAATTCTGCACAGCACATTAGGAGGGCAACTAAACTACTTGTAAAATTACTCAAAGCACAGTGAAAACTTCCTGATATTAGTACATGTGGGAGCCTTTACATGTGGCTAGAGCTTTTTCTGATATTTAATGAGACCACCTAATCAGGATAAGAACTGGAACTGTTGTTTCTGCCTAATCTCTTGATTACAAATCTAAGAGCTGGTTCTTGTCAATGTGCCCACTGATTTCATGGCAAAAGGATCAGGCCTCACTTTCCCAAGATCTCAGGTTTGCACACTAACAGCATTTTACAGGGGACATTGCCCTGTGGAGGTATTGTTCAAAAACCAGAAGAGAAGACTGTACAAGCTGAAGCTGATTGGATGCATACAATGCACTGGAATGAGGAAAATGGGATCTTCTTCACAGACACCAGTCCTGATAGGCATCATCACCACTCAAAGAGAGCTACAGCATATAGAGTATTCTTGTAAAGGATTGGTTCTGTATTCTTTCCAAGTAACCACTAGCCTCTCTTCCCATACCCCCAGAAATAAATGTGTAATCTCACGGTTTTCAGAGTGCTTACAAGGGACATTCCTGAAGTGTTATTTCAGTGTCAGAAGAGAACTAATTTTCACTGATGAGATACTGTCTTCTTAAGGCAGTGCAGTCTAGAGAAAATATACTAAATGTTTCTGCTCACAGCTTGTGCAATGGCTTTTCTTCAGTTTTTTTTCACCCAGCCTGGGATTCTCGATCTGTGCTCACACAGGATCTTTGCACTTATATGAGGTTTTTAGAGTGAAAACTGGAAGTTCAAGATGGCACTTGGTAAAGGCTACCTGTATGTACATATTTATTTCCCTGTTCCAACAGATCTCAAATGGAGTGTTTACACAGAATGTTTAAAATGTGTACAACTACCCAAAGCCTGCACAAAAAGACATTTAATGCTTTTGAAAGAAAATTTCATCCCAGCAGGTTTATAATGAGTGCAAACATACCAATCCTGTGAATAGGCCATCTCAGATGGCTCTCGCAACACTGGCTTCATTGTTACAATAATTAAGACTATAGAACAGGATTCAGGGAGATAAGCTGCATATTGATTTTTTACTAATGGCTTGATAATGTTGTGGCCACTGTGTGATCTTTGAGAAAGTCAGAGGTGGAAAATTACAGCTTCTATTAAAAAATCACTGCTGGTGGCTGAGACCAAAAAAATTTGGAAAGAGACCAAGTGACAATGAACCAGGAGACCCAGTGCATTCAGGCTTTTTCTCACTCATCTACATAGCTGTTTCCAGTGTGACCATGAACATTCATTCATAAGGGCTCCTTCATTAAAATGAGTGTAACATTGTCCAGGTGTGAGAGAGAGAGTAGTAGATGGTATATAAAGCTGTAGCAGCCATAGGTTGTTTGAACGCCCCATCGTGAACCGGAGTGCAGCACAAGTATAACCACAAAACCACACTGTAGTTACAGCAACTGCTGTGATAATCTTTTGAGAGGTGGAATGAATGTGGTGCTATTTTGCTGTTCGCTTCAAGGTCTCCGTCAATGATAATGGTTTGATTTTGTTGGTTTGGCTAGTGTGGCTGTTAGAGTCATGCTGGCAAAGTCAATTTGACTCTGTGAGACTTCCAATTCCTAAGTCTCTGCTCTCCCTTGGTCCTAGTAACACTGCCATCATTCAGTATTCATTCACACTACATATTCACAACTTAAAAACAACAAAAACACAGAAACACCTTGATAATTTTTAACTCATTGTCTAATTAATGTGTTCTACAGCAACAGGAAAATAATTAAAATACTTTTAGTAAAATCTGCTTCCAAAACAGTCCAAATAATAAAATGTTAGCTTGTCTTAAATATAATTAACACATCATTTAGATTAAACTGATATTGCGCATTAATTAAATTGAAGTCAATTATTCAAACAGATTTATGGACCATTAGCAGATATTTACACATATAACATCTCTCAAAAACATCTTTATCTTTACTAAATACATTATAAATATATAATTTTGAAGCATCTTCTAGCTTTTCTGTTCAACTGACTTCCCGTCCCTCTAGGAAGTAGAAGTAGCCAAAAATGTCTTATATCTATAGTCGATTCTATTTAATATGGCCCAACAGAAGAAATAATGGACTCTGTGTCTTCTCTTACTTGGTTTCCTTGGTTTACTTGCCTTCACTTGTTTTTCACTTGCCTCTTGATTTCCTCATCTGTGAAATGGATGTCATAATTCTCTATGTAAAACACTCCGAGGCTAAAGATAACAAAATGTTAAATAAAAATAAAGCATTATTTTTACAATGCATGCAGAAGAAGGGGTATTACAGTACCAACAGTACCAACTGTCATCAGCACTATTGTGTTAAGTCTCTCGTACATATATTGACGTATGCAAAGAGATTATACACAATGAGAGAAAGGATATGGTTATCCTCATTTTACACCTGGGGCTAAAGTTTCAAGACAATATTCAGAGCAATGTCTACCTCATGCTTGGTGAAAAAAACCCAACAGCAGCCAGCATTTTCTCCTAAAACACAGGGAGACATGATGCCACCATTTCTTTGATCATGGCTAGACCAGGTCTTGTGATTAAACCAGTTGCCCCAGAGGTAGACAATTGTCTCCTTTGAGTCTCAGGGGACATACCTTTACCTTTTACTATCGAGAAAGCCACAGACTGTCTCAATGATGGTGCTCATTTTGCTGGTTGAAGCTATCCCATTGTATACAAACTCCAGAGATACTGAGGCTGAATTATCACTGAATTCAACTGACTCTAGCATGGAGGAGGTGACACACAGGTTGGAGAGGTGAAGCCTTGAGTTTCAGCATTTCCCTCAGGGTTCTTGAAAACACGTTAGTTTTTGGTCATTGTTAACTGGAAAGTTTTTCCATGCAGTTCATCAGATGGTGAAATTACTAATCGGTGGCATTTGAAATGAGACAAGATGAAGATGGAAAGTTTTTCCATGCAGTTCATCAGATGGTGAAATTACTAATCCGTGGCATTTGAAATGAGAGAAGATGAAGATAGTCGATGTGCTTTTACCACCCTTTGAAGCCAGACTATGTCTAATTGTTCTTAAAGTAACTGTAACTCTCTAAAATACATGTTCAGAAAAAATAATAGCTAATTACCGCAAAACAGCGGTCCCTTCTGTTTTCACCTTTTTGCTTTTCCAAATTGTAATACATTTGCAGAATCAAAAGAGAACTATTAATTTCAAGTGCTTATATATTGGCTTTCATAGGCAAAATGGAATAAATAGAAGTAGAGAAATCTCCTAGCCCATTAATTAGAGTTCTAAAAATGGCACAAGTAAATCAATCAGTCACTTCCAAAAGCTTTCTTTTGAAATAACTAAAAAACATCCTGCCAGGTTTTCTCATGATCCTTTCCAGTCATCAGAAGAGAAAGCTGCATATTTGTTGGCTATTTCCTTCATGCAGACAGAGGAAAGACAAATCTGCATTAAAACATATCAAATCTTTTGCTGTCATTCTGTCAACTGCTCTCCATGCTCGACATCCTCTGTAGGCTTACACCAATGTTATTTTAAAAAATACATTACTTTCCAGTATTGTGTGTTATTTTAACTGTTTTCATAATGATCAGTTTAGTTTCTTATGTAATATTTCCTGTGAACTTCCTTTCCAACTCCAGAGAGGTGTAGGTGGTAAGATTTCTCTTGCCTTTTCTTAGATTTTTCTATCTTTTGTTGAAGCAGGTTAATATTCATTACAAAATATAAAGTACCTAAAATGAGCTGGCAGAAACTGTGGATTTGTGTACTGTGGGAACACTTAGAACTACAAGTGATTCCTTCAGAGAAATATTAGGAAAAGAACTCAGAAATAAAACTGTTTTGTTTTAAATTTCCCCAAATGCAGTGGAGAGAACAGCCAGCCAGCTCCCTCTGTTCTTCTGAGCTGCCCCATTCCCAGAGCACCCTATGAGTTTTACCTGGGGAGCAAGGAAGTAACATTTGCCAAGATGCAAGAAAGGTCCCTCCTTCCTCTATACGCTTTTTCCCCTTTCACCATGAAACAGGCATCTTGCAGACTGGTAGATTTTAACTGCAGATGAGGTAGCCTACACACTGCCTTGACAGTCTTGCGAAACTTAGGGCTTCCAGGGCATCTTTGGGTTCTGGGTCCTGAACAGCTTGAGAGTGTTGCCTTAGAGCTGTGGTAAAATAAGACAAGTAAACAGTTGCCTGAAGGGTCAGGCTCAAAGAGTTGAAGTAAATGGGGTAACATCTAGTAACACACTCATGGTGTTGCCCAGGACTCCATTTTAAGGCCAGTTCTCTTCAATGTTTTTGTCAATGACCTGGACACAGGAATGCACACAAAGTAAGTTTACCGACAATATTAAATTAGGAGCCATTGATTCTAGAGAGGCCTTACTGAGAGGTCTTGATAGGTTAGAGTACTGGGCAATCACCAACCATATGAAATTTATCAAGGACACATGTTGGATTCTTGCACCTGGAAAGGTGTAATCCTGGACATTTCTATAGACTGGAGACAAGAAGCTGGAGTGCAGCCCTGCAGAAAAGGATCTGAGGGCTTTGGTTGATGGTAAGATCAATGCAAGTCAACAATACTCTCTAGTGGCCAAACGGGCCAACCTAGGGTGCAGTAAGCACACCACAGCTAACTGGTCAAAAGAAGTGAATGTCCCACATACTCAGCACTGGTGCAGCCTCAGCTTGAATACTGTGTGTGGTTTTGAGCTCCACAATATAAGAATAATATAAAAGTATTAGAAAGGCAATTGGAAGGAGTGCAACAAAGACAGTGAGAGGACTAGAGAGCATGACTTAGGAGGAGTGGTTGCAGATACTAGATTTGTACTAGGTTTGTTCAGCCAAGAGAAGAGGAGACTGAGAGGTACCTCGTTGTCTACAACTTTCTCATGAGTAAGGGTGGAGTGGGAGGTGCTGATCTCTGTTGTCTGGTGATAGGACACAAGGGAATGGCTTAAAGCTGCATCAGGAGAAGTTCAGACTGGATACTAGGAAAAGGTTTTTCACTGAGAGGGTGGTCAAGCCCTGGAACAAGCTCCCAGGGAAGTGGTCATGGTCTCAAGCCTATGGGTGTTCAAGAAATAGTTGGACAATGCTCTCAGATACATGGTTTAACTTCCCTGTCCAGAGTCAGGAGTTGGACTCAATGATGCACAGTTGCTCTTCCAACTCAGAGAACTGTATGGTGCTGTGATTTTCTAATACCAGCAGGAGAAATCCTGTCAGTTGGCAGGACGTAAACTGGAGTTCCAGCAGGATCTTGTCCTGTGTAATTGGAGAAAAATTGTCTTAAAATGTTTGATGCTGGTAAAACCACAAGTTTGTCAACACTGCAAGGCACTGGAATTTCCCCAGCAACATGATAAGATGCATGAACTTTCAGTCTTTCACTGCAGTGCCTGGTGTAAGTAGTTTTGTACTAGTATCATCACAGGAACATATATATACACACATGCATATCTATATGTGTGTCTGTATGTATTAATTATATTAAACTAGGTTTATTATTCTTAGAGCAATATCAGCTTATTTATATCCTCAAATGGGAAAAGGTATGCAGGGATAAAACACCACCAAGTAGCAGTTATAGGTGGAGGGAGAACATAGCTTTGTGCTTCACATTTGCCCCGAGAAAAAGAGATCTTAGATGCTGACATGGTTTTTTTTTTCCCTTCTGATATAGCTGCTCTGCTTACCGGCACAATATGGAGCCTTTTCTTTATTTTTTTTGATCTAGTCTAGTTTGTAGCCGTTGTCACTGAACTCCTTTATTGACACTTACAGGTTTCAAGTTGTGTCTCTGAACTATATGAGTCCCAGCTGTAAATAAAAACATAGTTCATTTGTTTTCTATGAGGCTCATTGAAGCTGATGGGACTTTTTACAGGGAGTTCAGTGGGAGATGGAATAGGCCCCATTTGTACTTAGTTTTCCCTGTAGTCCAGTTTCTAAGTAACATTTGTGAAAAAATACTTCATGGAAAAAGTGATGGCATAATAATATAATTTGCCACACATTTATTATATCCAATAGAACAACCATGCAGTTGCAACATTATTACCATGAAAGCTTTTATTTCACAGTAACTATAAAGTAACCTTATGTTCCCTGTACAGCTTCTTTCTTACGCACAGACTCATATGATAGCATAACTGAAATCTTATTTTCAGACTTTCCATCCTTTCAGACTTCTTTCCATCCTTTGTAGATTGGAATTGCAGAATGTCCAGAATGTCTACTAATGAATCTCCTTGTTTTGTTTTTTTTTTTTTTTATGTGAAAGAGGCCGTATTTTACAAACACATTCTTTCTATGACCAATTTACCTGGACGTTTTTGCAATCCCTTAGTCAGGGTTCCCTTCAATCTCTTTTCTTTCTTTAGATATATGAGATGTCCATTATCTCCTTTTATATGTCACTTCTGAAATTACAAAAGGCTCAGAATTCTTAACGAAAATTATGTCCTAATCTCATAAATTCCTATGTTTCTCTCTAGTTTAAAAGACTATAGAATGTAATAGCAGTAAGAGTCAAGTGGACTGAAAATGCAGTATTGGAGAATGATAACTTTTCTGTACAGCTTCAGTGCTCTATACAATTTAAAAAGGAATACCTTGCCTTTAGAAGTCAGCATTAGGAATGCTGGGGCTCTGCTACCGGGGCTTATGTTAGAGTGTGAGACAAGACAGCTGCAGAAGCAGGACTTCAGACACAGAGATATCAGAGAGTGAGGTAGTGCTGAATTTAGGCTGTTCCAAAGTTAGGCCACCACAGAATGACAGTTTTTCACATAGCAGTTTTGAGCTTAGGTTACAGAATATGGATTAAGCTGACCTTCTGATTTACACATCTAGATAATCTTTTATGAGTTTGCCCAAAGTCAGTTATTAAAAAAGAGTCTTTAAAAATAATTTTTCAGATCATAAAACTTAAGAAAGAATTTATATTGCTGAATCCTCTGACCAACATCTCTAACTTCTTAGCATATATGAAAATATATAAGCTTCTCAGTTCACGGCATTGTCAAGGCACAATGTATTAAAATTTCCAAGGCCTCATTCGTACCCTTCCATGTTTGTGCCTTGACCTTCTTAATGCTAATCATGACAGCACCTGGCCACCTTTCAAAAGCTGAAGGTTTGGTATTTAATTCTCCACTGTGGTGAACCTCTGTCAACAGTTCTCTGCATCAGTGGAACCCATAGAGAGACATGAACCAGAAGGGAAAGAGGTACACCAAAGGGGATAATGGGAAAATAGCGTGGCTAGAGATACACAAGAGCATTTTGACAGCATTTTTCACAAAGACATTGACCCACAGGGCCACCTAAGGTGACAAGAGAGTGCTCAAAATGATCAAAAAACCTGAAGAGGGAGCTGCAAAAAGCAACACACAGTGATTTGGAAAGTACTTATCTATTTTAGTACTGAAAAAATTATTCTCATGGATCAATGTAGCTGGGAGGCTCTAGTGGAGTACAATGAAGTGTTCTAATATTTACCTTAAATCTACCTTTTAAAGTCAGCATGTATCTGTTGGCATTAACCACTAAGTAAATGACCCTCTATTCACAAGGCTACAACCCCACTGAAGTCTTGACTTGCAAAAACCATCCTGGAAATCCAAATGCTAATTGACTTTTTAAAGGTGCACTGGGAAGGCAAAGAAAATTTAAGGCATTGAAAGAACACATTGAAAACCCAGTTATTTAGTTTGCAGCTTGATAGAAAGAGCTCTGTAAGAGACAGATGTACAGGTGCAAAAATACCAAAGCATATGCTAATGGCAATGGAAGGGCAGGGTGGGAACTAGTACTCAGCCCAGATACTTAACAGGCAGTAGGTTAGCTTGTTTCTCACATGTACTATTTGATGCTCTAAGTCTTTCTGATTTTTTTTTTAAAGATGCTTTGGAAGGATGCATGCAGTAGATAGTAAAATAGCACTTTCAGACGGTGTTACCCCAATGTAAACTCAAATGAGAGAAAGCCCAGATATCAAGTAAAATGAAATATTATAAATTATATATTCATAGATGTTTTAACCTAAGAGGAAATATAGCTCTTCAGTCTTCATGAAATGCCTTTGCCTTCCTGAGGTGTGTGATTGTTAAATTAAAGGATTAAAATGAATGCATCCTAGCTTTGGTATTTACTTACAACTGAATAAACTAAATAAATAACATGCTTGTTATGTCTGCAAACAAAATCAATTAAGTGAAACAAGGCAGGTTGAATGGACATGCTGAAGTCCCTGTTTTCAAGAAAGCTTCATTCTGGGAATAGTAACATACTAAGATAAATAACAAAAGTTTTTTGTTGTGTTTAGCTATTTATTTGCTGCACTATGATTTGTGATCCAAGGGGTTGCATAACAAATGATGTCCGAGCAACTCCACTCTGATTAACAAACTTTCTGTGCTGTACACACTCTCTGCATCCAATACCCTAGAGAAGAAAATGAAATTAAATCTATTAAAGGAGGGAGGAAGATTTAAACCAGTTACTTTATTTGTATGTTGCTCCCTAGCAATTGTTCGTTCTTCATGTCTAAGTAAGCTATTGCAGTTAGATCCTTTTTGAAAGGATGCTTTCAATGAGCCATTATCACTACCCATAATTAAGCCAGGACCACGTTGTTGCCTTTTTTCTTCCTGAAGAGAAGCTCACAGCAAGGCATTCAGACAGTTAAGCCACCCACAATCACACCACAAATATTTATTTATTGAGAAGGAAAAGATGGTCAGACCTACAAAACTGGCGTATGTATTATTAACACCAGCTTTGAAAGTGTTGTGGTCAAGCTATTGTAAATATCACTGGTAGTACAATATTGAGGAGTTTGGGAAGTCATCAACCAGTGCTTTAGATGTGAAACACATGACATAACCACAAGCTGCACTTTATGAAATCTGAAACTGTAACACGAGGAGTGACCTAATTTAATTCATGTGGTTCCATGTGTTTGAAGTTAATAGACCCTTTCTTACTGGGGGGAAATAAACCCTTTAATAAAATACCAGCCCTACCCTGCCAAGTCGTTTATCCTTAGGGATTAATTCTTTTCATATTATGATTGATAATTCATGGATTCCACAGGGGTTTCCTGTACCTTTTACACATTCTATTTGAAGAGGTAATTAACTGCAAGTTTAAAATGCTTTCCTATCTGCAGGTGTAATGAGGGGGGTGGAGTCATATTGCTCACATATGGTGTATCAGTTCTTCAGCCAGGGGCAAAAAGAGGATGCTGGAGATGGAGGCACAGCCTCACTTTCTAATGTTTACAGGCAACATTCATCTGAAATTGTTCAAAGGCTTATTCTTGTAAAAGTATTTTATAAACTCTTTTTAATTGATTTGCTTTTTATGCAGATTTTTTTTTCTGTTCTATGTATTTCCCCCCAGAGAATTAAATGCCTCTGAAATACCACCAGATGATTAGATTACCACTATCAGTTTTTAAAACATTTCTTCAGGTTTTCTAACCTGGTATTATAGGCATTTTAATGCGGCTAGCAATAAAAATTAATACCAACTGTGTCTCCTACTTCCTTCACAGTTGTGATTTTCTATCCATCAGCCCTTCCTTGCTGTCATGTAATTTCTGCTGGTCTCAAGACAAATATTTGACTTTGTTTTGAATCATAATGAAAATTCAAACTATCCAACATTTCATTTCAATGTTTGAGATCAAAACAGAATATTTTGACATTCCAAACTCAGAACATTTTACTCTAATAACTTTATCATGTTTCCAAACTGCTTTGGGGTGTCATGGGAATTTTATTTCAAGTTTCTTGTGGCTTCTACTTCCCTGTGGACTTGGCAGACCAGGCTACATATTGCACATTTTGAGCAAAAAAAAAATTCACCTTGATTTTCCACATGAAAAAATTTTGCTATTATTAAAATAGAAATTTTCCTGCAGAGAATTTTGATTTGGGGAACACTTTTTTTCTACACAAAACCCACTTTCATAGAAAGTGTTTTAATTGCTGCTGAGCAGAGCTTACACAGTGTCAAGACCTTTTCTGCTTTGTTTTCTGCCCTGACAGCAAATGGGTCGGGGGTGCACAAAAAGTTGCGAGACAACACAGCTGGGACAGCTGATCCCAACTGACCAAGGGGATATCCCATACAATATGGCATTACTCTTAACTGTAAAAGCTGGGAGAAGATAAAGGAAAGGCGTTTGGCGTTATGGCATTTGTCTTCCCAAAATAAGTTTCCAGTAGCCCTGCTTTCCTGGAGATGGCTGAACGCTTGCCTGCAGATGGGAAGCAGTGAATGAGTTCCTTATTTTGCTTTGCTTGCATGCACAGCTTTTGCTTTACCTAGTAAACTGTCCTTATTCATTCCTGTCCACTTTATGTCACTAGAAGGTATTTAAGTGTGGGTTAATTTTCTCCCTGAAGCATCTGAAAGTCTCAGCAGTGAAAACACAACTAGAAGCCAAAAAAGAAAAAAAAGAAAACACAGATGAGAGGACTCAAAGCAATCACCTCCTTTATAAGGTTGTTTCTTAGGACCTAGTAAAAGATATTATTAGGGTAGACATGAAGATAAGACTGTCTAGCAGTTGAAGCACAGCCTCTGTGTGGGAGGTATATCATATTACAGGCTGCACTGGCTTAGGGACTGATGAGAAATCGAATTCTGACTGTGGGAGGAAGTGAGTCAGACGTGCTGGGCATGATACAAAGGGACTGTCCAGAGACATGGCAACTCCATGTCCTACCAAAAAGACACTTGGAGAACTCTCATCACCTCGTACCTCTCTCATCTGTTCTTGAAGCTTCCTTTTCCTTTGATCTACGTCTTCCAACTCTAAGGCATATGGGGATTGCGGTATATGCCTTATAGGATCGAGAACGTTGACAGAGCCTTACAAAGTTTTTATTAATATCAACTTGCCAAACTACTTCTCCTCGCTCCCTCACCAATAATCACCAGTCCAATGAAAATATTTGTATTTTACATAATGAGTAAGTGACTAGGGAAACAGGACTTTCAAAAGCCAACTTGTTAGTATGGGAAGAAGGAACATAACCTACAAGACATTTGTTCCTGAAAAGGGAGGAGAAAAAAATATGGAAATTGATGACACAGGAAATCAAAATAATTTAGCAATTTTTGAGAAAACCACAACTTTATAATGACACAAATGTTCGCAACATTACAACACAGGTCAGCCTGGTCAGTACCTTGCCACAGAGCTCATTATTCAATTATTTTCTCATTATGTGTAAAGAGAAGCTCAGTAGTTTTACAGATTCCATATATCACTCATTGGAATGAAGTACATTCAAGTTACTTTTAATAATTTAAGACAAGATCAGTCTTCTAGTAAGGAGATATAATTCTTGCTAATCTAAGTTAACTGTTTCCAACAAGTGACTGATACATCACAAACTGTAAACATAACTTCTATCAACTTCCCTTCCCTGCATAATAAGATATTTTGATTGGCCTTTTTCTTCCTCTCCAGCACTAAAAATTCAGCTTCTCACCCTAGGTCTTGCAATTCTTTAATAAGGTTTCAATGAGTACACACAATCTTCTCACACAAAGAAACATACAATCATTTACTGATATTTCCTGATACGCCTCATAATTCAAAACACACAGTGGAACACCTGGTACTGCTGCCACAGGTGACAGTGGATTTATATGTGTCTGTCTGTATGTATATATATACATATGTATACATATATGTACATATACAGTCATACATATATATATAAATATATGACAATCAAGTGGAGATCCAGAATCCTTGCAGTCATGAAGAGACCTCCTCTGTACTGTTGAGAAGAGAAAATAGTCTACTTCACTGTGTTCTGCATCTAGGATCAAACATTTGCTGAAGGCCTAAGTCCCCTCACGGAATGGATTTTCTTGGCACCCAACGCTGAGGATACAGCAAAGGACTCCTATTAAAAGGTGAATGCTCCTCAGAAGTAATAGTAGAAAATAATTTCCCTTGAACATGAATGAGTACTCTGATTAGTATTATTCATAAACTACTAGGACAATATTTTCAGACTTCTCCAAAGTATTCGTTCAGACACTGACTGATGGACAACAAAGCAGAGTATGCACACTCTGCAATGATTACTCTGATCAAAAACCTTGAGATAGTATCTCAGGGCAAAACACCATTTCATGTCCTGTCCACATAGCTCCTCACAAAAACAATTATACTAAAAAGTCCTCCTATTCTAACTGGAAGATCCAAAGTTCAGTTTCTCCCACTAATGATTTCTCTAAGCTATATAAATTTTTCCCTTTTGTGCATTACACAGGTAGTTGATACTAGCAAAAAATGACAGATTAGCAGTCTCTGAAAGACGAAAGACCTCTATCTGGGCACATAATGGGCCACATCCTGATTTCTATTCCACAATCCTGAATTCATGTTTATGTGCTTGAAGACCAAGCTGCAGGGGTAGTCAGTAACCTGAGAGACTAATTAACCTCTACAGCCATTTTTTTCAGCCTATCTTCAGAGGCTATCAGCAAGGTTTTTATAAGCATTTCAAGTGGTCATGGTTTTACGATTTATCTGATGAAAGTAAGAACAAGCCAAAATACATTTGATGGAACAGTTTTACATCAGAAGATGAAGCTTCATCAAATTGATTTTTTTTTCCAGTGGAACATGCCAATTTCTATTAAGTTTTATATGGGGATATGTCAAAATGAATAATTTCAAGTTTTGTATTAGATTTTGATGAAGTAAAATGTTTTGGTTTGACTTTATTATTTTTGGGGAACCATAAAAGACACGACTGGAAAGATCTAAACATGTTCAGATCTTAAACATCTTCAGTTCTTAAACATGTTCAGCTACATCAATGTCACTTTCTACAATGCCACACTCAGAAAAATCCTTCCTTTTGACTGTGAACAATGGTAAAGTCTCTCTGACTAACAATTATTTCCCATCTTTTACTAATGTATCATCAGAACAGTACTTCCAAATTTAGCTTATCAGTTGGTCACACAATTCTGCATCAATTATTGTTACCTTCATTTTTGGATATTATTGGATACGTTAGTATCCAATTATTATTACCTTTCCCATGTGTAATTACTGTTACCATCTTGCAGGAATGATTTGACTGCTGATTTGTTTGTTTGAATTTGTTCCTGTATCAACAGTCTGTTAGCAACCTCCAGGTTATTTTTCAGATACTTATTAACAGTTTGATTATTTGATCCAAGTTACACAGATCTGGTTCGTGCCTTGATCTTCATTTGAAGAACATTCTTTCTTTCTTCAGTGTCCTTTGAAAGTCATGTTCTTGGGAAGGGAAGGGAAGGGAAGGGAAGGGAAGGGAAGGGAAAAAAAAGCTTTCTATAAATTCTATTTTAGAATCAATTTTTACTCTGGTTCTTTTAAATTTTTCTTTCTTATCCTCTTAACAGTTCAGAGTGGAGACTTCTTTTGAAGATGGGTAAGAATCAGCCAGCTCACCTTAAATTCAATTATTTCTGTAGGACTGGGGTCAATTAATAATCAGAATGGAGAAAAGAAGCAGAGACTAGTGAGAAGAAATTATACTGTTTCTTCCTTGTTTATTTTTCAAAGAAACCAGTTGAAAACAGAAATCAGAGCATCATTTAGGGTTTTTTTTTTTCATTCTGTTTGGCTATTGTTTTGTTTCCTTAGCAATAAACCTCATTTGGTTTAGCTGCACAGAATTACAGACCCTTGTTCCAGATCAGGTTGCTGTCACATGAAATGAGGAACATTTTCTATTTTCTTGTACATAAAAGAACTATTTTTGGGTCTGATATATACACAGTTATTTTTAAACTTTCAGAATTATTACGCCATAGCTATAAAGCTATAGAAGAACAGCAAACTAAAAATTTTGACACTGATGGGAAGGATTCTGGTATTACTGTTTTTTTTTTAATCCCAGGTACTCTGCTTGGAAATGTGCCCCAGATACAAAAGGTCATTCCTCCCAACAAAGACATTGGGAAGCATCTCTGATAAAGTCCAAATTATAGAATAATGAGTGCAAGATAACACAATGTATTATGCACTAATTTTGGCAATGCCATTTTAAAAAGAAAATAACAAGAGACACCCATTAACGATGAGCTCAAAGGGTCTCATTTTCAAAGCACTGAAGCACAAGGCCACTTGCAAAAATATGTGCCCAATTACATGCTTAATCTGCATACACAATTACTGTGACTTCATGTGATGCTCAGGTATTGAAACTCAACTGACCATTTTCATGCACACAACCTGATTTGCATTTGCAATCATAGTAAATGTACATTCAGATTAAGTGTGCAATTATGCATGCATTTTTGCACATGGCCCTGAGCTTCTAATATTTGGAAAAATCAGCCCCTGAAGGCTGAATTCCTCTCTTGAATGCACAGAACTCCCACTGAATACACAGGACTCCCACTGTCCCATTAAAAGGGTAACCAAGAGCAGAATGTGCTTCCATATGTTCTCACAGCACCCACCTTTTATAATTAATTTTTTCTTGTATTGAAAATCTAGCCCAAACTCTGAAGTTTGTCTTTAAATAATGAAATCCTTTAACTGCATCGCTTATCCAACCTGCACTGAAATTGACAAGCTATTTATCAACTCCCTGAAGTGGAGTTTATAAATTGAAATGCCAAGACATACTTAACTAATGCCGAGAACTCAGCACCCCAATACGATGAACAATAATACACACTTGTACTCCAAGGGTCCTTTCTTGGTCTTTGCTTCATATTCATCCATGGGAACAAAAGGAGGAGGACAAAAAGAATCTGAAAAAAGAAACTAGAATGTAAAGACGAAAACGAGAAAAAGCAAAAGACCAATTAAGGGGCGAAGGGGAGTGATTTGAAAATAATAGAGCAAATAGCCTTTGATGGTCTAGTAGCGAGCAGAAAAGAAGACAGGAAATCAGAAGAAAATCTGCAGAGGATGACTGGAATTTTATATTCAGAACTCAGCTGAACATATTAAGAAAGTCAAACCATGGAAGATAAAAGATAGCTAAACTCAGTGGGACTTAACTATATGTGATAATGTTATTAATATAGGAGACACTTATAGAGTGCTTTTCAGCCGCAGGCCTCAGAATACTTTACATAAATGGCTATTATTGCTACCACTCTACAGAAGGGAGTCGCAAGTCACAGAGAGGTTATATCACATGCTAAGCATCAGTCAGAAGCAGAAAAGTAGAATGTAGTTTTCTCCAGTTTTCCTGAAAACCCTTAAAGAAAGAACTACAATGAGAGCCTAGTCCTTTGTGCACAAGAGTTAGGCTACAGCAAAATAGTGAGTTTCTCCACAGGGGAAATCTGTGTGGTCACACGGGATACAAAAAGATTTTTTAAAATAGAAAATTCTAAGTTGTTATCTCAGAGAAGTTATTAAGGAGTTTCAGAGACAGCACTAATGTTCAACTGTTCAGCTGTTCTGGAAAGAAGTAGCTTCAAATTGTTGTCCCTTTAAATCATTAAAATTTTGTGTATATATAAAGTATATATCTGTTATCAGCATTTATGTAAACCCAGCACAGAATCTGTTTGTGCAATTTAAATGATCAGCTTTTACAACAGGCCTGTAAAGAGAATTGTTCCTTGTTTTTTAAGAAATGTCTCTTAAATTCTAGTATTTCTGTAATAAAGAACAGCTCTGTCCTATATAAACCCATAATAAATACCAATTTGTGCTTGTGCAAAGTACCTATTAATGGAAGTGCATTTTACTTAGGTTTAAGTATACAGAATCTCTTCCCACCCAGTTTTTAAATGTGAACTTCAAATGACTATATTACTGTGCATTTAAGTTGTTACACTTGCTCATGACTTCTTATGCAATGAGAAGCAGACAAAGTCCAGGTGAACACTTTAAAAAGGGGCATAATGGCACCTTTGTGCCTGTTTTACCTCCTTTCTAGGACCCGTCCTTACCTAACGTAAAAAGCTCTGCATGGAGGACACGGACATGCCATGTGTAGAGAAGTAGTATTTGGGCATGTATATTCTTTTATGCTCTCTGATCCGTACAACATTACCATCATCTCTTCGCCAGCACCTTCATCTGCAGGAGCCCTTGGCATGACAGCAATATAATAAGATAACAAAAAGAACCAGTAGGTATTCAGTCATGCTGCCAAGGAAGATTACAAACCGGAGAGATTGGCAGAGCATTACACCTGTAGGATATAGCTGCCATTTCCTTCAGAGTCCAGTGAACAATTAGATTCACTCAGTGTCCTCAGTAACACCTTCCGTTTGAGAGAAGCTCCAAGTCACAAACTTCAGTCAGTGATGTGCAAGGATGTTCTTAAACCCTCTGTTTCCTCCTCTAGAATAAATGTATCTTAAAACATGTGACTCTTCCTGAACAGTAGTGACAGCAGAATTTGCAACCAGGAGTAGTCGGGGCAAAAAGAAGCATTTTAGACCTCTGACTTCACTGAGGTGAGTCCCATGGGTATAGGGATACCTCACCTTTTGCTCCAAGAATCTGTATCCTAGCTCCTGACACCCTTTGAGAATCCACTATGGGGATGGGTGAGAAGCGTACATAATTGTCTGTTCCATTAGATAGAACTGACAAAGAGGTTCTCTTCATTGTCTCTTAAATTATATTTATAGTTATATTTAGTTTTATATTTAAATGTATATTAGTAGTTCTGAAGACAAGAGTCACTTGTTGGTTCTACGCTTAAGTTGTATATAATATTATAGGAGTTTCTGCAATACAGACACAATGCTGACAGTAACTGTCAGGTATTCAGTAGTCAGCAACAGATATTTTTAGCAGCCTAAAAAGATGTATTCTGCAGAGTGGGAGAATTTGCATTATTTCTGTAGTTTTGACCCTGCAGCAGAATGTGAAAACTGTCATAACTCTTAGATCAAAATGCTGCTGCAGTGTAAATGTCAACTTATTATTCACCAAAATTTGCATGTACTTCTTTAAGAGACCTGATTGGTGGACTGATAACAAATGCCTGGTGCTGATCAAGTCCACAGAAAAGGCAAAATCAGCTCTGCTTACTAGTAATGTACTTTATTTGGGTAGAAATTGCCTCAATAACAGTGTAGGTATGGGGTGTTATAACTGATTCATCTTTCCCTATTCCTGATCCTACTGGAGATAGTCCTTCCTGAAAATAGCATTAAAAAAACCACTCGTATCACTCATGTCCATAGTCTCATTGTTCCACTCTGTGGTGGCACAGTATATTTCAGAATGGCAACTGACAAGGTAACGCCTGCAACTGTGCTGAGATGTGATGAGCTAAATGAAACTAAATGAAATAGCTGTGAAATGTTCTGTTATACTGAACACAACACAAAAATAAATATGAAAAACTCAAGAAAATGCATTACTCCTGTTATATACTGGCTCATAGTTGTTAGAGTGTTGAACAGAATTAGGATCTGAACAGCAAGGTGTCAGGAAAGAAACTCCTTTACTAAAAAAACCTTCCACAGTCTCATCTATTGCATCAAAATAAAACACCTACGAACAAGAAGGATTTTCACAGGGAAATAAGAAAAATCTATTGCAATTTTGAAAGTCTTTTGACAAAGGCTCTTTTAGTTCCCAGTATGAATTTTCTTAACCCTTGCTTTTGTGGGAGCAAGTTAGACTGTGACTAGTATTTAAGTATATTTTTTCAGATAATACCTAAGCCTGCTTTCAAAACTTAAGTAGCAATTTAGTTACCTGAACTTTATTATATATTTCTGCTTCAAATTTCACCTGTGGTTTGAAGATGTTTTGTCTTTCGTTTCAATCCAGTTTCTACGATTCAAAACCCCATGCTAGACTAGAATATGGTAATAGAGGCAATTATGTATGCAGCACTACTCTCAGGTTAAGGTTTCACACCTGGGTGTCATTATTCTCTCCCATATCAATATATTATTTAAGGACTTATTATTTGAAAGCTCTTACAGTGCTCTGGCAATTATAGTTGCAGAGATTCTGTTTGCAGTAAGTGTATTTATTTTGCTCTCTTAGCTTTTTGTCATAGAATAATTAAATCTGTTTATAATTCAGTAGTGGCAGACTCCTCTGAAACTGCCAATACTGCCCAACCCCTCTTTAATCATTCTTAAGAAAAAAAATATTAGGTGGGAGTCTGTACTGTACTTATACACACAAAACCAGGAAATAGAAGTGTGCTAAAAAACCATCTAAATATTTTTATTTTATTCATATTGGTAGACCAAATTGATTTTTGCACTGGAAATACAACAGTTGGGAACATTACAAAGTAGCTGACCAAGGAAATAAATTTTCCCAATTTAAAAGCAGGAACAAAATTAATTTTACTTTACTAATATTAAAGATATGGTATCTATGTTGTGGCATTTACATTATGTTGTTATTCAAGCTAGGCCTGTGCGTCACAACTCACTAGAAACCTAAAGTTTTTGAAACAAACAACTCTGTAAGTTTTTTCATTCAATGCAATTGGCATAAATAACATAAGAGTGTAAGAGAAAGAGAAAAAACACACTTGCACAGATGTACAAATGAAAATACGTGCATACCTGTGCATGCACATATGCAGCATTGCACCTTTACATGTATTTGCATCTTCGTGCTCAAAATGTTGCAAGAACTTTGTTATTTAGGTGAACACAGGAGAGCTTCAGAGGAATGTGGCCAAGGTTACAAATCATCTGTAAAGTAATGTAAATTAGTATTTTAAAAGGTGTTCAACTGTTGCTAGTTTATACATGGAATTGCAAAGATCAGTGGACCGTAACAGGAAAAGAACCACAGATGTTTTCTCTATCCTAACATTCATTGTCTGACATACCACTTGTTCCACCTCTTATGTGTTTACCTCACCATAACTTATTCGCACTTATTCATGTATGATTTTCACTACCTTATATATCTAGCCTCTGAAACAGAAGTTGAGTAAGATTATTTCTGTTGCTGTAAAGATGCTTGGCTTGGTCCATAGCTATTTAATTATGAACATGCTTGTCTTTTTTCTTTACTACTTTGGATTTGTAAATGTAATTTTACAAAAATTATATTTTACGTGTTTGTGAAGCATGTAAATATTAATAAAAGAAAAGTGGGATAGTAAAAGTCAAAGGCAGACTGGGTGTGCAGTACCGTCTCAGCCTGCCTTCATGCAGAAAAATAAAAATAGAAATTTGAAAATTTGTGACGTTTACTTTTGCAGATACTCTCTTACCCTAGAAGGCTCTCAAATCCCCTTTTCACCTGATCTTGTACTCTAGAAGTAGTAGAGATGGAAAGAAAGAAGAGAAAGCCAAACACACCATTTCTACAATGAATCATATGTTCCTTGGATAGCAACCCAAATCGCAAACAAAAAAATGGCTCCTTGCAGAATATTTACAAAAGATAAGTGGACACTAGAGTGTACAATTCAAGTTCATATGGGATAAATAATGTCTAGAATGGAAGGTGCTATTATGGAAATGCAACCACACAGCAAAATATCAGGAGGAAGGTTTCTGTTGTGAAACAGTAAAATTATTTTGTGCAATGTCTAAACTTGGAAATGGCAGGTATAGCAACCTACACATCATGTATTGGAAGACCTTAAAAAATGTCAGATTTAGTACACAAAGTACTTTGTCTTACAGGTCACACCCACCACATGTTTAATGGTTCCATTCACCTCTTCACTGGTGCTGCTGGTCAAGGCCACGATAATTTAATACATGCATATTCTGTCATGCCTGAATGACATCTATCTATTTCACTTTGAGGGCACCTGTCACTGTGGTATCTGAGCAGAAGCATGATATGCAGTAACATGCACAGCTCAGTTACATGATAATTTCCTTTAAGCATTTCAGCGATTTTTGAGTCTTTTTATACACTCTTCGGAAAGGGCAGCATTAAAACTAATAGTCTTAAATTTTCTTCTGGGAATTATGTGGCTAACTGACATTTAGAAATGGACTTTCAGCAGTTTTATTTGAGCAACCCACATGACCACAACAGCATAAACTAATTAACAGAAGTGAAAGAGAGCACTGTGATAAAGCAACAAGTGACCCAAACCTTCATGAAAATTCAAGATAAATCTTAGTGAAGGTCAAAAAGATTTGAAATTTCCATCCCCCACTATTTCTTATGTATTAATTTGTGTGTTAAAATAAAAATATCGCTATCACAAGTGAAGATTATCTAGGAGACTTTTGAAGGTAAACAAACAGCAGTTCACCAAGCTTTCACAAGGGCAAGAAGAGCTGGACATCTTATTTCTATTTGACTCCTCTTTCATGAAGACTTCAGTAATGGTAAGGACCACATTAAAGTATCTATCCAGAAAAGAAAAGAGCAAACTCGATATTTGCTTGAGTCATTGGCATTCAGATGACTTCTCTATCTTGAATTTCCTAATTTTAGCCTTTTAATTAAAATGGTTTTGTAATCAGAGAAAAAAAGGCAGACCAATTAGTTATCCTGTTCACCAAAGGAAAATGTTAAATATGAAGGAGGAAGTGCAGGGAAAAGGACTGAATTCATGAGTGAAATAGTACCCTCATATCACACTTCTGTCAGACCATTTAAAGATCAAATTAAACTGGAGGCATCCAGTGAGCCTTCATATATTTTAGATTTTAGTTTGCTCTGGTTTTGATGCAATTAAAAAAATAATTCTTTTCCAACAGTGGTGCTGACCAGACTTATACTGAGTGCAAGCAACAACTAAAAGGTGAATTAAAAAGTATTACAATTCTGTATGAAATTAAAGAATCAGGGATTTATGGAATTAACAACATAAGAGAAATATCTTGTCTCTAAGGGAATCCAGTCTGGGAGGCAAAGTCAGAACAAGACTTTTAACACTGTAGGTCAAGATTCCCTAGAATAAACATTTTAAAAGTACTGTCTCCAAATTAAAAAAGGAAGAAATAATACTGAGCTACATTAATCTTTTCTAGATTTTCTGCTTTATAAAATGACAATTTGAAAGATTATTGCTTGTCAAGCTGGCTACTCCATATAATCATTCCTTGCACCATCAGCTGTCATTGAACAGAATATAGGAAATGAGATTCATAACTTCTGAATAGAAGTTTGTAAAAATTGTCCTCTAGCTTACACACCAACTGAAAAAGTGGTACAAATAAGGTGTGCCCCAAATCTGTAGAACTCACTTTCTCTCTTTACAGTGACAACTAAGCAGTTAGGAGTAAAAGGTATTTTTAAGCCTGGATTCCTGGGATAAATGTAGAGCTGGGGTTCCTCTTGGGTGGAGAGACTTCTGAGGCTGTACACCAGGAGGTAGTCAGCTCATGAGATAAAGACTAAAGTCAGATCAGACATTTAAAAAACATTTTCTTTTAGAACAAATAGTCTTTGGCAGACTAAACCCAAGTAGTTTAATGCGGTCTGTGGCAAGAATACATCTCTTTACAAAAAGACAACTGAGAAATGATCCCCAGTTCTTGATAAAAGTGATAAAGATTTACTACCCGTGTTAAGATTGCCTTGCATTTAATTATTTTTGAAGTGTTTATGTTATGGCAATTGCTCTTGAACACCTGGTTCATTTTTGCTATGTGTAAATACCTAGCCCACAATTTCTTAAACTTTGAATTAATTAATTTCCAAGAGAACTACTGATTTTATATCCAAAGCAATTAATAGAGTGGTGTAACTTGACAGCCACTCAAACAAGCTACTAGATGTAAAGGTTGTGCTCTTTTCCCTATTGCTGTCCCTGGGAGTTACTTCAGTGCCTCCTGGATTTCCTATGGCATCTGTTCCAAGTGCCAAATTCTAAATCCAAACTAAACCATAGCTTAGGCAGAAATCAAGCAAATAAGCCAGTAACCTTCTGGGTTGTTACATGACAAAGCTGTGGCAATTATTTTATTCAGACCAGCCTGTTGGAGTAATTACCTCACTTTGTCTGACTGGCCAAGATTGGATACCAGGATGGTAGAATGACAGTCTTCTAAGCAACACTCTCTCCTGATGGAAGACAACATAATGTAAAAAATAAGAGGGTGGTATATCATCCATGAAACAAAATTAATAAGAAGTGAGGTTTTTCTTTTTTGTCTCAGTATTCTCTTCAGTCAAACAAAAATAGTGTGTGATGCCAGCCCCACAGCACTGACCCCATCAAGCTGGCAAGATGCAAGAAAAGGAGTTTGGAAGCACCAACTCTGCTAAGCTTCACCCATATCATTCCAGTTAAATTTGGTGATGAAGTGATCACCTGCAAAGGAACTACCACCATTTTTATTTAACTGTTAGACATTCAGACACTCATGAAAAGAAACCAACACTGATAAATTCTCAAGAGCCAAGGACTCTTATTTAGTAAGATAACTATTTGCATTTACACTGTCATTTTTAATGTAAAAGCCCTTGGAGCATCCATGACGATCTGACAAAATGGCAATATTGTTGGTAGAATAAATCCCAGAATGGAAAGATTTTCAGCAGAATCACAGAATTTATAAACTTTTGTTCCCCCTCACCAATCATTTAATCTAATTCAATTTCTCTTTTGAGTCAAGCAGCCTTACATACACTTTACAATTCCATGTATACTCCAACTTCACAGTATAAGTGTAGTACTTAGAGAATTAACAAGTCAGTAACAAAAATAAGAAACAATTAAATAAAACCGGAAAAAATATTTTTCCTGTGTTATAAAATAAACAGAGTATATTAACTACCTGAATTTTTATTTTAGAATAAATACACGCTAATAACAAATAACAAGAATTTTGTGGTTTTATATTCTCTAGGTACCTTCTACACTTTAAGTTTCTCTCTTATGCATACTAAGACTGAATTAGAGACTTTGCTGTGTCATTCAGCTAAACAAGTTTCATGACCTTAAGTTTCCTGTCAGTTCTCATCCATTTTCAACCTCAGAGTCAATTTTAATATGCTTTAAATATGTTTTTTTCCCAGTATTAGGTCTTTCAAAAATCCTACTCTGGCTCTATTTAGAAAACAGCATTGCCTATGAAACTATTAAAATTTAAAGAGATTAGATTACTATTTATTTAGAAAGTACACACTCTCCAAATAGTGCAAATGTGTTTCTCTTGGGTTTTTTTTGTTTTTTGAAATTATCACTGCCAGATTGTATACTTGGATGTGCCTGTAAGTCATTTCTCTGTCTACACTGTCTAGACCTTTGTCCTAAATGCCAAATGCAGCAAACAGTTCCACGAAGCTAAGCATATGTTAAATAATTATCACATTTAAATTTCCTATTTTTTCCCCACTTCATTCTTGTGCTTTAATGTTGGTAATCCAAAAGTCCTGATTTATCATTCATTATGCCTTTCCTCTTCCTATATTCAAGCACTCCTAATGTTTCCTTCCTCTTTCAGGCTAAGTTTTTCTATGACACTAATCACTTGACACTGACACTGGCTGTTTCAAATCTCCTTATTTCAAAAGGACAAGTACTACAATGACTGAAAATTGTTTTATGCAAAACAAGAAACATTTCAAAGTTGATGACAAGATTGTTATGTTCAAGAAGGAGTCATTAAAACTCTTTGTTAGAATACAGGAGTAGAAAAGAAGTATCAATGGTCCAAAATTAAAATGACCTCTAAGCTCATAATTTTCCTCCCCATGAAAATTTTCAGGAAAACTAATCATAGAATCATACAATTGTCTACATTGGAAGGGACCTTCAAAATCATCTTGTCCAACCATCAACCTAACTCTGATAAAAAACATCACTAAAACATGTCTCTAAGCACTAGGTCAACCCGTCTCCTAAATCCCTCCAGGGATGGTGCCTCAACCACTTCCCTGGGCAGCCCATTCCGATGCTTAATAACCCTTTCAGTGTAAAAATTTTTCCTAATGTCCAGTCTGAACTTCCCCTGGCACAACTTGAGGCCATTTCCTCTTGCCCTATCACTTGTTACTTGGGAGAAGAGACCTACCCCCGCCTCTCTACAACCTCCTTTCAGGTAGTTGTAGAGAGCAATAAGGTCTCCCCTCATCCTCCTTTTCTCCAGGCTGAACAACCCCAGCTCCCTCAGCCTCTCCTCACAAGACTTATTCTCCAGACCCCTCATCAGCTGTGACATTCTCTGGACCTGCTCCAGCACCTCAATGTCTTTTTGTGGTAAGGGGCCCAAACGAGACACAGTACTCAAGGTGGAGCCTCACCAGTGCCAAGTACACGGGGAAGATCACCTCCCGAGTCCTACTCACCACGCTGTTCCTGATACAGACCAGGATGCTATTGGCCTTCCTGGGCACACTGCTGGCTCATGTTCAGCTAACGGTCAACCAACACCCCCAGGTCCTTTTCTGCCAGGCAGCTCTCCAGCCACTTTTCCCCATGCCTGTAGCGCTGCATGGGGTTGTTGTGACCCAAGTGCAGGACACAGCACTTGACCTAAGAATGTCAGATAAAATTATTTTTCCACCAGGGGGTGGGGAGAGTGTGAGAGATGGGCAGATACAGAAAGCACACATTTTTTTAATCATCTCCTGCCTCTAATTGTTCCAGCTTTTCAAGAGATCTTTAGAAAGCAGATAATAGGGCTTAAAACTATTGAATATTGCATATTTTCATGGCAACAACATAATTATGGAATTATGGGATTGTTCTTGGAAATTTCAGGTTTCCTATTAAAAGATTAGAACTAAAACCAGTTATTTTACTGCTCTAGTTTTTGAAAAATACTTTGTATGGGTTACTTGAAATAAAAGTGAGAGGAGATGAAATGAAGCAATCTCTCTACACTGGAGTCTTGATCAGTGTGACAGCAAAACAATCTTTTCATAACTAATCCCTTCATGTAAGTGGAAAATTGGTTCCTAAATTGCCAGTGTCATAGAAAGGAACAGTACCACTGCTCATTTACTTTATTTACCTGAGCAAGGATTGCTATTGATGTTCATTGATGGTCATTTGCAAATAGATAGCTATTCCTGTAGGGATATATAGTAGTGTTATTTTCATAGGAAAAGTCATACCATTAACCACTCTGTTGCTACTGTCAGGAATAAAAGCGGGTGTCCTAAAGTTGTGCAATTGTCTGTGAGGGTCATCTCTTTTCAGTATGATGAGAGAGTGACATTTAGAAGACACCAGTGCCTTTCCCTGATTCCCCAACTTAATCAGGAAAAAGTAAATCCAAAGACAGCAGCATTCTTTTCTAGCTCTCAGAAGGGTCTCCAGTCTGAAGCAACCAGAAGTCAAGTACAGCTTAGCTCCACATATTTTGCTTTGACCTACAAGCTACTGGCAAATCAGAGGGGTGTGACTAGTGTCCAGACCGTTATCATCATTGTCATAATCTTTTCTTTTGGAGACTTTTTTGTTAATTATCTTGTAATTTCTCAGCTGTGATTTTGAGGCAGGGATTTGGAATCTGTGTAAAGAGATTTCCTCTAGGCCAAAATCCAGCAAGCAAAACAAGGTCAGAATAGAATTGGTAAAATTCAGTGCAGCTCCCTGGAAAGACCTAATCAGACCCTGTAGCAGCATGGTCCTCCTGAGCTCCTCCCACTGGGCATCAGCCAGAGTAACATCTCCCACTCGCTGATGGTATTTTTTATTGGCCACAGCAGCTTTGTAAGGGCATAAAGATTCCAGGATGTTTTCCTGTGACATTGAGCACATCTCAAAAATAAAATACTTTTTCAGTCTTAGTCCAGAATGTCTATGCGCTTCTTTGGAGATTTCCGGTGTATATACTAGGTCTATGGGAAGAGGGAGGAAAAGAAGGTAGTTGCAGGCTACCAATATTTGAAATTTAAGTATCTGTAGAAATGTCAGAGCCTGACCTCTATGAATATAAAAGACAGATTCTGTTAACTTCAGTTACCAGTAGAAAACCCAACATACTTTCAGGTGAAATACCTTTTTAGTTATGTGTCTCCATTTCATAGTACTAAGCTCTCCCTGAAACCTACAAAAAGCCCAAGAGAGTTTATTTGGGTGATACTTTTACAACATAAGATTTTTGTTGCTTTTGACGCTTTCAGAAACAACCCCAAGTAAAATGAAACATATTTAAATAAAGTGTGATTCAATAAACGTTTACTCTCAGTCCAAGCAGTAATTCTAATTTTTAAATACATATTTTATACAAATAGCAATGTTTAGTTCAGTTTTTAAAAACAATGTTAAGGAAAGTGTTAGACTAGTTCAATATAATACAAATAAGTCCTTGGCCCCAAGATAAACAAATAAGCAGGCGACAGCCACTCACAGGAAGCTAGGCCATTTTAGTATGTAAACATGAAGTTTAAGACCACATACAGCTTCTCAATGATTCCTATTAACTCATGTCTATAAAGCTCTTGTACAATGAGAATAAGTAAATAATCCTTCATGGGAAAAAACAATCATTTTGAAAAGAAAACTGAATCTACTAACAAAGTGGTTTAATTAAAACTATTTGCCATTGTATCATTTAGGTTTCTTTTCTGAAAAGTCTGATCCCACAGTCAACCAGTTCCTAGTCAGTGACACTATTCATGGTCACAATTTGGTTGATAAGAAATGGTTAAGGAAACAGCTTTTCAACAAAGAACTCGATTTCTCCATATTTTAGTACAGACTTGCAACAGAGACTTTAGCTTGACACTAGGCTTCAGGAAATAAATGCTGTAACTTACTGAAGTAATGCTCATAGTGTATACATCCTCCTGTCCTTTCCTGTCTCCTGCATGATCCCCTCCTTCTTGCCAGTTCTTCATGTCGCTTTCCCAGGTCCTGCCTCCTCCATTACTGTCTTATTCTATTCTTCTTGCTTGTTTTTTCCCCTCTCTTTCTCTCTCTCACTCTCTCCCTATTCATTGCTTCTTTTTCTCCAACTGTCTGCTCCCAACACTATTTTCAAATCATGGAAGAGAAATTTCTCTTTCTCTTTCACCTGAACACCAGTATGGGAGCAATGAAGTACAAGAAAAATACCGCCTCTAATCTACTACCCTACAGTAGTAACTGTAGAGAAAATCTTACTGAGTCTTCAAGTCCCAAGTGGAGATCATCACTGGTACATGCACCACCAGCCATCATGGAAGAGCTCTGAGGAGCAGGAGCATGCTCATTTTGCAGCCAGAGTCTGTAGAGAATTTACTTGACAAATTTTAACGTAACTCTATCAAGTACATGAAAACTAAAATGTGTGTCTCATCTAAATTTAGGCAACCTTCCATAAGAACAGCAAAAAGACATAGCTGAACCAAAACATGTCCACAAAAATTCATGTACTATATGTGTAGACTACTACAAATGTAGGCAGAGCTTTCTCACCAAACTGGTTGCAAAAAATATTGGAACATGATATACTGTAATTTAGCTGTAGCTGATTCTCAGAAATAACAGGAACATTTTAGCCAAAGGAGTCTTAAAGTTTTTTGGCTTTTTTTGTTTGTTTGTTTGTTTTTGGTTTTGTTTAAATCTGCATTAGAAAGACACAGAATCAAAAATTTCAATCACAGCTGGCAAAACTGTCAAATCAATAAGTAACTGAAAGAAGATCTTACAAGGAAAAATAAGTATGGAATCTCAGTTGCTGCCATCTCTGCTTTCATTGCCTGTAATCTTAATTATTTCTTAGAATCAGCATTTTGATCTCACTCTGTCTCAGAGTTTACCCTCCCATCGTTTAACTCAAATGCCTCAATTTAAATGACTTATTTACCAGAAGAAGTAGAAATGAATGATCAAACAAATAATTCAAAACATACCAAATAAAATTTCTTTAAAAGTTTGGAGGTGTTGTTTTGCTTTATCTTATGCAAATAATGGACTCTCTCAGAAAAGACCTTACTAAGACGTTACCTTATGTAGAGAACTATAGTTATCATGACTTTTAAAAGACTGGTCACATTTAAATTTCTTTACCTCAACAGTTATTCAGTCCCTGACATAAAGATGTCTCAGTAACAAGACTCCAGGTTTGCATGACAAACACTACCGGTGGTAAGATAGCAGCAATCTACTGCTTTAAAGACAGGCTTTTACCATTCTCTTTCCAGGGAGCACTGGAGAACGTGACCAACAGAGAAGTAATCATACTTGGAGAGCATGCAGCGGGAGGCCACAAGTGTAGTGATAGTAAGTAATAGTAAGAACAGCAAAAAAAATGTTAACTTCTAGATCAATTACGGAAAAAAACCAACCAAAGACAGTCCTGTCACATATAGTTATTACTAAATATGATGTTTAATGAAGCTTTAGATGAAAATATGAAAGAAAAACAGGCAACATCTTCAACACTTCAGCACCAGAGTAAAGAAACCTTAGCAACAGAGTGAGGAAATAAGTAGAACGTCTTTTATTCTCTATTTATTGTGATACCCACCCAAAATATTTTATATGAGAAAGGATTATGGACCAAGAATACCTATCCAAACAGAGTATATGATTGGTTATACTAGATGGACTCATTTATCTCCATTGGAGGAGGACAAGACCTTTATAATTCACTTGTGGCTTCATTGCTTGTGAATTATGAGTCTTTCCTCCTTACTAGTGGACACCAATCTGTTATCCCAGCAGGCTGCTGTTGCTGTTATGCAACTTTTTTTCTGCTTTATTGATATGTGCCACAAGATCTCTGTTCTTTTTTAACTGTACCTCACAAACACAAGCAAGTGTGCTTTCCTCTGACATAAAACAAGACTAGATTGTAATATAAGTTATATCCATCTGACGTCCTTTGAGTATCCTCTGTATCTCTTTATATCCTTTAGAAATCAGATACTAAATAATTTCTTAGAACTGCAAAATCTGTCAATCATAAGGAAAAAATATTTAATCTAGGAAAAAGTACAAAACTTGTATTAGTGAGTATGTAATCAACAGACTTACTATATCTGCTGAAAAGTGTTAGTATATGTTCAGAAATAATCCCATAAAAATAAAATGCAAATATTTATTCACAAAAAGGTACCAATATGTGCACCAGAAAATTGTGAGACATGCAGAAGCAGAGGGCTATTTTACTACCTTTATGTTATAGTCATCAGTATTACCTAGTGCGTAAGATCATCATTCCCAACAGGAGACACACACTCATATGTGGATTCTGTTGAAAGTCTGGAAGTCAGTTAAAGTTGATTATGAAAGACACGGCTTTAATCCTGATTCGTCAGTCTTTATTAAAAATAGTAACTGGGCTGCTACATTTAAACTCAAAAGTTTTCAGTTATGTTTTTGAATTCCTTGTCTGTTTGCTGACACTTAATCTACCAGTGGGGTTGCTGAAGAAGTTTAAAAAGGTACCATAACTATAATCCAGTATTTGTAATCTTCAGTTCATAATAGTATCTGGTCTTACACACTGGAAAAGGGCTGTGATAAGTCTAGATCAAGAACCATAATTAACTATTTTATGCTTGCAAATTAATGTTCTTTTTCAATAAACCTTTATTAAGCCAGTCACTGCACAATCTGTTTAGGAGGAATGTCTCTCAACTATTTGAAGCTGCAGGGGACATTTAGGTTAGGCTAGATATATTTGCATAAGCTGAAGCTTGAACTAGGCATAGTCTGGATATATAACACATTCATTACGTTTCTCCTGTTGAGGTGAATGTTGTACAAAATCATTTAATGTCTCTCCTAGATTCTCTTCTCCCTTGTCAATCCAGACGCCTCTGCCTAAGTATCATTTATTCTAGTTAACTCTACTTGCCTAACTGCAAAAAGTAATTGACCTCATCAGGCAGAAGGCAATAAAAACTTGCCTGAAAACATGAAGTTAAAACTGAATGCAAAACCAGTTATTTAAAAAAAAAAAGGAAGAAAACTTGAAAAACAGGGAGTTCCTTTTGCATATTATTGTTAGGGGAGTTAAGTTCATGGCAGATACCTGGGCCATGCAACTTCGTCCAACTTCATCCAACTACACTTTCAGACATATCATATTTTCTTTCAATTTTAGCTGAGTTATTTAAAAGTATGAAGTTGTTCTGCTCAGAGAAAAATGAAAAAAACCTATAGCACTTAGTTTCCTTTCCATGACAAAATTGTTTCCTACTGCATCGTTTAGTATTAGAAAAGAAAAAAAAAAAGTCAAGTAGATGTGATGTGTTAACAATTAAGATAAGGGAAAAATACCTTTGAAACTAGCTAATCCTTTCTGTTTAATGAGGTCCTCTGGAATGTCAGAGGGTATAGTTCAGCATGGCTTGTTCAGTTTTTTTGCTAATCCCTTAATAACGGCTCAGGGTAAAAAGTCTTGAAAATATTGTTACTTCTGTAAAATTGAGGAACTGAACACTCAGCTAGTAAAAGAGAGAGAGAAAGAAAGGAAAAGTGCAGACTCTCAGCTATTAATATTACATTGGATAAGGGCAGTAAATAATTGACAGCTGTCATCTAGCAGTTTCTTGGTTATTCATCGGCTTAGAGTTAGTCCTTTATATCAGTGCCATCTAATCTTGTTACATCACTTGCACTCCTCAACTCAAACATTAATATGTCTGCTAGTGACATGTGATACACACTGGCTTTTCAGAGATAACACAGACTGCTGATCTGCACTAGTCAAGAGCAATGTAATTGACATTGGCAGACAGAAATATTACTGCCAGACTGAACAGTGTAAATAATAAAAAAAAATACCTCCAACACTGCACAGAGAAATCTCCATAATTAGAGAGAGATCTCTTCAATCACACCCACTGAGCATCACTCCTGAATTAGAAAAGCAATAGACTAAATGGAAGGGTTCAATTCAATCATACTGAGCACCTGCACTCTTTTGATTATACATCATGTAGCTACTGAGCAGGTGTGTGGGCTATAATGAAGAGAAAGGGAAGATGATAGGTAGGTAGTTGGGATTTTACTTCCGTTTCTAGGTTTAAACACCTGTAGAGGAGGTCCAGCAATTTAGCCAAAGAAGCAGATATTTAGTAATAAAACAAGACTAAACCCACTTAAATTGCTGCTTCTAGTTGCATCCCAATAATATGAAGATACAGTGAATGGTCTGTGAAACTCATGAAGGGAGAGAGCTGGAAACAAGACTGGGGTTAAAACAAAAAGGATTCTTTGTGTGGCAGAGAAGTTTGCAGAAAACTTAGCTAACAAATGAGAAATAAATACAAGTTAAAGTTAATTTGTTATACATCATCTGCACCTCCATCCCACTAGTACAAGTAGGTATGTGTCAGTGTGTAGAGAGCCTTAACCTAAACCCTGACCAAGAAGGTGTGTCAGGTTTTCTCCTAACTTTAGACAGTGCTGGTTCACATTACTATAAAAAAGGGGTAAGAAGGGAAAAAGGAGAGAGACAGTGATTTATTCATCACTTATGGGGAAAAGCAAATACCAAAAATATGAAAGAACCCATCATAACTCGGTGAGACACTCAGACCAATCCATCTCTCAGGTGAAGAAGCAGCATAGTTGGAGGGAATGAGTTAAAGATGAGAAAGTGCAATGGATTGTGAAGGCACAGAAAAAAAAAGAGGAGAAAAGCAAATGGAAGATGGGAGAGAATTAAAACAACTTACTAGGAAAGGAAATAGCATATTATGTCTGCCATAGATTCCTCAGGACTGAGAAAGTATTTCTGCTCTAATGATTTCCACCTCCGCTACAGAAATCAAACCATGATTTCCCCTTGATTTTAGGCAGTGAAATTTCCTCTTCTCTCTTTCAGCTGGGATTGACTAAATACTGTGCATAGAATCCCTAACCTAAAAATGTCCTTATTTAGTTCAAGTTCAATACAATAGTTTGTTGCAATATTTTACTATGTGTTACTAAAACCCAAGGTCAGTGAATAGACCAACAGATACAGTTCGGTGGGAGGCTGAGCAGGTACAGCTATATAGCCTGGTGAGAGAGCTCTATACTTCTGATATAACAGGGAAAATGAGGGAAAAAAACCTGATACTATCCCCTAGATTTGTCTTACTATAAATAAGCTAGACACATTGCCAATTGTACTACACAAACACTTGTGTACAAAGATTAATTACATAGTTTTATAATAATTGGTAGCTCTTACATATCAGTTTTGAAGCCACGACATGAAGATTTAACAGAGACAACAAGACTGAATCTCAATACCATTTTAAGAAAGTGTTCCTTTCATATCCTTCTGTGTTTACTTGGCCTTTCCCCTATTTCTTTTTAATTTGATTGAATAACAGTTTGCATCTGCAAACATTTTTTTTTTTTAAATTTCTCTTGAATTATAGCAACTACTCACCCCCTAAATCTAATTTTAAGGCTCTGGAGCTTCTTGTGTGATGTTATGCTGTAGTGATACAGTCCATGATAGCACCATGTAGTCACATGCTACCTGTATCCTATGATCTGTAGAGATATCTCACGTGTAAAGCAATTACGCTAAAAGCAGTTACCATATTAAAATAAA